>CM071924.1:24088546-24477195 GCA_016081115.2 Rehmannia glutinosa
AAGTTAATAGCGAGAAATAGGCTATAGAAAGAGGAGAATGACCTCAAAAATGTAGTTTGCCTCATTCACTAAGGCATCTAAATCCTTGGATGACCTTATTATGAGTCAAAGAGAATGTGGAGACAAGATAGGCTTAGGATTTAATTCCTCATGCTATGTCGAAGCTCCAAAAGTGATTTTGGAAAAAGGATCTTCAAGTAATGAGTATCTCAAAAATTCAAAACTCCAAATGGTGCACACACATTTTATTCCAAGGCACAATCACAAGCAAAGCGGCGCCGGTTATAAAGGAAAAGCGACCAATTGAGTGTCTTTGAGAGGGCGGTGAGAAGAAATCGGCCGAGTTCCCGGCCAAACTCCGAATAGGAAATGCAGCAAGAAAAAGCGAAGCTACCAAAAGTCCCAGAAATTCTATAAAATAAATATATATGATGGGAATGGTAGAAACTACCCAAAAGCCAAGCTGATTGGAATAATGTGAACTATCAACAAAAGATCATGGAATATAAGCTTTAAAAAGGCGAAGGCCTAAAACTCAACAAAGGCCATTCCAAAGGCATAAGAGCTATCATCGGCACACTTATGCACCTAGGCACTACACTCAGAGATATCACAACTACCCCGAAATACATCAATTGCTAAAACATATTCATGAGCATACGAGACAAAGAAATGGTATTGTATGAACCAGAACCCCGAAGCAATTTGCTAAAGTTAATTATGATTATGGCAACCTTTTAGAGTCAAATTATTTGGCTATAATTTGGTTGGATCATCTTATAATACTAACCCCTCGGGACCCAGGCAAGTATGGGTACCTAAAATCTAATTTCCTTGATTGCGGGTTCAAGAAAGAGGCGAGTGCCAAGGAACTTGGTACATGGATAGTGGTTTTCGGACATATAACAGGAAACAAGAAAAATCTGTCAAAATTCTAGGAAGTCGAGGTGCAAAAGTCATATTTGGAGAAATGAAGCTCGGAGAAATAAGGCACTTGGATCCATCAAGAAAAATGGATTAGAAATCTCGGATGTTGCATATGTTGAAGGACTCAACTTCAACTTGCTAAGCATCGATCAACTTTGTGACAAGGGTTATAATGTTGGATTCAACATGGGTATATGCCAAATCAAGGATTAATCGATCAAATGAAGTTGTCTTGCGAGGATCGGCAGAACAAAAGAACATGTATGTGGTAGATTGGTCGAAGCTGCAACACAAGCACTTGTCTGCTAGCAAAACACTGATCGAATCTAGTTAGGTAGCTGAAGTTTTAGTCACCGAATTTCAAAACAATTAACAAGCTTGCGGGAAGCAATCTTGTAGAAGGACTTCGGACTCGGTGTACAAGAAGGAAAGTGTATGTGATGCATGCGGGATGGAAAGCAAATCAAATCATCATTCAAAAGAAAAGACATGTCCATCTTGACTAGAATATTGCACTGCTACATATGGATCTATTTGGTCGATTGAACCGACTAGCATAAGTGGGAAGAAATACACCTTGGTGGTAGTAGATGACTACTCAAGATATACATGGACAATATTCATGTGTAAGAAGAAAGAAACTTCTGCGAAACTACCTTTTGACTAATGAAAAGAATCAAAATGAGAAAAAGTCAAACCAATATCAAAATAAGATCGGAGGAACTGAGTTTGTCGATGGTATAATCACTCGATCTTGTATTGAAAATGGTATTGGTCATGAATTATCTAGCAAGGACTCCACAACAAAATGGAGTTCGAGAAAGAAGAACATAACTCTTAAAAGAAGCAAAGGACCATGTTAGTGAAGCGGGGGCTACCTAAAGATTTTGGGCGAAGCTAAATAAACACAACATGCTATACTCAAAATAGATGCATGATAAGCAGACGGTGACAAAGACTCCTATGAGATTTGGACGGGGAAGAAAGCGAATGTCATATATTTTAAAATATTTGGATTCAAATGCTTCATCCATAACAATGCCAAAGATAATTTAAAGGCTTTTGATCTTAAAGGTGATGAAGGTATCTTCTTGGGATACTCGGTGAAAGCAAAGCCTCGAGAATACTCAACAAGAGGACTATGGTTACAGAAGAATCCATCCATGTGGTGTTCGATGAGCCCAATGTAAATGGAGAAGACATTGAAGAGTCAGCTGATAAGCTGAATCAACCAACCATGCAGAAGAGTCCCTATGTTGAAGCTGAAGCTGGAATTATAAACCCAGAAGAAGATGAGATAGCTGAGTCTCAAAAACAGCTGGAAAATTTGCAGCTAAGTGATGATGAGAGAGCTGATCAAAATAACACAGCTGCAAGACGACTGAATCCAGCTAACTTACTCCAACCTGATGTAAGATGGCTGAGAGACCATCCACCAGAACTAGTCATTGGAGATGTAAGAGAAGGTGTCACAAAAACAAGATCCAGAACTCAACAAGAAGCAATGTTCACATGCTTCATCTCACAAATAGAACCAAAAGATGTGTCTCAAGCATTGGATGACACACATTGGATTCAAGCTATGCAAGAAGAGCTGAATCAGTTTGAAAGAAATAAAGTGTGGGAATTAGTTCAAAGACCTACCCATCAAAACGTTATTGGCACTAAATGGGTGTTCAGAAACAAGATGAATGAGGAAGGTTACGTAGTAGAAACAAAGCAAGATTGGTAGCCAAAGGATATTGCCAAGAAGAAGGGATAGATTTTGATGAAACATTTGCTCACGTGGCAAGATTGGAAGCCGTAAGGATGTTTCTTGCCTATACGACTCACAAGAACTTTATTGTATATCAAATGGATGTAAAGAGTGCATTTCTTAATGGTTTATTGGAAGAAAAAGTGTATGTTGAACAACCTCCAGGATTTGAGCAAAAGACTTTTGGAGATAAAGTATACAAACTCAAGAAAGCTCTATATGGATTGAAAGAGGCACCAGGCATGGTATGATACATTATCACAATTCTTGATAGAGAATGGATTCACAAAAGCAAAGTGGATAGAACACTCTTGAGAATTCAAGATAGGAAGAGTATCTTTTGCTTGTTCAAATATATGTGGATGACATCATCTTTGGATCCACAAACAAAGAGCTTTGTGTGATAAATTTTCAAATCTCATGCAAAAAAGTCGAAATGAGCATGATGGGAGAGCGACATTCTTCCTTGGACTTCAAAATGGATATGGATGCGGATGGGCAAGCACTGTAGATCAAACAAGATACGAGCACTTATTGGATCATTGCTCTATCTTACAACAAGCGAGGCGGACATCACCTTTGATGTAGGTGTATGTCGCGAGATTTCAATCTTCTCCAAAAGAAAGCCACATGGCTGGCCCAAGAGAATTTTGAGATATTTGAAAGGAAGCCAAGAAGTTGGCTTATGGTATCAAAGGAAGGTGGATTCAAGCTAATTGGTTATTGATTTCGACTATCTTTGGATGTAGAGTTGACAGGAAGAGCACCACCTCGGGCACATGTCAAATGCTTGGAAATAAAGCTAATTTCTGGTTTAGCAAGCAAAATTCAATAGCCACCTCCACGGTGACAGCAGAATACATAGGCTAGCGGCAAATTTGTTATGCCAAGTCTTATGGATGAGACAAAGTGAGAGACTATGAGGTTGAGGAAAAAAGAAATTCCAATTATGTGTGTGATAACACAAGTGCAATGCAATCACTCAAAATCTGTGTTGCATTCCAAGAACAAAGCACATTGATGTCGAATATCACTTCATAAGAGATCATGTTGAAAGAAGGACATCACCTTGGAATATATTTCAACGATAAACGGTTGGCAGACATTTTCACAAAACCATTATGTGAGTCAAGATTTGAAGAACTCAGCATGAATTAGGGTTAATTGGTGAGTTGACACTCGAAGACTCAAAGAAAAGGATGAAACATGAAAAAGAGGCAAAAGAGTTGAACTTCGTAATTTAGCTAAGTGAATCACCCGCATTAGAAAGTCGGTTACAGATCGAGTTAGGCAGCCAGTTGAGTCACAAGGAGAATAGAGAAGAAGAAGGATTGAATCGGCTAAGGAGTAAGGCTGAGTCATTTATGAGCAAAGTGACAAAAACGGTCGTTTTTACTAAGCGGGAATGTTTTTAAGAATAGCGTCGGCATAATTATGGCGTGTCTGATCAAAAGTTTGCACACTAAACATGATTGGATATAAATGATTCGCATTAAATCGAGTACTTAAATGCTAATCGGCGTGCAAGATCTAAGCCGTTGATCTTGATCAAATTTCAAAAACCACCCGCACGTCCTTTCATAAACCATAAACCATTTAAGTCATTTCTCACTCACTTTACCCAAAAGCTGTTCATCTCTCTCTCGAAAGCAAAAGCAAAAATTTTCTCTCAAAACCCTATCAATCCTAAGTTCGTTTTCAAGTTTTGTTCGTAAAACATCTCAAATGGCCTCTACTCATGATTTTGTCAAGCTAGGAAAGCAAACCACACCGGGTTTCTTTTGTGGACTTCGATGGTATGGTTAAACAAGGTCCGATGACATCCTCGTGAAGAAGGTGAGAAAGCTGGAAAAATGCGGATTAAGACCATTTTTGGCGATGAAGTTCCCAATGACCTACGTAGAAGAGGTGCGCAGTTCTCGTGAGCGCCGAGTTCACGATGAGGGCATCAAGTCCTCTGTTCATGGAAAGAGTTCACCATTCTTGCGAGACTGCGAGAACACTTGCTTATTCTTAGGTGGAAGGAGTGGGAAATTAATGAAAGGCGATGGGCGACACACATTGCTGCTTGGAAAAAGTAGCCAAGTCCGGAAACATCTTTCTTAAAAAGTAGTCTATCTGACTAATAAGAGGCTGCTTTGAAGGAGGACTACCACAAATTCTCTGGACATCGTTGCCAAATGCATAGACATCAAATTTGGGAGCTTTGACCGATTTGTCCAAAGCAAAGCGATCGTGATGGCTGCGATCATTGAAAAGAAGAAAGTGAATGGGCCAGAGTTTGTATACCGGACCGCGCGAGCGTTGGGAATAAATCCTTCAGAGGATGGTACATTTGGAGGTTCCTTGGGATCGGCTTTGGTGATTGGCTGAATGATGGAAGTAAAAGTCCCTCTAACCCGACATGGAAAGGCGTTCCATGTAAACAAGAGGATGTTTCGATCAAACCTCTCTGGCGCACGAAAGAAAGAGCCTACGCTAAGAGAGGCGATACAAGTGAGGGGAATCGGTGACCACTGATAATCTGATTGTCTCCCTCCTCAAAGAAGAAAGGCCGCTCTGCAGTGCCAAGAAAATGCGCCCCTGCAGCAAAAGAAAAAAGAAATGCGCTCCCCTGCCCTGCGGCCAAGTTACCACTCCCTTGTACCGTGTCTCTGCCCCGCTTGACGCGGTGCGGAGAAAGGAATCTCAAAATACCTTCTCGGTCATCAAGAAAAGGAGGCGATAAACGTGACCAGCTCCTCGAGAAGAAGCAGCGGCAGCGGCCCCCGCCGCCGAGGACTCGGAAGAAACCTTATCGAACAGAAATCCCTGCAGGTACAAACAAAAAGAGAAGAAGAAAAAAAGAATCTTCAAGCATTCCGAGCTTGAAAGCAGTGAGTCAGCCACTCTTGGCAGAATCTAGGAGGCTATTTGGAGAAGTAAAGTCTCGAAATTATTGATGAAACAACCAAGTCTGCTTTGAAGGCAATCGTGAAGAAAGCGAAGAACACAAGCGTAGTTGAGCAGTGAGACATAAGTAGTAAAGAGAAAGCAAACTACTTTGTTGATAGGGTTATATCCCCTCGCACTGTGACCTTGGTGACGGTATGGAGCACCAAAGCTTGCTACCTTCTATCCCACGAGCGAGGGCCGAGGAGAAGATGATAGAGATGATAGCGATGTGATGATCCTATCCCACCTTATCCCGGACATCGAAAAAATGCGAGAGTGGAAGCGAAGTGGAAGTTGAGTCGATCAGAAAGCTGATTCAAAGGACCGGAGTTTATTGAAGAAGAAGAGAAGCTGTTGAACTTTCTTAGGGTGACCACTATGGTCCAAGCAGATGGATGAAGAAAAGCGCACGAGATATCTTGCGGATCTTCAAGGACAAGGAGAAGGAGAGGCGAAGGAAAGGCTAAAGGAGGCTCGTGAAAAGGCGATCTGCGTCCTTTACTAGAACATTTGAACATACACATCCTCATCTCGACATTTTCTCGGAGAGTGAAGATGATGATCCGGACCTGCTGGCACGCTCTGAGAAGAATTAGAGATGTAGCAAGCCATGCGGGGAATCAGCCCTACATGAGCAAAGGATGTTGGAAGGACCAGGGAGTCTTCCACATCAGCGGTGGAAGTTGATCCCATGGGAGTGTTGCGGTGATTGCCACTCTATTCGCCACCACTTCCCGCTCATTCGGAGGAAGGTGTTAAGGGAAATGGCGATGGCGGGATTGTGGGGACCCGGTCGAGCCAACCCCTAATGAAGGTGTCTTACCACCCCACAGCTACATACTCAATAGGAGCAAAGGGGAGTGCGGAGGCAGTGACCCGTTCAAGTCACCATTTGGTGGTGTGCCGGTGGGGAAACTCCTCCACTGCGGCAAAGGTCGGAGGATCTTTGCGGTGACTCCCGACTCCAATGAATCTCGGAGGTGAAGTGGAGAAGGAACAATCACAAAATACACGCAATTTGTCATCGAGCTCGGCGATTGAGACATCTCGGTGAGAGTGCCAAGCGCTCTGCGAGCCAATGGCTAACGTGCGGTTGAGCGCGGAAGGAAGCGCACGGGAGTTCACACTCAGGCAACTTGAATGTGCAATCCATGGAGTTGAGACTCCGGTGGATGCCACCACGAGAAGACCCCAAGGCAGTGCCCTTTGTGGAAGGGGATGTCAAGCCTCGGCCCGATTGAGGCTGCGGGGAGGTAATGAAGGCCAATGGGAGGTTGAGACTTCCGGGGGTAAAGGCGAGGCCTGAGAACATCCCTCCTGCCATCATTGATCCATCACAAAAGGAGATAAGTGCTCTTCACGACTCTAGGATAATTTTGATGTAACATTTAGGATCAGGAAGGTGAAGATGAAGGTGAGTCATCCCCTGTGCGAGATCAAAAGACTCGGTGAGGATGTTCCAACCATGAGTAAGTTTGACCTCAAGACTACTGCCAAACATTCAACTTTGATGATGAGCCACCCATGGCAATCTCATCATCGTCGATGACGCTTCTAATAAGGCCAGGACGGTCAACGCATTTGGAAAAACCGGCTTAGGCAGGCAAAAGCTGTTGAGGCAGTGAGGCTCACAAAAGGCCGGGTCAACTTCACAATAGACCGCGGCTGAAAGCAGTCCCTCCTGTGAGCTCCCAACTGCGGCGTGGTTCGACTCCACGGGGGACTTCACGAGCACCGTTTATCGAGAGCGATTCGGTTGCCCGTGAGTGATGATCCTTTTTGTAGAATCATTTCCTTTCTCTCTGGAGGTACCCAACCTCACGAAGAATCGGCTAGAGATCGCGGCGCTTCCCACAGGACTTGACCTATTATTCCATCGGAGACACCATTGTTCCAACTAACTATGACTTTGACGCTACTTGGCCATCGGTGAAGCGGAGAGGCAGTGAAGTTCGGTAAATTTTCAAAGCCTTATTTTTGAGATTGAAAAGATGGAGAGGCACCAGGCCTCATTGGACATGGCCGGATAAGCGAGACGCAACTACCTACTGATTTGCGAGGCATAATAGTGAGATCGGGAGTGGTGTAGCGGCCCTTGTGATACAATGCGTGTGGAACAAGCTCGATATTTTAGGACATTGTTCAACAAGTTACTAATGCGGCGGGCTAAGAATGCTTTGTCAAAGACAAAATTGCAAGAGCACATCGAACAAATGCATGAATCTCACACCACGAGAGATAAAGTGGCTGCGTGAAAACAATAAAACGAGATCTATGTGTGGAAGAGAATATGGATCGAACATTGATTTTCTCATGGTGAGATGAAGTTGGTAAAGTGAATCAGCGCCACTCGCACGAGTTATGCGGCATATTCCGCGGCGATTGCGAGGAACTCGGCTATCGTGATTAGACTTCTTGCTTGCTTGCTTGTTTCCGGGGTTCCTCTCTCCTTTGATGATGCCAAAAAAGGGGAAGAGGAATACCTAAAAAGCGTGAAGGGATCGAAGGCGAGAAGGAAGAAACAAGCTGTGAAGGGAAAGATAGGTTGAGGAAGTAATAAGAGAGAAGAAAGGGAAGTCATTGGGGAAGGTTCAAAAGATGTGACCATGATGATTGCTAAAACCCTCAACAAGGTCTTGTCTGGTGATATTATCGGCAAACTCCGATGACTCGCCACTCCAACACTGTTGTACCTATGGTGAAAAGAAAAACGATTGAAGCGAGGGATGAAGGAAGTGGAAGGAAAGATGGATGCCCAGAGTTATGGATATTACGGAAACAACATGGAGAGCATTCCAGACGAGAACACCTATGCCATTTGAATCTTTGGAACAAGGCAAGATCATTGATGAATTCAAGCGCTCGCATCCCGAAGGTTACTTCACAAATATGTCCACGGCTCGAGCACGGGATTTTATCTTGGGAAAACGGTCTCTTACTATGTGAAGAAGGCGACGGGAAGCGACTTGCGCGGTCTCTCTCTGTTGAGTCTCTGCTAGTCACTCATTTGGGAAAAGACCCCGATCGATACACGCCGAGAGGAAGAGGAAGAAGCGAGAGGTGGAGGAAGAGGTTTCGGACCTAGACCTCGCCCAAAAATATTGAGTATATAGATCCAGGCAAGAAAGGAGGGATCTATTGGCTGGATTTGTGAAGTAGCCAACTGCAAGTGGCTAAGAACAATCTTGAGTATGTGAAGAAAGTGAAGAGGAAAATAAAAGACAAACTCGGCTATGGGAGGAAAGACAAAGAAAAGGCGAGAAGAGATGAAAAGGCGCCGGAAAAGGCGTATGAAAAGAAAGAAGAAGCGGTTGAAGATGATAAAAAGAGAAGAAAGGTCGAGAAGATGTGGTGAAAGAAGATGAAATAAGGAAGCGTGAAGGAGATGAAGTGTTGTTGTCCACCCGTTTGTGTATTTTACTATGTAAATACATTTCTATGTAAGTCTTACGTACATTGAATAAAATTGTACAATTTCTATACTTGTGGAGATATAGAACAACATGGTTACTTTAAGGTCCATTTAAGCTCACGATACATTTTCTTTTGATTCAAGCTCGATACACTTTATGCTTGACTATGTAAAGAACAAGAATGTTATGATCAATAAAAGATCGATTCTAAGCATAAATTGCAGTGATTCTACATTTTTGTATGTATCTTTGATGTTTAATTACCGATGTATGTTTTAAGTTTTGGCATCATCAAAAAGGGGATATTATCGGGTTGTGCGGCTATAGGCGCACAAGAGGATGTTAAAAAAGTCACCTCAAGATCAACGGTTGGTGTGAGCAACTTGATGTGTCGATATAGTCTTACTCGGATAAATGCACTTTTAAGATATTTGTTGAGTGAGAAGACTTGTGTTGGGAAATTATTTTGTAGATTTTGATGAATGCCACGTAAAACTTAGAATAGGAAGTTGGCACCCCATTTTTGTTGTAAATTGCATTAAAATAGATAAAGTTGGTGAGTTAAGTTAAGTCGATTATGCACGAACATGGAAAGACAATTGGAGATAGAAGGAAGACTCATTTGTGAGGCGGTGAGTATGGCAAAGAAGAGAAGATAGGAACTCATTGAAGGTGCGGTGAGATGCGGTGAGTGAAATATCGATCAAGTCGACTCGAGATAGCCAAGTCTCAAGTTGAAGTGCGGAAGAGTCATCCAATGATTGAAAGCTGACTCGAAGTCACAGGGAAGGCAAGGAAATGATGTCAAGTCGAGATAAGCTGAAAGAGATCCGTTGCTGAGAAATCAAGAGAATTACTTAAACAAGTAATACTTCCATACTACCTTTTTTAAAGTGCGATCCCAGAAGCGTGCAAAAGGAATAAACCAATGGGAAATCTTGCACTTTGTGTGTCGGATCTACGAAAAATTTGAAGGATCATTTATACGAGGAAATGTCAATTCAGAAGCGCAACAAGACAAGCCAACGACCACAAGTGACTTTCAAAAAGAAGCCTATCTCTTCAGCAGGCGATTTTTTAAAGATCACTATAAAAGGCTGAGGAGTTTATTTGAGAAAAGGGTTACCTTGACCATACGAAAATTTAATACAAGCAAGAAAAGAAACATTTGTAACTGACGAAATATTCTCAAGTTATTAAACGCTCAATCCTCAAGCCTACATTACGAAGGAAATCAATCTACACTCACTGTGAAGGAAAGACGACTTCAATCGGTTGAAGAGGAAACATTTGAAGAATCAAAGGGGTCTACATTCCACGAAGGATTGTGGGAAGGTTCAAGATCGAACTAGGCGTAAGTTATTTGGAGGGCTTCATGATCAAATCCAAGGAACTTGAGCAAGTGGGTTGTAGTAGCAAAGCTGGTTTCCCTGTGAAGAAGGCTAAGTCGTATGAGAAGCGTTTGTGTGACCAAGGCATCTCGGACTAAGTCCCAAAGGATCAAGTCATTTGTGTGATCAAGACTTGTATACGGGATTGTTAACCACTCGTATATTGATCAATACTTAGTGGATTCCTCCGAGGAGTTGGAGAAGAGAGAAGTAGAAGAATTACCCCATATTCGAACCTCTATAAAAACTTATTGTGTCATTTACATTTCAGCACTTTAATTTCTACACATTACATTTATATCTGTGATAAATTTGCTATCAATTGATAATCAACAAAGTGCTAAAACCAAGTATTGAAACAAACTTAAACCTAAATCAAAGGGTGTTAAGTCTTCCATTGAAAACATATCACGGTCAAGTTAAGTCTTTAGTCAAAACTTGAGTTATTCTATCAAGCGGCTCGATCAGTCGTTGAGTGACTAACTCATTTGATTAACTAACTTAGTTTTGTCCATCAAGGACTTAGTTGTGTAGTATTAACTACGAATATTTAAAAGGACTAAATTTGAAAAGTTGGTAAGGTTTATTCACCCCCCTTCTAAACCTTACACTCACACCCCTTGGGACCTACAACTTGTCTATCTTTTCTTTGTGATGCTTGGCTTTAGATAATATTTCTTTTAGATCTTCCAATGATATCGTGTGCGTGAGGTTAGGAGGGCTTTGTATGAGCTAGATGAGGCTTTATTTTCTAACTCGCTAAGGTCAATCTCCATCTGCATATTTTTTTTCAAGCGGGATAAGCCTGCTAGAAGAATGAAAGATTTCTATTTTTTCCGTTAAACTAAGTCTACTAAATTGAGTGCAAGACTTATGAGTGTGAGGCACAAAATTAACGCATTATATTTTCTTTCATTGCTATTTACGCTATAAGTTAGTACATTCTAACTCTCATCGATTAGAAAGCGCCAAATTGCTTTGAGTGATTCTTAACAAATGGAGATGTGCTAATATGGAGCGGGAAAAAGTGTGTCTAATTAGTTTGGACACACGAGTTGAAGAAAATAAAGTTGCAAGTTGAATGATAGTTCTAAATACTTTGCGGCTATATGAGCTTGCGAAGAAGGGACAACCACTTCAAAATGATTATATTTATGATGGCGCAAATTAATTTGTGTATCTTGTTGCTGCCTACATTATAAAAAAATGTATCTCCAAATGATTCTTCAACCTTGTATGAGCTTTAGTTTGGTAACAAGCCCAAATTAGTGGGTCTGTGCATATGTAAGTTCGAGAATATGTGTTCTCACGTGGAGAATCAAGTCGCATGATTTAGGTTTTCCCGGATTTATTGAGCATTTGTGAAGTCTAAAGAGATCCTAAAACTATGCGAGTTACAAGATCCTTAGGAGGCGCTCGTTTCTCTAGCGAGGATATTGTATTTTATACTCATCTAGTAATCGCTGGGATAGTGGGAGCGACACTAAATCCGTGAGAGCTAGTGTCTCACACGAAAAGGATTCTCACATTCCACGAGTAAAAATGAGTGAATATGAAATATTCCCCATCATCTACATGAGATTGAGTGGGTATTCTTCAAAATTACTTTTGTGGATATTGATGAGTCGATAGAACACGTGACTTCACTTGATACCTTAAGTGGATAGTTATTCGAAGGAAAAGATGAATCGAATGACTAAGAATAAAGTCTAAGAGCTTGTTGATCTTTAGTCTAGATGCAAGACCATTTGAAACATGTGGTTTGAGAAGGTCAAGTGCAATATAGATGAGTTGATTAACATGTGTGTAGCTCGACGAAAGGGCGAAATGTTTATGGTTTGTAGAAGAAGCGTAAATTTTTGAGATGTTCTCCTAAGTGGTGAGATTGCCTCATTTTATGCGATATGTTATCTATTATTTCAGTTTCGTCTAGGTTTGTTCTAGATGATTGATGTTGACATAGTTCGAGTGAAAGTTGAATAAGCGAGATCTATGTGGATCACCCAATGAATTCAATAAGTGGAGTAAGAGCGCATTGATTATTGATCAAGAAGCTCTAGTACATTGCTTGAGTCATCATTGATTTAATCCGACTATCATTTTGATAGGCTACGATGGTCAATTAAATTGAACATATGTAAGAGTTGTATCTCATTGTATATGGCAAAAATGTGATTTGGAAAGAACATGGAGTTATCACCACTCGGTGTTGTTTGTCTTTATACTCCATGGTCAAAGATCATACTCTTAGTCAAAAAGCGATATCTTGAGAAGAAGAAAAGAAATGCTAGCTAGTTTATGTAAGCGGTTTGTCGAATGTTTGATGTCGCTATGTGCGTACTCGTGGTCATGAACTTAGCGGTGTGATTGGTGAGTGGATATCGAAGTGATCCATGCACTATTGTGCCAGCCGATAAATGGATACTTAGATATCTTAACAGTTGGTCTATGATTTGCTAGAGGCAAATTTGGCATCTTGAAATGATGCGCATTACGCATACATCCGTGATGTATTTTATTGTCTTTGTGATAGTAAAACTACTTTGGTGTATGGTTTGGGCGCTAGACATGGATGGTAGACCAAACATATTTATTCGAGGCTTTACTTCACTTAAGAGTTTTTTTGCGCATAGTTAATATTGTTCTCGAGGCATACTTCTAGGAGTGGTGTGGGCGCTCATCCCTTTTACGAGCCTTTGTTTGGAGATATGCTCCAAAGGCATGTGAGTCATTAGGGATTAAGTATAATTAATTATGTGGCCTTTGAGAACATATTGTGATTAATGAGATATGTTGGATTCTCATTATGTGTTTGGTCTTGAACTTGTGAGTTGTCACCAGGCTTTGATTGGCCCTCTCGCACGGGCAATCGCCACAGCGCTAAGAAGCGAGCATGATGAGACTTAAAAGATTGTGTCGCATAAGGAGGTTCGTGAATGATCGCCTTCGCTAAAAGCGATGAGGAAGGTTCATAAGTATAATTAACGATCGACTTAACTAGAGGTTAAGATGAGATCCGAGTTGATAGATTATGAAGTATCGTATGTCCAAATTTCATAAAAAGCTGTTTGTAGCGAATGTCACGAACTATCGTATAACACTTTGGGAGTGACTACGAGTAGTACGCAGGTCAGGCGCTTGAATAGCGTCTGGACTAAGATTTATATGATGTCTAGAGCGTGACATGCCTAAATTGAGTGGGAGCTCCATCATAGCATGTATTCATACTACATGTGCTTTGAGGCGACCGCCTATGGGAAAGTGACTTGAATGGGTCCCCCGTCCTTTGTGTGAGCCATATTATTTTCTTGTACCCTTTGGGACTTTAGACCATGTCATGAGGTGTAAGCTTGATGACGCTACTTTAGCATGTATCTAATGGCCATGTGTGATTCGGTCTGTCGGAGCATGTCTAGGAAAGCTGTCAAGACCAAACTAATTGGCATGTGGGGCCAAAGAAAGAATTAAGTTGGTAACGCACTTATGTTCTATGATTCATAGCCCGGGCGACTATGTCGAAATGTGTTTGACTAGTCATGAATATGGAAACATATTTGAGTAAGTCGAGCATGCTCTACTTGTATTCATTGAGGGATCTAGAGATGCATTACTGAGTGCGACCACTTGGTTTGGGGTATATAGCGAGATATTGAGTAGTAGGGTTGTGTTAGTTTGGTGGACTTAATATAACTCTCCTCACCTTTACTTTCTCGCAGTCGCACGCCTTATTCCTGTATGAAAGAAGAGGCGTGAGATGAGAACTATGAGGATGTGATTCGAATGAGTGAGTCAAATATGTATGAGTGGGAGATATTGGGTGCAATTAGGTTGCATCCATATTTGAGATAATAGGGAGTCTATTTAGATGAGGTTTATCTAGAAACCTCTCCCATCGGGACTCTAAGCTGATATAGGGGATTGAGATATATATTGATATATCTCCCTACAATCGAACCAAGTAATCGAGCGTCTCTATGCATAGAAAGAATAATCTATCTACTAAAATTTCTCTCTATGGTTTTGTTCTTGGAGCATCACCAAAGTTCTCAAGGGTTTAAGGTGTGCACATCTAAGTATATAATTCTAGTAATTATTTACATCAACCGAGAAAAGGCGGTTCGTGATTACGTTCATGGTTCAACCAATCTATGAGGTTTTTGTTCATTGCTCGCGATTCAATCAAGCGGAGGAGGCTTGTAGAGTGGTTTAATCCACGACTATATGGATCGGCAGTTCATTTGTAAATAGGTATACTCGATCCATCCTATATGTGCAAATACGTGATTTGTGAAATTTATGTTTCGACCTATATTTGCTAACATAATCAAAATTTTAAAATTAGAACCACTAGTCCCACATAATACATCCATTATTTTAGACAACATAATTAATCTTCAATTGAAGTGGAAATTCAATTTTACTTATCTTACAAAATTATTAAAGATAACTAAATTATATTTTAAATCTTAATTAATATATTAAATACTCTTAATTAATAATTTTATTTAATATAATTAATTCATAAAATAAATTTCAATTGCCATTCATGATCTTTAAAATCATTAATTGAGAAGAAATTGAAACTTAATTTATTTTTTAAAAAAAAATCAACCCAAAGAAGGAGAACTTAGAATAATTCGATGCATTAATGGTGCCTCAGATTACAAGCAAATACAACAATTTGAAGCAGAATTGAAGGCGGAAATGGAAAGGTAAAATAAAAATAAAATCAATTTCTAAATCAAAGCAAAAGAAAGGTACCAATTATAAAACTAACAAACTTTCTTCTGAAATTTTTTAACCCAAAAATATTATTTTTCTTTTTTCATCGGAAATTCGACGAATTTATAATGTAAATCGAGGATTGGTGAAGTAAGTCATTGACGAATTACATTGGATTATGATGAGAATCTAGGTGAATTAAGTAGCCAATGAGAGGCGATATTGTTCAGTAAAATCGCTGTAAAAATTGATGAGATTTCATACACAATAATATTATAATCAGTAATTGTTAGATTAATATGATATAAGATGAAATAAGATGATTGAACAAATTCAAATGAATAGTGCAGATTTCGAAAAAAAAGTTGAGAGGATTGTCTCGGATGAAGATTGACTTTACTTCTCAAATACCCAATTTTATTTTCTGGTGAATTCGGCACCTACATCTCACCCAATTGTAGGAATGAAGAAAAAGTAAAAATGAGGATAAAAACACAAAATACCAACTTTTTAACCTATATGTTGTAGCAGGTTTCGAGGTGGTAAGACTGATTAAAAAATGTAACGTCGGGTATCATATTTGATGAGTTGGGAACATGAGGTACTAAAAGTAAAAAGTAGGTAAAATTGGACTACTAGGTCTAAAATTATCTCAAAAACTTTTGTTTAATTTCGAACAAAAAAAATCGATTTACATATTCCCACATATTAAATTGGATTTTAGTGTATTTATTTTGGAACTTGGGAGTAAAGATTTGGATAAATTTGGGGTAGATTCAATATTAGAGTTCGAAAATGAGAAACTTAGGGTTTAATGGGATTGAATTTGGGGAGAAATTTGTGAACAAATTGAGAAGAAATGGTTGATTAGGAATTGTCACCTACAAACCTATAATTGCTAGTCAATCAGTTAGTCTTATAATAGGCGGTCAACTAACGACCAGTAGTGATGTTAATTAAAAATTATAACATCGGGTACCATATTTGATGAGTTGGGAATATAGGTACTAAGAGAAAAAAGTAAAGTAAACTTGGGGTACTAGTTAAATTATCCCAAAAATTGTAACATCATGTTTAATGAGATAGTTACAATCAGGACGAGGGGGGAAACATGCACCCCCCCTCTCCCCACATATTTTAAAAAAATATATACTAGGAATTTTTTTTAAAAAAATAGTTAAAATTTATATGATTTTTCTTAATTTTTTGCCGGCTCACCCTACTTGAGTGTCTGTCTACCCCAATATTTTCTTGGCTTCGTCATTGGGTACAAAAGACAATGGTGAATGGTAGAGAGAGAGAGAGAGAGAGAGAGAGAGAGAGAGGACAATGATGAATGGAGAGAGAGAGAGAGAGAGAGAGAGATGAATTGAATATATTTATGAAACTAGATATATAGATATATGCGGTTTGCGGGTGTGTTTGCAATATCCTTTAGGCTTTTCCATGGGCTTTTCATCCACGTTGTACTCATGGACTTCTTACTCCTCGAAGTGGGTTTCATGCCTTTTCTCCACACTCGAACCAAGGACCTCGAGGCTAAATCCTAAGTTATTGGAGTATGAGTACCTCTAGTTGAGCTAGATATACTTAATAGGGTTATTGATTTTTAGTACGACTTATAGGCATTTTCTTTGGTTTGGTACGACATTTACGAGTTACCAATTTAATACCCATACTTCACATTTTTTATAAATTGGTACATATTCACTTTTTTAGGCGAAAATGCCCTAAGAAACATAAGTATACTCAAAATGAATTTTTGAGTATACTTATTTAAATTATAAAATCAATTAAAATTTTAATTAATTTAATTAATAAAAAAGTTTCTAAAAATATTAATAATTTTTTAGAAAAAATAAAATTATTACATTAAATTAGTAAATTAATAAACATAAATTAAAATTTAATTAATCAAAAGAAATATTAGTTTAGTCAACTAATTTTTAAGAGTTAAAATGAAAATTACATAATTGAGAAATTAAAACTAAGATAATAAATATGAAAATCATAGAAATTTTTCATTAATATATTTTAATTAAATTATTAATTGAATTTAAAAAAAATATAATTTAATTTAATTTATTTTTTACAATAAGAATTTAGTAATTTAATTTAAATAATAATAAGTTATTTCCTAATGAAATTTATTTTTAAAATTTAATAATTATAATTAAAACATATCTTTTTACTAAAAAATTTAAAAAGTCTTGGGGGCATTTTTGTCCTTAAAAGTGAATAGGTACCAATTTATAAAACAATGTGAAGTATGGGTACTAAATTGGTAACTCGGAAATGTCATGTATCAAACCAGCAAAGTGCCTAAAAAATCAATAACCTTATTTAATAAAGCCTATTAAACTTTGTCGTACTATGTTAGTGTTGTATCAGAGCAGGTCTACCTTCTTGTAGAGTTGTGATATCCTTTACAAAAAATGACTATCCCTTCATCGAGTTGCATCCAATCAGGTAATATTTACTTATCGCTTCATTATGAGAAATCTTGAGAATGTAAAATGTGTTATGAAGTTGCTTGAAAAATGTGATTATTATTCATAAATATTACCTACGTGATAAATTTATTTTCATGCTTCATAATCATTTATCGCTTACCATGTTAGAAATGTCTATTATAGGTGACGAAAAACTAGACACTTAGGCTTTCTAACTTCAAGCTTCGTACGACTATCAACTACATTTGAGGTAGGAATTTTCTTTACACCTTTTAAGTGATAAGTTTAATTGTCTTTATTAAATATGTCATGTATATTTTTATGAATTCCTTGTTTGACAATGTGATTATAATTGTTGAACTTGATGTGCATATTATATGTGAAAAAATTGTGCTTATTTATGTTCAATGGCAAAGTTGGCTTCAACCAAATGACAAAGTATGGCTTCGGCCAAATGGCAAAGTAGGCTTCGGCCAATGGCAAAGTATGGCTTCGGCCAAATGGCAAAGTATATGTGCTCTAATTTGTTAAATTATGCTTGTATATATTTAATTTGGACAGTTAGAATCCCTACTTAGTATGTGTTACTCATCCCCTTATTACTAATTTTTCAGATTATCTGGATGGGTGTGGAGCCGATGAAGTGGAAGACAATGAAAATTTTTCTATTTAATAATTTTTATGAAATGATAAATGTTGCATTTTTCATTCTTTAATGCTATGGATTTTGATTTTCGTTTATGTTCAACCCATTTCAATTTATGCTTCATTTGTAGTAGATATTTATTTATAAAAAAGGTCATGATATAATAAATTGTAGTTTTTATATTTAGTAACATTCAAAATCACATTTCAAAAACTAGCGCGTTACGATGTGGTATCGTGAGCTGGTGGTACTCACACTTTAAGAACTTAAGATTTAGCATGAAGGTCATGGGTTCGAGTATGGAGAAAGGCATAAATAAAACCCACTTCTAGGGTGAGAAGTCCATGAGTGCGGCCGATGAAAGCAATGGGATAGCCCCGGAAACCGTGAGGGATAGCCCCAGTCGTTACATAAAAGGTGCCTTTTTTGTAACGATCAAGCTATTCTTAAAGCTTTCCATCTGCGTCACACTCATGTACTTCCCATCCTGGAAGTGGGTTTCATACACTGTCGCCACATTCGAATCCAGGATATCCAAGGGCTAAATAATAAATTCTTAGAGTGTGAGTACCACTAGTTCGCCTAAGAACTTAGGATTTAGCTTGGAGATCCTCGGTTGAGTGTGGGGAAAGGCATGAAACCCACTTCCAATGGTGGCAATTCCATGAGTGCGATGCGATGGAAAGCCCACGGCAAAGCATAAGGGATAGCCGCCGGTCTTTACAAGTTGAGAATCGAAGTTGGTAGTATTTTAAAATAGAATTAGAAGTTGAAAAAGTTTTAAAAGTACTTATTTATTTGTAAAATTCAAACTAGAAACAAAAGTAGAATCTAAAGTACACATCTCGCCTACTTTTAAATTCTAATTAAATGAATCGAACTAGAATCGAAGTTAATACTGCAAAACACTAAAAAGTACATTTTTAAGCCAACAAATAAGAAGCACTTGCTTTAAGCGATTGCAAACACTCCCTACTTCGCATCATCACTTATTTTAAGTCATTGCAAACACTCCCCACTTCACATCATCACGAAAACGCTACAAGGGGTTTTTGAGAATATTGCAAGTGCTCGAAATTATTACACTTTTGGGGTTGATTATGGGGGATTTAAATTTTAAAGTGAATTGTTTGTTTAATTAACGAATCATTTCATTTTTTTCCAGTTATTTTCAGTCGTTATCTCATATAATGATGAACCATTTGATCCATTTTATAAAAAAAGATTAAAAATTCTAGTTGTCGTCTCAAAATACGATTGGATGTGTTTTAATTATTTTTGTTGATGTATTATGGATAATTTGATAACACAATATAAAATATCAATCGCATTACAACTTGGTTATATAAAAAAACCTAAAACAAACGGAAATACAAGAGCTTGAAAGCTTGGAAGAAAGATCCATTATGACAAGAAGGGTTTTCTTTCTTAGTTTAGATCTCTTATCTCGTACTTAAACGATGTCACAATGTTGATTTCAAGTTTGTCTATGAACTTATTATCAATGTTTAGCTAATCTTTCGGATCTTAGAGCATAATCAAAACTGTGGATTCATGTTAAATCTTGAATAATTATTTTCTTAATTGATTCATGCGTTCTATTTTATAAATTCTAGTGCTTATGCTTAATTATTTTTTATCTGATCAATAATTAGCATGTCATATTTGTTAGTGCGATATTCAGGAGATGAGTTCTAACAAAGACAGAAACCGAATTCAGACATAAACAGGTATAACGAGTCGAGAGACCTACAACTATTTGTGGGGAGTCATTTAATTCATAGATCTTTTGGGAGTTAATAATAGTTGTAACATATTGGGAGATCTACAATTATTATTAATCTATTGTTTATGCGCCACCCGGGAGGGGAAATAGACTAGCTTAGGAATTGAACCTATATAATTGCAAGAATTGATTATGTGAAACGTTGATTGGATTTAATATTGAAGAAACATGTTGAGATTATGTGCCTAAGGTTACTTTTGTATTTGTTGCAAATACTTGTGGGGTTCGAAAATTTATTTCTTTTTTTTTTTATTTTTTGATTTTTCTAAAACTTGAGATTCGGATGCTTGAAAGAAATTGGAATGCGATGTTATTATAGCCTAAGTATTTCGTAGTCAATCCCGAGGAATACGACCGTATTTGCCATTATCCTATAAACTACAATGTACGCTTAGTAGTAAGATCCAAATATTTTTGGCGAACAAGTACAACAAAGTCCAAGTTAGCCTTGATCGCACCACCAACTACATACGTGACTCGGCTCTTCACAAGGCAATTGTCTCACTACTTGACTCTTCAAATCTTCAAGAGTTGATCACACAATCTTCCTTTAGATTTGAATCTAATTTGACATTGAACCTCACTATGTTCCATTCACTTCTTGAAAATATAGACCCCTTTGCCTTTTCAAATGTTTTCCTCTTCAACGTTGAAGAACAACTCCTATCTTCCACGTGAGTGTGTTGGATAAAGTGTCTTTCGATGTAGGCTTGAGGATATATGAATTTTAGCTTGAGAGAGTATTTAGATATTGCTTGAATGCTTGTTAGTTTTGTATCTTTGCTTGAATAATTACTCATTTGCTTGTCTCACGAAAATTCCTCGGCCTTTTATAGTAAGAGTTCAAATTTTGTCCGTTGAAGAGATAGACAAAATTCAAACTCTTGCTTTTGTTCGTTGGCTTATCTTATTTACTGCGAGTTTGATGTTGACCCAACCTTTGAAAACGGTACTTGTAGGCTCTGAAAAAGGTTGATTCATGAGACTTCTCATTGGCTCTAGACTTCTTGCACTCTTTGAGAACACTTTAAAGTTGCAAGTCTTCCACCCTTACCAAAATAAGTCCTTGACTTTCAATATAACCGATTTTTAATGGGTCATATCGGGTTGGTGCGAATCAATAAACCACAACCCAAACCCTATAATTTTGTGCCATGCTCGTGTTAGTTAAATAATTATCGTGCCTTGAATTGCCACTCACAGGCTTTGGGTTAAATGAGATACTATTTAACGACTAGCAATATTGCGAACCTAACTCTAATCCTATCGGACTTTGGGAGAAACCAGGGCCACTATCGGGCTACAAACCAAAAAATAAACTTTTGAATTTAACTATAAAAATTTAAAATTTAAACATGCACAATGTTAACAATCAAAATAAATATACAAAATCTAAATGATCCAAAACAATAAAAACCACACATGGCTTTTAACTTCATAAATAAAATCATACGAAACAACGCAAGTACACAACTAAGTAACTAGTAATCAAGCATGATCTTCAATCACATTTGATCTTTTCTTGGACAATGTATTATCTTCCAATTCTTCTAAAAGATATGAAACAACAAAAATTAATTGTTAATATGAATTTTATTATGCATATATTATTGGAATCAAATGGTACTAAAATGATTACAAATAAATTGTAGAACTAAAACAATAAACAACGAATTAAAAGTTGTTTAGAAAATAAACTCATGTCATCAAACCAAAATCTTCATATGAATTTGAAATATATTTACTAGTAAGAGATAGTAATAAAATATATAGAATATTATCATTAGATTATATATTTTCTTCAAAAAAATGGTGGGCTTTGGGCTAGCCCGATTAACTGCGGGCCTTGTGGTGTTCTTCATAACCTAGCCCTCCTCTCTCGGAAGACCTTTGATCTTATAATCTGTGTATTTTCTTTGTGTTGTATGTTGTATGAATGATTATAGATGACCAAAAATTCGTTCGAGGCCTTGGTCCCCCTTATATAGGTGCTTTGAGAGATCACTGGTAGAGTTCTAACGGGATTAGGACTCGAAATCGACCCCCTTGCAGACACATCGCAGACTGGCCATGTGGTTTCACACGGCCACCCCACACCTGGTCGTGCGGTCTAAAACGATTTGGCCGTGCAG
Organism: Rehmannia glutinosa; assembly: GCA_016081115.2. Taxonomy (NCBI): domain Eukaryota; kingdom Viridiplantae; phylum Streptophyta; class Magnoliopsida; order Lamiales; family Orobanchaceae; genus Rehmannia; species Rehmannia glutinosa. The sequence goes on from CM071924.1 coordinate 24,110,707, forward strand.
CTTGGTTTCGTCCTTATTTTGTTCCGAACACTTCACGGACATGTAGCTTTACACGGGCGGGTCACACCGTCGTGTGTTCCCCCCGATCTTGTCCGGGTCTTCCAACGATTTTTTTATAATTAAGCTTTGTTTCTGTAAAAAGTTACAAGAATACGCAGATATCATGCCCTTCTAAGGAAACAGAGTAAAACACACTAAATATACATGCAAAAGCATCAATTATATACCATTTTAAGCCCCTCAATACACATATATTTTACATGTATCAGTATTTTTGTAACAAAGTCATCGTTACATTAGTGAATTCCTCATGGAGCAGGAGAAGAGTGGAGTAGAGGAATTACCTCATCCTCGAACCACTATATATTTTTCGTTATTTAAATTCTGCATTTAAAATCTGCAAATTTCATTTACTTGCTATAATTGTTATCCAACTTATAATAACCAATCCAAAAATTTAAGTGTTGATAAACAAACTTCAAAAAGGGTGTAAAACTTACGCTGTTAATCAATAAAACTGTATTTCTAAAAGTTAACTTTATTCACCTGAGTTACTCTATCAACAACTCTCTCAGAGTCTGTTGAGTGGTTAATTCTTCTGCTGAAGCTTAACACAGTTGCCTTTCAAAAGACTTAGTTGTTTTCTTGTAAAAACTCTGATTTATTTAGAATCAAAATTTGGTAAAGTCTATTCAACCCCCTTCTAGATTTTACTCACACCCATTGGAACCTACAATCGGGTTGACATCGGTCTGGCCCCATAAAGCACAATAATTTTTTGATTATCGGTAATTGATAAAAGAATTTGAGGAATCCAATATGGGTAGTTCTCTCTATTTCTGTAACACAAATTTCTTGTCTGCAAATATTATAAACAAGAAAAAGGCAATACAAATAAAATTTATTGAATCAAACGAAATAAAAGGAGTATAATTCCTAATAATCCTCTGATTCTTCTTTTCAGAAATAATATTTGAATTTTGAAGGTAGATTTGTCACTTCATCTCCTTCAAGCTTGAATTTGAGCTGAAATAATGTTAATTCGAGGGCATGACAGCTTAATCCCGAATTAAACGCTGGACTTGAATCGAATCCGCGATGAACGCCTTGAATCGCGCCTTGAACACCGTGGACTTACTTGGATTTAGACTTCTTGATTTGAGAGAGTGCGCTTTTGCTTAGACTTCTTCTCTAGGATTTTTGTGTGTCTTTGAATTATGAAGAGGACCTCTATTTATAGTTGTGGAATAGGATCTCTTGCCATAATTACTTGATTGAATGGCGCTATTCTATTGGTCCTTGATGATTTGATTCAATTTGTTGGCATTTACGAGAAGATGCGGTTTAATTTACCAAAATAATGGTATCCTCTTCTATAATCATCAAGATATTATCTTGATTGACAAGATATTTGAGATTTGACATTTAGCAACTTTTGATTGGCCAATAAAATATATGAGAAGGTCTCCCATAGGACCGTCTTACGGATCATATTCGTAAGGCGGATCTACCGCGACCCAAACCCACCCCAACCCAACCCGCACACAAATTGTCGATTAAAAAAAAACCCTGTCGCGGCCCGCCTCACCTATGACAGCCGCGCGTGGCCCACCTCACCCCGCACGACCTAATGACCCGCCGCCGGTGGCCCAATGACCCAACTCAAAAAAAAAAAAAAAAAGAAAACCAAAATTAAAAACCTAGTTTGAAGACAAAACCCGTAGGCTGGCTGAGAATGGAACAGGGCCTTCTCCTTCAAAACCTCATTTTCGACATCTCCTCGCTTTCGAAAAGCTAAGCTCACCATCTCCTAACAACAAGAGCTCCTTTGGTAAGTCGACATTCAACTATTTTCTACAAGAAATTTGAAATTTGTAAGGAAGAATCTCCATTGTTCTTTGCAGAAAAAGCTTCATTGTCATCCTTACATTGCACTTTAGACTTTGTTGTTGTGCGTTTTTACGTAATATCTTCAATGGAGAATGACGATGAACACATCTCGTTGATGAAGGGAGGTAATGTACTCATACTGTTTGAAAAAATGATACTTTTCTTTGGAAATCCGATACTTTTGTATTTAAATATGATACTTTTTCTGGAAATACTAATACTTTTGTATTTAATTATGATACTTTTGCTGAAAATATCGTATCTTGTTTATGTAAAAAATGATATTTTTACAATAGGGATTTAAATTTTACAAATTTATATTTACTGAATAAGAATGATATTAAATTAGATATTTTGATGTAATAATTTATTTCATTTATACATATAGGTGAAAACTTGGATTCGGTACTTATTGTTTCTAGTGATGAAGATGATATAGAAGTCATTGAAGGTGAAAATCTGGAAACAAGAGATACTACAGACCAAAACACAGAGGCAGATGCAGAAGGTATCACATTTTACAGCATAAGTATTACTATTTTCTCCAAAAGTACCAACATCTATTAATCTGTCCTGTGATTTTTTTAAATGTTTCTAGACTACTCCAATGAACGTGTGGATGTATCGGGTTCCCTTGTTGGATTGAAAAGGAAGACAGTTGATGACATGCATAATTTGTATAGGGACCATAGTCGTGCACTCGGGTTTAGCATTCGTAAAGCAACAACTCGAACTCAAGCTAATGGCGTTGTGACAGAAAAATATTTTGTATGCTCTTGTGAAGGATTTAGGAAATCGGGAAATTTGGAAATTAATTCCAAAAATGAAAAAAAGAAAAATTTCCCTATCACACGTACCGGATGTAATGCTTCATTGAGGGTGAAATTAAATGACGAAGGTCTTTATGAAGTCTTGAGCCATGTCACGGAGCATAATCATCCATTTACAAGAAAAGAGTGGAACCACCTTCATCACTCTGAGAGAAAGATTACAAGTGAAAAGGGCAAAGTGATAGAAGATATGGTCTCTTCCGGAATGAGACCAATAGATTCTTACCGTTATATGGCGCATGAAGCTGGAGGGGATTATAGTGTTGGACACACTATAAAAGATCATCTAAATTTTGTGAATAAATGCGAAATTGAAAGAAATAGAAGGTGGGGATGCACAAACAGTTGTTGAAATGTTGTACCAGCAACAATCCGATGAGGAGGACTTCTATTTCAGGTTAAGCTGGATGAGATGGCAAAATTGAGCAATGTTTTTTGGAGAGATTCGATGATGAGAGAAGATTATGAAATATTTGGGGATGTTGTCATTTTTGACACAACATATCGCACAAACAGATATAATTTGATATGTGCTCCAATAGTTGGCATCAACCATCATTGGAAAAATGTGATGTTTGGTTGTGCGTTCTTATCAAACGAAAAGATCGAAACATTCGAATGGCTGTTTGAGGTTTTTAAAAAAGCCATGGGAGGAAAGTTTCCAATAACTATATTCATTGACCAAGACCAAGCGATTTCTAACGCGATAGAAAGGGTACGAATCAATTGAAAATATAATATTTTAACACATAAAATAGATACTTTTACTTGCGTGAACGATACTTTGACTATATTATTTTTCTTTTTCATCCAGTTCTCGATCCCCTATTTTTGTGGCTGAATTCAACAAATGGTACTTTATCACATAAAGCGATACTTTTACTCGAAAAAGTGTTACTTTTGATGAATTATTCATGCAGGTATTCCCTGGGACAAAACATAGGCTATGTCAATGGCATCTTTACCAGAATGCAATAAGCAGGTTTGGACAACTGAAAAGCAACAGTTCCTTTAAGAATGCGATTGGAAATGTTTGTCAGGTTGTACGGATGAAGTTGATTTTGAGAACTCTTGGAGTAACATGATTTAAACGTAGAGATTGGAGGATCAAACATGCTTTAAGAGATTGTATGAGATAAAGGAAAAATGGTGCACAACCTTGAGCAAAGATTTCTTTTTCTGTTTGGAATACTTTCATCACAAAGGAGTGAAAGTACTAACAACGCCATGGGATTTAATGCAAACAAGACGACAAGTTTGACTGATTTTTATGGAATTTTTAAGGAACTAGTGAAGAATTGGAGAATGAAAGAACAAAATGATGAGTTCCAATCATCAAGATCGATACCATCGACTTCCATACCATTGATTGGGTTGTTAAAGCATGCTTCTGAGGTATACACTCTAACAATGTTTAAAGACTTTGAGAGTGAGTTTATCGCATCAATTTCTACTACTTGCACTCTAGTTCATAATGATGAGATATTGAATGTTTATGATGTTTCTTCTCATATTGGGGATGGAGGTGTAAGTAAGGTGATGTTTGATCCATTGCGAAACATGGTAACGTGCACTTGTAAGAAATTTGAAGAATGTGGTATTTTATGTTTTCATTCATTACGGGTCCTCCATCTTCATTCTCATGTTAAGATACCGGAAATATATATTCTTAAGAGATGGACAAGAATGGCAAAATCTCAAGTATTGGACATCTTAAATAAGAGAGTTGAGAAGCGACAAGCCTAATGATTGCATTCCTTGGCGTCATGAAATGGCTCAAAGATATTATGATCTTGTGTTGAGATGCCAATGAAATGAAAAAGCAAGGAGAATCATTGAAGAAGGTTACGAAAGGGATTTTCTTGCTATTAGTGCCTTGACAAATGTGCAAAATTCTAGGGCAAAACGATCGTCATCGTTGTTTCAAGTACAACTAACACATTGCAAGATCCTACACGATCCGTAACAAAGGGGAGAAGAAAAAGAATAAAGGGAAGTTTGGAAAAGAACAAGAAGAAAACAAGTGACGTCTCTGATTATTCTCAAGCAAAGGAGTTTGGTTCAAAGACTCCGAATCCTCGGTTATTTTAGAGATATTTTAGTTAAATTTGTCAATTGCAATGATGCAATTTTTGATACACTTGTGATTTTAGATATATTTTTCTCAAATCTATCGGTTTTGATGTGTTAAATGTTAGATTCTTAAATCTATCACTTCTTAGTATCTATGAGGATACGATACTTTTCGTATAATTATGCGATACTTTTAGCATAATTACTAATACTTTTAATTTGTTTAGAATTATGCAATTAGGTTTCCAGAATTTAAAAATGCAAATGCAGAATACTGATACTTTTCGTGTAATTACTGATACTTTTTACATAATTGCTAATACTTTTTGGATTTTTAGAAGTATGCAATTAGATTACCAAAATTTAAAAATCCAAATGCAGGATACTGATACTTTTCGTGTAATTACTGATACTTTTTAAATAATTACTGGTACTTATAACCTGTTTAGAAGTATACACGATAAAAAAACACATCACCTACATGCATTCAAATAAATTCAGCACTCAGTGCTTAAAACTAACATTGCAATGCAAAACTTGAAGTATCATTAACAAAACGACTACCAACATTAACAAAATATCATCTACTATTCAGCATCTAATAACAAAATGGCCACCAACATTCGCAGGATATCAACTACTATTCAGCATCTAATTACAAAATGACTACCAACATAAGCAATCTCAACATTTGATTTGAGGAGAATATACTATCTCATCATTTTTTCAGTTTCTTCGTGCCTTTCTTGCTGGTTTTCTTGGAGGGTTTTTTGACAGGTTCAGCGGTCGCTTCCTTGAATTTGAGCACTTGTTGCTCTATCTCCACTCTCAATTCATTAAACTCAGATAAAATGATTTCGGCACAATATTTGGCTCTCAATTTGCGTCTTTCCACAACCTTAAAAAAAACACGGATATAAAAACAGATAAAATAATTATAAATAAACATCTATAGAAACAGAAAAATTCTCATACCTTTGACAAATCCGGAGATGAGTAAACTTTCCCAGCAAAATTTTCCATGTGATGCATGAGGAAAACACCACAATCAATATTGGTCTCATTTGTTTGCCATTTGAATGGCACATTTTCCCAGATATATGATTTAACTTCTCCAGCTTTTGGATGATTTTCCTCTTCGAGGAAGAGAGACATTTGCTTATCTTTGTGAGAGTGACAATATAATGTCATAGATTTGTAATTGTTATTAAACATAATAAAAAATTAACAAATGCATATGATACTTTACCACCAACTTCAAGAGACCAACATCTTCGATCAACAACCTCTTCATCGTGCACCATATTGTCGAGGTATTGCACTTTCTTGTCAACAAAATTGATGACAGTGGCAATATAATGGCCTTGGTAGCAATATGGTACAAAGATCTACAAATGTTTAAAATAACAGACTTCATCAGTTTGTTAACACAGAAACCGATACTTTTCAGATAATTTCTGATACTTTTGATGCAATTTCTGATACTTTGAGCATCAGATATATAACATGCAGAGTGCAAACAATTTTTCAGATGTTAACATAAAACTGATACTTTTTAGATCATTTATGATACTTTTGATCCAATTTGTGATACTTTCAGCAACAAAGATTAACATGCCAAATGATGCAACATATTTTCAAACAAAATTATAAACTTATCAAATAAAATGATATACTTTTGAAAGCAAATACTAAAAAAATCTTACCCGGTCAACGGTGTTCAAGTCCGGTTTGTTCAAGGTACTCAACCACGTCCTCCAACAGCCTCTAAGTTCACTTCCAGAGCTTTTCCCATCAAAACAAGCTACAAGATACAACTGTTGCAAGAAAAACAAAAAAGATCAAAAAAACTGAGATAAACATAAAAAGATTTGATTAAAATATTACTTACAGAATGTTGAGTGTTGAAATAAAAATGTCCAGGATTCTTTGCCCGACCAACTGATTTGTTAAAATAAGTGTCCATACATCAATGACACTTGAAAAAATCAAGTATGCATCATGTAATGAATCAATTCGATCACCAAAGGCAATAAACGAATGCCCTCCGTGGGCAAAAACATTTTCGCTGGAACGCAAATAATAGTAGCATGTGAGTAATAAGAATTCAATGAAATAATAATTTTTCAATATATTATCTTATTGTTACTTACACTCTTTCAGAACTATGATCGGAAAAACAGAAGTCAACAACATCTCTATGTTTTCGTGTCATTCCAGTCAAGTAGCGATTGTTCTTTTTCATAAATTCACAATGAAATTCAGTTTTCTTGATCGCCAATCATCTGTTCAAAAAAGACAAAAGAAAAACAGAATGTCACTTTTAAAAAAAATGGTACTTTTCTAAGAAAAACGATACTTTTCTAAGAAAAAGCGATACTTCTAATATATCACTTGAATTACCTTGAACTTGACTTTCAAACATTTCGTTATCGGGGCATCGTCACCTAACGGTTCATCGATTATTGCTTCTTATGACTTTGGCTCAGGCGTCAACAGATCAAACCTAGGCATTGAATCCTTCCGTTCTTTCATTTTTTGAAAGTTCTTCACAACTTCATCAATATAGTCATGAAGTTTGGCGTTGGAGAAGAATTCATCGTCCGGTAAAGATGAAGGATCTCGCTTCTTTGTTCTCGCATTTCCGCACGTAATCGTTCCATGTGGAAATGGGTTATAACTTCCATGTCCCTTTTGAGCAACAAGCAAACTTTATCGACACCGCAAGAAAAAAAGTTACGTTTTTAGATCACTTGCCGCAATATAAAAAGTGATACTTTTTTGCTAAAAAATGATACTTTTTAACTAAAAAGGATACTTTTATGCTAAAAATGGATACTTTTTAGCATAGAAAATAATAATATCAAACAATGAAACATAATACTTCTTCAAGAATAAATGATACTTTTTCAAACAAAAATGGTACTTTTTAATAGTAAACTCGATACTTGAGCATACTTACATCTTTGCCTCGACTTTCAACCTCGCCATTGGTTGGGTAGCCCAGGGTATTTCAAATGGATCAACCTTGAGGATTGATCATCTTTCCCTGTTTTCTCGATCCCCAGATCTCTCCCTTTTTTTTTTTTTCTTGCTTGCAAATGAGCTCTTCCCAACATCAAGGTTCTCTCCAACATTCTTTCCATCACCACCTTTCTCCACATCACCTTTCTCAATATTTTTCAAGTTAACCCCACGAGAAATAGGATAGATGTTTTCAACATCACCCTGACCAAAATCGCCAGCCTTCTTCTAATCTTTCGCTCTTTTTCTTATTTTCTCCGTCGTCCAATGTTGAACAAGCGGCAGCTCCGAAGGTTCGGATTTACCTTGCCATTTAATACGATGAAAATATATGATTTGCAAGGCCAAAAGGCAGCCACTTATGTGTGTTTTGGACTTCTTGTTAAACTTATCCACTGATCTACATAACCTATCCAACACTAACGAACACCAGTCGAAGTGTCGGATTCCATCTACATCAATTAAAGATTTAAAACATGAAACATCTACAGTGCGGTTCGCACTTGGTGTCAAAAGTGTAGAGAGGCTATATAACACAAATAGCCTTTTGAAATCATCACCCCCTTCTTTATAGTCCTTCATCAATTTTTGTTTCAAAAACCCAACTGTCGAACTCCCATCAATACCCACTTTATTCTTAAACTCGATAACTTCATCCAAAGTTTCACCCTTCTTATAAAATACTACATCCTTATTGTTCCTCGGCAGCAAAAAGACATCACATATGTCATCAGGGGTTATGACAAACCTTCTCATATCGTCAACGCTGAAAATCCGGCTCGCCCCGTTGAATCTCTTGATGAGCCACGCTCAAAAAGACCTTGAGGTCTACATAGCGTAGAGAAACTGCTGCAAGAAATATAACGCCATATTAGTACTGATATAAAAACATGATATAAAAACTGATACTTTTAAGGCCATTTCTGATACTTAAAAGCATAAAAATGATACTTTTAAGGCAATTCCAAATGGACTAATACAGGACTATATCAAATGAATGTTTAGATACTAAAAAGAAACAGGACAAAAGTGCACAAACCTCTTAGTATCTTCCTCTCGATGACTTGATTTTCTTTCGGGGACTTTTAGAATCCTCGCTTTCCAATTTTCTCACCGGGGATTTACGCTTTGCAGCGGTCTTCGGGTTCAACTACATCAAGCTTTCCAGGTTTGTCTTGAGCAACTTCCTTCATTTGCCGCAATATCTTCCTCTACATCAACATTATCCTCAGCCTTTTGAGTCTCTTCAGCAACATTTCCTTCTTCCAAAGGTTTTCGACAACATCCCCTTGACCATCAAGACCCTTATCTTCATCCTTTTCAATCTCTTCTGCAACGTTTCCGGATTCTGCAACGTTTCCAGATTGTGCAACCAAATCACGACAACTAACATCTTCTTTCGTCGGGCTTTCTCCTATCATGCCTTCTCCCGGGCTCCTTCTTCCTCGATAAGGGTCTTTTTTATGCACGTTTTATGTGTATATTTGAGTAGAATTCGAGTTATTTTATTGTTAGTTTTGTAAATTTTTGATTGTACATAGTTCATATTACTCCGAGGTGCTTTTATTGATGTAGATTGACCATTCGGGCTAATTTTGGTGAATTTCGGACCATGGATTCATGTCAAACATACCGGGAGTTTAAGGATGCAAAAACGCTCGAAATTCCAAGCCAAACGCGTCATTTCGGGGCCTTTTTGGTCCAACACGGGCAGGGGTGTCGGGCAACACGGCCGTGTTCACGGAGCTAAAAACTCAATTTTTTCGCACAAAATAGCCTCCGACACGGCCAGGCCGTGTTACCCAACACGGTGCGGTCCGGAGACACGGCCTGGCCGTGTTGGGAAGCACGACCATGTCTCCCCGATTCCTGTGTGATAAAACAGACGGCCCGGCCGTTCTGGGGCGACACGGGCGTGTCCGGCACTTTTCGCAACTTTTCCATGCGAAAATTATGGAAAACTCACCTACCAAGCTTTTGACCACTTTTATACACCTTTAACACTCAATTTTGCCGCAACATGTCCCCATATTCCCTCAATCATCAATTGAGTACAAGAATTCACCAACCAACAATGAAAATGGAGGCAATTGTTTAACAAAAGAGAGTACTATCAATGTATTGGTTGCCTATAAAAGCCAAGGGTTGAAGTTGGGAGAGGCATTCATTAGATACTCAGAAATATTCATTGTATTCATTTCATTAAGTAGAATTGGGATCAAGGGGCCTTGGAGGAGAAAGCTTGGGGCAATATTGGAGAAAGGCTTGGAGCAACATCATCAATCAAGAAAGAAGTCAATTGAGATTTTGAGAAAGATAAGTACACCATGTCTACAATACTTAAATCTTCTTGTGTAATTTATTCTTTGGTCAAAATCATGTGTAGCTAAACTCCTAGTGTTTGAATGTAATAAACTCTAGAATGGATTTGTGATTAAGGTGTGTATGTTTTTAATAAAATCTTCATATTTTGTGTGATTCACCTATATTATGCTTCGTTCATTCGAATTGATATATGCGCAATATTGATTTGAAGTTTATTTTTCATCCGGGAAATCGAGAGATTCATGGTGAAATAGAACCTATATAAGTGAAAAGAGTTGCATGCAATCCTAGATATAGACGACATAAATCTTCCGGATTAGGGTCAAACCTAATATGGGAATTCACAAATCGTTATAATCTTTGTCTTGGGGGTTTTAACTAGAAAGAGATTTCAGTTAATCAACTTGAGATTAGAAGTTTTTCGCCTTGAGAAAGGGTTTAACTTAAATTGGGAATTTCTACGGTCCACAAGACATGAGATTTTATTAAAAGAGGTTGGTTTTTGCTTAAGGGCTTACGGTTGTATTTTTAACTTGTCAAATCACAAAAACATTCTAGAGGGATTTACATTCAAACACATTTCTATCTCTTGATTTCTTATTTTACAAATCTTCCTTCATTTTTACAATTTATAATTTGTTTTTCTTTTTCATCAAACAAAAACTCGAAAATTGTTAGATTAAATAACAAAAAAAAGGTAATTATTAGTACTTACAATCCTCGTGGGAATGACACTCGGTACTCAATAATCTATACTATAAAACGATAAGTGCACTTGCCTACGGTTTTAAAGGTAGATTTTGAGCCATCAAGTTTTTGGCGCCCGTTCGGGATTGTAATATTAAGAACGCTTTATTTTTGTTAATTTAATCATTTTTTTTATTTTTTATTTTTATTTTTTTACCATTATCTTTTGTTTATCTATCTTTGTAAGTCTTGGTTTATACTTATCCTCTTTGTTTACCGCAGTGTATGCTTACTCGCCGCCGAATTTGGAAGCGACACCCGAGCAGCAACACGAGGAAAGTACTAACACGTACCACTTAAGAGGATACTAACGAAAGTAAAGATTTCGTCATGAAGGATGAACAAAGAACTATGTATGACTATGCCAAACCATCCATGGACGGCACGTCATCTAGCATCGTAAGGCCCATTTATTGCCGCCAATAATTTTGAAATCAAACCGAATGTCATTCAAATGGTGCAACAATTCGTTCAATTCGACGCCTACCAGCATTTAAGATCCGAATAATCATATCGCAAATTTCCTCGAAATTTGCTATACATTCAAAATCAATGGGGTCTCGATGATGCCATCCGTTTACGCCTATTCCCATTTACTCTTCGGGACGGGCTAAACAATGGCTAAATACTTTGCCAAAGGGAACAATTACAATGTGGAACATCATGGCCGAAAAGTTCCTTTTGAAATATTTGCCACCGGCAAGGACCGCACGATTGAGGAATGAGAACTCTTCATTCACTCAAGAAGATGATGAGACATTGTACGACACTTGGGAGAGATTCAAGGAATTGTCATGAAATGCCCACATCATGGCCTCCCGTTTGGATGCAAGTCCAAACGTTTTTTACAATGGGCTTTCTCATCGACGAGGCAAATGATTGATCGCGGCGGCGGGAACATTGAACAATAAAACACCCGAAGCCGCCCAAGATCTAATAGAGGGAATGGCCATGAATGGATATCAATGGCAATCCGTGCGAGGTAAATCCAACAGGACGGTGGGTGTATACAATGCAGACGCGGTAGTTACGCTAGCCGCGCAGGTCGAAGCTCTGACTCAGAAAATTGACGGGTTGGCAGTTCCAAAACAAGTCTTCTCATGTGATACTTGTGGAGGATCGCACAACCACCAAGAGTGCCCCCATGCGATACCACCGCATGAACAAGTGGATTATCTAGGTAATCAATCTCGACCCTCTCAAAATAATCCTTTCAGTAACACCTATAATCCAGGTTGGCCAAGACCGAACTTCAGTTGGAGTAACCAAGGTCAACCACGACCTAATCCCAATCCTAATCTACACACGCCTCTCGGATTCCAGCCGACCCAAGGAAAGCCTAACTTGGAGGAACTTATGGGAAAGTTTGTGCAATCAACAGATGCCCGATTCCAGGTGGTCGAAACATCCTTAAGAAATCAAGAGGCATCTATCCATAATTTGGAAATCCAAATAGGCCGATTACGAAAATGATTTCGAAAGGCCACAAGGAAGTTTGTAGGGTAACACCGAGCCAAACCAAGGGAGCACATAAAGGCAATCACCATCAAGTTTTCCATGTGAGCATGATTATGCCAACGCCACCATGCAGAAATATGTGGAGGACGACAAACACGAAGAAAAGCCCATGAAAAAGGTGGTCGCTGAATACAAGCCCAAGATCCCTTACCGGAGTTTAATCAAGAAGATAGAAGGGAGGGCAAATTTGGTAAGTACCTTGAGTCATTCAAGCAATTACATACTAATATTCCATTTGTTCAACCTCTTTCAAAGCATGCTAGGGATCTAAATGACATCATTTCTAATGAAAATAAGCTTAATGAACTATCAAATGTGCAATTGAATGATAAATGTTCTTCCAAAAACTACCAAAAAATTTAATGATCCAGGAAGTTTTATTATCCCTTGTACAATTGATGGTTTACCTGTTGATAGAACACTAGCCGACTTGGGAGCTAGTATCAATGTGATGTCTTATGAAACATTCAAGCATGCGGGATTAGGTGAACTTAAACCTATTAGGATGGACATTCAATTGGCCGATAAATCGATTAAACATCCTAGAGGTATTATTAATGATGTGTTAGTCAAGATTGATAAATTCATGTTCCCAGTTGATTTTGTTATTCTTGACATGCATGATGATATTGATGTTCCTCTAATTCTTGGGCGTCCTTTTTTGGCTACCGCTAAATCTCTCATTGATGTGCATGATGGAAAGCTTACTTTGAGAGTAGGGGGTGAACAAGTTATCTTTAAAATTCCCTTGAGAAATCCTATAAATGATACTTGTTTTCCTATAAACTTGATTGAGACAAGGATAAATGATTCTTTGTTTGATATGTCTTCTAATAAATCCTTGAAAGTATGTGATGTTCAATGTGCAAAAGTTTCCTTTGATAAATCCCATTTTGAGAATAACATGCGAGAAAAAATAGGACCATGAATGTCAATTGTTCGAAAATCGATACGGGTGGCGATGTTGTTCAAAGAGATAAAATTTTTCATAAGTTCAAGGCTCCGCCCGATTAAATCTTCACATTTAGGTGAAATGGTCCAAACTATACGACGTTAAAGAAGCGCTACCGGGAGGCAACCCGATGCTTGTGTGCAATTGTTTTCATTCATCTTTATTTTTTTTTTTATTTTCTTTCAAAATAATCACAAGTCCTTAGAGTCATTTCCAAAAAAAAAAACTTTTGAACATCTTTTTGGTTGTCCTAATTGGGAATATTTGAGATTTCACGGTATTCGAGTTGTGTGTTGCTTAACTTTGATTAGGTATGAAGATGCCGTTGAAGGTCCCGCACCAAAACAACCCAATGATCGCTCAACACCGATTCCACTATTGTAGTAAGGTCGTATTTTTCTTTTTCTACTTCTTTTATATCATTCTAGTTTCTTTTTTTTTTTTGAGTGTGTTGTGTGTGTTTGTCCATTTCTTTCTTTCACATTGAGGACAATGTGAATCATAAAGTTGAGGTGGGTACAATAACATTTTCGGAATGCTTGTGTGTTTGTTTTCAAAAGAAGTGATTTTTTTTTAATAAATTAAATGTTTGCTAGTCAATAACTTGGCCCAATCATACCTATATTAACTTGTTAATTTGTGTTTTCAAAGCAGAAGCAATTGATTGTCTAGGATAGATTGACGTGGATGCGGGCTAAATTTTGACGAGATTTCCAACACCATAAATACTTGATGTGTTAAGGCATATACGACGATACGATACTTAGTGCTATGAACTTCCGAGAACTCATGATTTAGTAGTGGTTAACTAGTTGTTAAACCAAGCTTGTGAATAAAAAAAGAGAAAAAAATAATAAAAAAAACGAAAAAAAATGGACCAATCGAGGTTATACTCCTCTATTTGTTGTTGCTTAGTAACTAGGAGCATTCATGAGCCACATGTTTGTCTTTTACGTAAAACGGCGACACGAATATGAGTATGGGAAACCACCCTAGGAGTGTTTGAACAGAAATTCAAAATATAAACCTAGTGGAAGCATGTCTCGAAAGGTCCCAAAAAAAAAAGAACGAAAAAAAAAGAGGAGAATGAATACTCATTGACTTCTCATTCCAATAAAGTTCAAAAAGCTTGGTTATATGACTAGTAAGCTAACTACAATGATCTATTGAATTCTTGTATTTTCATGGCGTTATTGAATTGAAGTTGTTCATAACTATCAGTATTTGTGGAGTGATGATTTCAAGTCTGAATAATGCCTGCCGATATTACAGTCTTTCTTGACAGTCGATCGTTTTACAAAACTATGTTTTTACTTAATGGTTAATTCGGGTTGAGAAGGCCAAAAACTTGACTACTTATGTTCAATATGTTGAAAAAAAAAATCATCTTTGTATGTTGTGATTTATTGAATCCCTCTTTTTGATATAATGTTTTGCTTGAGGACAAGCAAAAGTTCAAAGTTGGAGGTGGTTTGATAAGGGTCTTTTTATGCACGTTTTATGTGTATATTTGAGTAGAATTGAGTTATTTTATTGTTAGTTTTGTAAATTTTTTATTGTACATAGTTCATATTACTCCGAGGTGCTTTTATTGATGTAGATTGACCATTCGGGGCTAATTTTGGTGAATTTCGGACCATGGATTCATGTCAAAACATACCGGGAGTTTAAGGATGCAAAAACGCTCGAAATTCCAAGCTAAACGCGTCATTTCGGGGCCTTTTTGGTCCAACACGGGCAGGGGGTGTCGGGCAACACGGCCGTGTTCGGCCGGGAGCTAAAAACTCGATTTTTTCGCACAAAACAGCCTCCGACACGGCCAGGCCGTGTTACCCAACACGGCCGTGTCGAGAGAGACACGGCTGGCCGTGTTGGGAAGCACGCCATGTCTCCCGATTCCTGTGTGATAAAACAAAGACGGCCGGCCGTTCGGGGCGACGGGCGTGTCAGGGGCACTTTTTCGCAACTTTTCCATGCGAAAATTATGGAAAACTCACCTACCAAGCTTTTTGACCACTTTTATACACCTTTAACACTCAATTTTGCTGCAACATGTCCCCATATTCCCTCAATCATCAATTGAGTACAAGAATTCACCAACCAACAATGAAAATGGAGGCAATTGTTTAACAAAAGAGAGTACTATCAATGTATTGGTTGCCTATAAAAGCCAAGGGTTGAAGTTGGGAGAGGCATTCATTAGATACTCAGGGAAATATTCATTGTATTCATTTCATTATGTAGAATTGGGATCAAGGGGCCTTGGAGGAGAAAGCTTGGGGCAATATTGGAGAAGAAGGCTTGGAGCAACATCATCAATCAAGAAAGAAGTCAATTGAGATTTTGAGAAAGATAAGTACACCATGTCTACAATACTTAAATCTTCTTGTGTAATTTATTCTTTGGTCAAAATCATGTGTAGCTAAACTCCTAGTGTTTGAATGTAATGAACTCTAGAATGGATTTGTGATTAAGGTGTGTATGTTTTTAATAAAATCTTCATATTTTGTGTGATTCACCTATATTATGCTTCGTTCATTCGAATTGATATATGCGCAATATTGATTTGAAGTTTATTTTTTCATCCGGAAATCGAGATTCATGGTGAAATAGAACCTATATAAGTGAAAAGAGTTTCATGCAATCCTAGATATAGGACGACATAAATCTTATGGATTAGGTTCAAACCTAATATGGGAATTCACAAATCGTTATAATCTTTGTCTTGGGGTTTTAACTAGAAAGAGATTTCAGTTAATCAACTTGAGATTAGAAGTTTTTCGCCTTGAGAAAGGGTTTAACTTAAATTGGGAATTTCTACGGTCCACAAGACATGAGATTTTATTAAAAGAGGTTGGTTTTTGCTTAAGGGCTTACGGTTGTATTTTTAACTTGTCAAATCACAAAAACATTCTAGAGGGATTTACATTCAAACACATTTCTATCTCTTGATTTCTTATTTTACAAATCTTCCTTCATTTTTACAATTTATAATTTGTTTTCCTTTTTCATCAAACAAAAACTCGAAAATTGTTAGATTAAATAACAAAAAAAAGGTAATTATTAGTACTTACAATCCTCGTGGGAATGACACTTCGGTACTCAATAATCTATACTATAAAACGATAGGTGCACTTGCCTACGGTTTTAAAGGTAGCTTTTGAGCCATCATTCCCTTCCCATTCCCCTTCCTTCCTTTGCCTTCCTCTCCCCTCCGTCTCAACAATTTCTCAGGACCCACCTATAAATATGATAAACACCGATACTTTTGAGACATATATCAATAAAAACACACATAATTTAAAGAAAAATAAAAACTCAATTATCGGTACTTTTCAATAAATTTGGATACTTTTGGACAAATTTATGATACTTTTATGCAAATTTCGATACTTTAAACATCATTGTTCACGGAAATTTACAAATAACACCAGAATTTGAACATGAACATACAAAATCAATACACTATTTTAAAAACATATTAACATAAACAACGGGAAATGAAAACTAACATCTTTGTCCTCATTTTTTCAATGTCTTCAGCTGGGTTTCCTTAAATGTCGCCAAATGGTTGTCCACTAACGTCCCCTTGACTAACATCTTTATCATCATTTTTTCAATGTCTTCAAGAACATTTCCTTCGCTCTACCAAATGCTTGTCCACAAAGATCCCTTGACTAACATCTTCTTTCTTCGGGTTTTCTTCTACCGTGCCTTCTCCCACGCCGCTTATTCCCCTTTCCCTTTCCATTCCTTTATCACGTATCAGATTTCTGCACGAACCATCTAAAAATATACAAAACATTAACACTTTTAAAACATAATTTTGAGCAACATAAACACATATATTTCTGATACTTGGAATAAGACATAAATACTTAAACAAACAATTATAATAAAGTTCGCACGTGTGCAAGATATAAACCCAGACTTATTATATATTAAACAAATAAAAATTCAAGCAACATAAACCATATATCAACAAAGACACGCAAAATTTAAATAAAAATCAAGATCGCATAAATCATATATATCAATGTACGTGCAAGAGGGCATATGCATGGTACTTTTAAATCATTTACTAATACTTTTGGAGCAATTTCAGATACTTTTAGTTCCATTTAACAACAAACGAACAAAAATCCATAAACTAGGTTAAAAAAAACTGATACTTTTGGACAAATATGTGATACTTTTATGCGAATTTCTGTTACTTTTAGATGTCATTGTTCCCCAGAAATTACAAGTAAATAACGCCAATGTATCTGCTAACGAAACTAAGAGAACAAGAAGAAGATGTAAAGAACAGGAGATACTCGAAAATACCTTTGCAAAGTGAGAGAACTCGGACTACGGTTGACAAATCCACCTACGAAGGCTGAGAAATCGTTGCAGTTCGATGGAAACCTTGAGGGAACTCGAGCGTGACAGAAAACCTTGAGAGAACTTTATAGAACGTCAATGCCAGAAAATCAAAAACCCTAGCGTCGGACGTGGGAGAACGTGATAGAAATCAGCCGAACCGACCTCGAACGTGAGAAAGCATTACTCTGAGAGCGTGACAAAACTGAAATTGGACGGGAATTGAAGGAAATTGAAGGGAGATTAAACCCTAATTTCAGTGAGAGAGAGAGCGGTGTGAGAGAGAGAATGAGAGCGGATGTTTCTTAGAGAGAGAAACGAGAGAGAACGTGTGACAGAACGTGTGAGAGAAAAGAAAAAAAAATTAAAAAACCTGGCGGGTGGCGGGTGTGCGGGTCGGGCGGGTCAGTAAGATCCGTCTTACGGATTGAGACCCGTAAGACGGTCTTATACGAGTTTTTCCCAAAATATATATTAAAAATATCACAATTAACTATTTACCTTTAGGATTTAAATTTGAATAAATTCCCAAAATATAAATTGATATTTGATATATTATTTTCCACGTATCGTCATTTAATTGGACACAAATTTTAATTGTCTACAAATGCCCCTTCGACACTTGTTCACGGACAACGTATCTTGGAGTGAATAAGTCACGACATATACTTCAACTAGACTTTGCATATAAACTTTGAATTTGAAATTGAATCCAAAGAAACGAGACGAATTGCCCCAAACATGCGGCTTTTTGGGCTTCAACTGGCAAATGGGGATTTTAGTATAAAACTCAAGCTTGATGTCCAAACTAGTTGGGCCCATAGAATGATTTGGCTTCCGCTTACAAGACCAATTCAAGATAGACTACATTTACCAAAATTAGGCTTGACTTTTCTTTGAATGGCCCATATATTCCATGTACGTATGTATGCATATATGGCCTGACCAATTAATGTTTGGCCACATTTCTATATATATGCTTTTTATTTGGCAACTCCATATTACTTTCCATTCTCAACCAAAGGCGACCACCTACATTCAGAAGAAAGGGAATTTCCCTTTAGTAGATGTTTCGTGCGGCAACCTTTTTCTTCTTTAATGCTTTTGTTTTTTTATTGACAATCTTCCTATTAATCTTGAAGACCCAGAAGCCACGTGATTCCATATATTTTTGTTTTAATATGCAGAAGATTGCTTTCCTTTCTTAAGCTTTTCCTTCTTGCCCAAGTTGTAACAAACTATGGAAATTGCTTATTTGGAGCACCACTCCACTTATCTAAAAGCATAACATTGTACGTCTCATCCATGCATAAAACATCAGACTTGAATCCTCTTCTATTTTCTTTGTGCTTTTGCTCCTACTGCTTCTTTTGTTCTGCAATTTTTGTTGAGTGAGTAATGCAAAGTTGGTTTATGTTGCTTCTTTTTGCCTCAACTACAGTAAGAGAATGTTGCGTGTTTTTGTTTGTGTTTTTTTTAAGAATCTTTCACTTGATCACTCACATTGAGTTAGCACACTAGATATTCAATGAATTGCTTCAAAGAAAATGTTTTGTTCTCGAATTCTTCTTATACTTGTTATGTTCTCAAATTAAACTGATGAGAAGTAATGCATAAGAAAAAAATCAATCCATTATGCACCAATTGCTTGTCAAAAGAAGCCTCATTTTTTCCTATCATGTTACTGAACCTTCTTTTTTTGTTGTTTTTTTTTTATTCAACAAGTTGTTTCCACAAAAGAGTGCTCTTGTCCATAATCAAGGTCAATCATCTCAGCATTTACTAAAAGTCTTGTACACTTTGTCACTGAATTGGAATTAACCATTATCTTTTTCATTTTTGTATTCAATGCAGGCTATATTTATTTTCTCCAAGGGAACTTCTCCGCACAATTGGTGACAACATCAAGCTACAATTTAACTCGCAACTTATCTTCCCTCTTATATTTTTTTTTAACTCTTTCTTGTAATTTTGATTTTACAATTGTTTTCTACAAAGAAGACTCTTTCCCATCCGGCATCCAACACTTGATGATCTTTGCCGATAAAAGTCAATCCATCGACAGGGGTACTATCTTGACGATTTTTGATCCGGTTGTCGGACGATATGCGACGACATGGCCAAGGTTGACGAATTCGTCTTACTTAGATGAGTGGTCAAAAGAGATTCATTCGAGCAACACTTTCAAAATATGGACTTTGCAAGCAACGCATCACCATCAATCGATCGAGTCAACTTTATTGCCGACATTGGGC
Organism: Rehmannia glutinosa; assembly: GCA_016081115.2. NCBI lineage: Eukaryota > Viridiplantae > Streptophyta > Magnoliopsida > Lamiales > Orobanchaceae > Rehmannia > Rehmannia glutinosa. Next base: position 24,130,683 of record CM071924.1, read on the forward strand.
CGCCACATCATTGAAGGTCAATCAAAATGGGGCGACAACATCAAATTCGTCGGCGAAGTTTCATTACATCAAAGGTTTTGGGAGTGGACCGAAGACATCCTTAGTTGTTGCAAGAATAGTCTTCAAAAGGTGAAAGTCTATGATGTGGTGTATGCTTTGCTCTTCATGTATGACAACAACTCCAACATAATGATGGAGTTTTGCGAGGTGTGGTGTCCATCTACAAATACTTTGTTGACTTCCTTTGGATAGCTTTCGTATCTTCGTGGGACTTATACACTTTGGCGGGATTGCCTATAATGGATCCTCTACGATGAAGTCGTTCCATGTGCCAAAGAACTCACCGATTTCGATGAGACGGCAAGCCGATTTCTCCTCGTTTTTTGCAGCTACTAATTTCATGCTTATCATCATCTTCGGAAAATTTTAAATGGTGGTCAATCTTCTCAAGTGCCTGGTGAATGGATTAGATTCTCGTCCAAAATATGGACGAAGTACAACAAACCTCCTCCTCGCACGAGAAGAAGAGAGTCATTCGCCCCAAATCGACTTACAGCCCACTTGGAAACTTACACGTTCATGGAGAATGGTTCCCCGTGGAGAAAGCCTCTTTTTCAAAGATCAACATCAAAAGAGAGCTTAAGAGAAGAAACGTATTTGGCGGTATTCCTAGCATGTTGACTCTGCGTGTTTGTTCTTCCCAACGACGACATCAATAAGATACGTCCCAACACCTTCAAGATGGCAGGGATCATGGCAAGTGGGCGAATAGTAGGCCTTGCGGTTCCTGTCTTGGCAAGTATCGACAACGGTTTGAACAAGATTGCGGGTTCTCCGAGGCCACTTCAAGCATGGTTGGTTGGCACATTACTTCAAAACTCACCATCAAGTCTGGCAAGGAGTATGTGGCCCTAAGATGATGACTTTTTCTGGTGAAGGAGGTGCAGAGTACTATGATCCAGCAGACGCTCGCAAGCGGATTCACAAAGGAGGGCTCATTTCATTAACTTGCACCATGATCACCAAGGAGAAAGATTTCACATATGTTGATAATAGAAATGCGGAAGAATTCGAGCGGAACTACTTCCTTGCAATTAGTTCAAACTATCTTCCTTTGTGGAAAGGTGGATATTTCATCGTTGAACCTTATAGTCCTCACAGATTCGATTTGCGTTTGATTTTATCAAGTGGTGCCCGAAGTGCATAAATGGGATGTACGTCGAGCTTCTCTAAATGAAGGAATTCACTCTTGGCGTTTGTGCACATTGTCCAAGACCTTTTCTAAGGCGTGTCTGCCTTGTATGCCCCCAAATGTAAAGAAGTTCTCTTCGGAAGATTATAAGACATGGTGGAACAAAGTTCATGAAAGCTATTTTTAGGAAAATATTGCAAGCTTGATCAATATGGAGCAAAGTGATGATCTACCCAGAGGTACAAAGCCCAACAATGGAGGTGGCCCAATTGATGCAAATAGTCAAGCTTCTTTGCATGTCGCTCCCCTTGCCAACAAATACAATGCTCAAGCCAACAAAAGAAAGAGTACTTCTCATCCCGCGGATGAAATAGTAGTAATGTCGATCGTCATTAGAAAAGGCCCAAGAAGGATTCTGGATCCTTGCCATCACAAGATGTTGATGATATTGCAGACCATCCCCTTCAGATTGAGACTTTTGCCGAAGAGGTTATTTCTTTACTTATTGTTTAAATAAATCTCTCTCTCTCTCTCTCTCTCTCTCTCTCTCTCTCTCTCTCTCTCTTTTTTCTAACTTAAGCACGCAATATTTTAGTTGAAGAAGGATCTTGTCAACATTAATGATGATGAGTCACAAGGTAGTCAAAAGTCGATCGTGAGGCTTAGCAAATTGGCAAGAAATTCCCCAGTTGACAAGGAAATGCGAGAAGAGACACGTGACTTGGCTAAGGCTACAAAGAGACCTCATTGTGCGGTATTCTCGGTGTTCAAAGGTGGAAAGTTTTTATATAAGCACCAAAGGGAGTTCCTTCAGAACATGTGGAGTGATCTTCGTGAGAAATTAGCCAGTACTTCGATTGACTTCATTTCGTCCATTAAAGAAGATATGTTTGTTGTGCTTGAGTCCATGAAAAGCTTCAAGAATTTTGACATCTCTCACTTAGAAGAATTGTTGGAAGCACTTTTTGCCCAGGCTGCTACATATGATGAGGCAAGATCAATATCTTCTGAGAAGGGATCCAAAGAACTCCTTGCCTGACAATCAAGTGAAGCTGGAGATCACTTGCATGATACGAAGACCAAAGAAAACAAGAAGTTTGCCCGGATTATATCAACCAAGGATAATTTGGAATCCATCAAAAAGGAGATTGACAGTTTGCAGAAACGGATGAAGAACTTAACTGCTTCATTAAAGCAACAACAAGAACTTCTTCAGATTGCTCAAGCTAAGGTTTTTGATATTGAAGAGGAGATTACTGCCATCGAGAGTATTTCCCCACTGAGTGATGAAGCGGTTGAAAGCTTGAAAGTTTCAGCATTACATTTAGAGGCTGCCAAAGAAGAGTTGAAGAATCTGAATCCATTTGCTTAGTATTTTTTTTTGCTTCATGTAATAAATAACATTATACTTGAGACCACTTAATAGAAATATTTCTTTCTTTCTACTTAGCAATTTCTCTATTGTATTTATTTTGCCGTAGCCTTTTCTTTTTCTTTTTTTTAATTTCTTTTTTTTCAACTCCTTTTTTTCATTTTTTTTTCTTTTTACACAACTACTCATGACAACAAGACTCAATTCAATACAAACTCATGACTGAACTTAGAACAAATCTAAGTTGCCTACTTACCCCAATAAAGGGGATCAAGTCATAACGTAGTTCAAAGAAAAAATTATTTTTGATGGGAGGGAGGGCGTACACAGTTTATACTCATGCGGGCCAGGAGTATCCATTTCTTAACCACCTTGGACTAGGTGGGGTCTTTAGTATTTAACCACATAAAATACCTATAGTGGAGTAAATTAACACTTTAACCACATGTATTTACCTTTGGTGCGGTATTTAACTTTTAACCATATAAATACCTTTAGTGGAGTAAATTAACAGTTTAACCACATGTATTTATCTTTGGTGGGGAAGTTAGCAGTTTAACACATATATTGCCTTTGGTGGTTACCGTTCACAGTTTATACTCGTGCGGGTCAGGAGTTTTTTTTTATTTTTTAAGACTTCAAGGATAATATCGTTTTAAGAATTTCCCATTTATCAGGCCAATTCTTAATCCATCCTCAGCAACCAATTTATAAACACCATTTGTGTATGCTTCTTTGACAACATAGGGACCATCCCATTTTGGTGTGAACTTATTTCCAGTTCGATGAGTTATAATGATGGGTCTTCTCACCACAAGAACCCAATCACCAACTTGAAAGGAGCCCGACCGCACTTTCTTGTTGAATGCCTTAGAAAGATGAGCTTGATAACCTTCGAGTCTTTGTTGTGCTTCTAACCTTTTCTCGTCAAGAACTTCCAACTCTTCAAGGCGTGTAGGTCCCAAGGGGTGTAAGTGTAAGGTTTAGAAAGGGGGTTGAATAAACCTTACCAAATTTTCGATTTAGTCCTTTTTAAATATACAGAGTTGATACTACACAATTTTGTCCTAGATGGACAAATCAATTTAGCCACTCAAGAGAGTTAATCTCTCAAAGACTCAACCGAGTTGTTGATGGAATAACTCATTTGTTGGTTCTAAATTAACTCAATTGTGGTTTTGTTTTTCAGGAAGACTTAACACCCTTAAGTTTGATTAAGCAAGAATTTAGTGCTTGGTTTAGTACTTATAAATTATCAAGTGGATAGCAAATTTATTAGCAGATATAAGCGATTAAAAATGCAGGCATTAAAGTGTTGAAATGTAAATGACACAATGAAATTTTTATAGAGGTTCAAGATGGGGTAATTCTTCTACTCCTCTCTTCTCCACTCCGGAGGAATCCACTAGGTAATGATCGGTATACAAAGTGGTAACGATCCGGATGCAAGTCTTGATCACACACCGGTGACTTGATCCTTTGGGACTCGACCGAGACGCCTTGATCACTCGGTGGCTTCTCAGACGACTCGGCTTCTTCACAGGCAAACGCTTTGCTACTACTCACTTGCTCAAGCTCTTTGGATTTGATCACGAAGCCCTCCAAAAGCTTAAGACTTGGTTCGACCTTGAACCTTCCTACAATCCTTCGTAAAATGTAGACCCCTTGATTTTCAAAAGGTATTTTCCTCTTCAACGATTGAAGTTATCTTTCCTTCACAGTGAGTGTTGGATTGATGTCCTTCGAGTGTAGGCTTGAGGATTGAGAATATTTGATTTTCTAATAATTGCTTGAACGTTTTTGGTTCAGATCTATCTCTTGTGTCACTTGTGTCTCTAATTTTTTTCTCAATTTAAACTCCTCGGCCTTTTATAGTGATCTTTCAAAAATTTGCCCGTTGAAGAGATAGGCTTATTTTTTAAAGTCACTTGCATCGTTGGCTTGTCTTATTGCAGTCCTTGGAATTGCCATTTCCTCGTATGAATTGTTCTTTCACCTTTTCGAGTTCGACACGGTGTAGTGCTTCCCATTGGTTCATTCCAATTGCACGCTCGGGACTCGAGCACTCCGAGAAAGGTGGTATGGAGATATTACTTGTTTAAGTAATTCTCTTGATTTTGCGGCAACGGATCTTTTCGATTATCTCGACTTGACCGCATTTCCTTGCTTTCCCAGGTGACTTGGAGTCACTTCCAACCATTGGATGACTCTTGTCACTTCAACTTGAGACTTGGCTTTTCTCGAGTTGACTTGATCGATACTCCACTCACCGCATCTCACTCGCTTCTTCAAGAGAGTTCCCGTCTACTCTTCTTTGCCATACTCACATTTGTCTTGCAATGAGTCTTCCTTCTACTCTTCAGCTTGTCTTCTTGCACGTTAGGGCGTAGGCCGACTTAACTCACTTGGCCACTCTATTTATTACAATGCATTTTACAACAAGACAAGAATTGGGGTGCCAACTTTCTATTCTAAGTTTTACATGGCATTCATCAAAATCTAAACAATAAATTTCCTAACAATTTCCCCCTTTTTGATGATGCCAAAACTTAAATCATTCAAAAATGCAAATAGCAAAGATACATACATATAGTGTATTGACATAGAATGTATGCGAGAATCAATCCTTTTATTGATCATAACATTCTTGTTCTTTTACACAATCAAGTTTACAAGGTGTATCGAGCACATATTTGTCTACAAAAAAATAAAGAATTTATAGCTTTATTACGAAGACTTACATCGTATGTATTTACATAATAAAATACACGAAGGGTTGACAAAGAACACTTCATCTCCTTCGCTGTCTCCTTCTTTTCATCTTGTTCAAGATCTTCTTCTCTTCTTCTCTTTTTCTCGTCCGTCACCGCTTCTTTTTCTTTTCATATGCCTTTCTCGCGCCTTCATCTCTTCTAATTCTTTCTGTCTTTCCTCCCATAGCTGAGTTTGTCTCTTGTTTTCTTCTTCTATTCTTTTTGCATACTCGGCGTTGGTTTTAGCCACTTGCAAATTTGCTACTTGGTCAAGCCCACCAAAGAGATCCCTCCTTTCTTTCCCCGGATCTACGTATTCAATATTTTTGGGCGAGGCCCAGTCCAAACCTCTTCCTCCACCACTACTTTTTCCTCTACCTGCGGGCGTGTATTGTCTTGGGGTCTTCTTCTTTCCGGTGATTGACGGAGGAGTGACCAGCAGAGTGATCGCCGGTGAGTCTCGTCTGTCGCCTTCTTCACATAACGTGAGACCCTTTTCCCAAGATACAAGTCCCAAGCTTGAGCCATAGACATTTTTGCAAAGTATCATTGATTCGAGCGTTTTAAATTCATCAATGATCGTGGCTCGTCCCGACATCCGAGATGGCATAAGTGTCTCTGTTTCTTGGAATGCCTCCATGTTCTTTCAAGATGTTCATAACCGGGCATCCATTCTTCCTTCCACTTCCTTCATCCCTCGCTTCAATTGTTTTTCTCTTTTCAGCCATAGATATAGCGAGTGTTGGAGTGGCGAGTCACAGGAGTTTGTTGATAATGTCGGCCAGACAGACCTTGTTGGGGGTTTGTGCAATCATCAAGGTCACATCCGTCGATCCTTCCCCTCAACAAGCTTTCCTTTCTTTTGTTTCAACACTTCCTCACCGGTGACTTTCCTCAGCATTTGTTCCTTCCTTCTCAACTTCGATCCCTTGCGCGCTTTAGGTATTCCTCTTCCCCTTTTTGGCATCATCAAAAGAGAGAGGGACACGGAAACAGACTTGCAAGCGGTGAAGTCGAGCTCACGATAGTTGAGTTTTGTCCCGAGTCTCGCCAGCTGCAGAGTATGCAAAGACGAAATTCGGATCGAGTAGCGTTGACTCACTGAAATCGCCTTCATCTCAACCCATGAGAAGTCTGAATTTCGTATTCATGGTCTCTTCCAAACGCCGTAGATCACTCTTGTTTTGCTCACGCAGCAGCCTTTATCTCGGCAATGTGAGCCTCATGCATGTGCTCAATATGTTCTCTCGGCTTCGTTTTGCATCGGTATTTTCAGCTCTCCATACCGCCAGCACTTGTTGAACAATGTCCTGAAGTATCGACTTGTTCCACACGCATTGTTTCTTCTTTGTTGCCACCATTCCCTCGATCCGGACCGTGATGCCTCTTAAATCGCCATGAGATTGGCATCTCTGTTGTCGGGCCGCATGTCCATAGAGGCCTCGATGCCTCTCCATCCGTTCAATCTCGTGAATAATGCCTTGAACACTTCGCGGACTTCAACCGATTCTTCCATTGCGGTGATGGCCATGCAAGCGTCAAAATCATAATCAGTGGAACAATGGTGCCTCGATGGAAAACGGGAGCTGGTCGTGGTAGCGTGCGCGTTCGTTTCGACTCTTCATGGAGGTCGGGTACCTCCAGGGAAAAAGGAAAAGATTCTATAAAAGATTCATCTCCGCCAACCGGGATCTGTTCGATGATGAGCGGTGCGCGTGAAGTTCTTTTAGGAATCGAACCCGCAGCTGACTTGAGAAGCCTCGCGCAGATGGATTCGGGTTCACTGGTTTTGTTGTGAAGTGGACCCAGCCTTGCTGAGCCTCATTGTCTCAACAGCCTTCGTTGGTCTCACCGCTTTCTCCAAATGAGTAGGTGGTCATCGGCCTTATCGAGCGTCATCGGACGATGATGAGATTTCCATTGGTGGCTCATCATCAAAATTAAAGGTTTGACGAGTAGTCTTGGGATCGACTTGCTCGTGCTTGGAACATTCGTAGTGAGTCTTTTGGATCTATCACGGGGATGACTCAGCTTCTTCTTCTTCGCCTTCCGATCCCTTAAATGTTACATCAGATTATCCCGGGAATCATGAAGTGCACTTATCTCCTTCTCGAGATGGGTCGATGATAGCAGGAGGGATGTTCTCTACCAGCCTTCTTTACCCCGGGAAGTCTCAACCTCCCGTGGGCCTTCATTACCTCCAGCTCTCTTTGCAGCGAGGCCTTGGTCCTCCCTTTCGATAGTGTCACTGTCTTAGGGTCTTCATGCGGTGGCATCCATTGGGGTCTCAACCCCATGGATTGCACTTTCATCGCCCAGTGTTAACTCCTGTGGCTATTCCTTCCTCGTGCCTCAACCGCATCGCAGCGTCATTAGCCTTCGAAAGCGATTGGCACCTCAGTGAGACAGTCTCAACTATCGAGCTTCGTTGATGGCAACTTGTTGTTCTTCTTGTGTTTGTATTTTCTCTACTTCGCCTCCTTGATTCGTTGTGGAGTCATCTGCAAAGACATCCTCCGACCTTTGCCGCAGTGGAGGGAGTTTCCCTCCCGGGCGCACCACCGAGTGACTTGGAATGGGGTCACTCGTCTCCAAACTCCCGGCTGTTTCGATTGAATGTTCGCCGTTGGGGCAGGTGGTAACACACCTTCAATAGGGGTTGGCTCGATCGGGGTCCCCACTATCCCAGTTTCATCGCCAAGTCCCTTATTGCCTTCTTCCGAGTGAGCTGGGGAAGTGGTGGCAGCAACAAAAGTGGCGATTTGTTGAACCAATCCCATTGGATCGATTTCGGTACCAGTGTGTTCGAGGACTCTCCTGGTCCCTCCATCAATCTTTGCTCGTGAAGGATTCGGATTCATGCAATGCTTGCCGCATTTGCAACTCTTTCGTGGTAGCAAGATTCTCCAGGATCTTCATCATCTGTTAGAGAAGACATCAAGGAGAGGATGTGTGTTTCGTGGGTGTGGGAGATAGGACGGATGCTTGCCTTCTCACGTGCCTCAACTTCCTTTGCTTGCTTTTCTTTCTCCTTGTCCTTGTAGATCTGCAGGATGTCCGTGCAGATTGTCTTCATCCGATCTTTGCTGGGAGCACGATGGTTAGTCCAAGGAAGTTTAACAGATTCCTCTTCTTCTTCTTTTATAAATTCAGGCCGTTGAACTGTTCCCTTGATTTACTCAACTTCCATTTCCTCCACTCACGCAGACGGTTTTGGATTTCTGGGTAAGGTGGAGATAGGATCATCACATCACTATCCGCTTTATCGCTTCTTTTTGTGTTTTGGCTATGTGGACTACGGTGTCTTCCGGTTGCCTCTGCTGACGCCTTCAAGCAGACTTAGTGTTTCATCAATTACATCCGGAGACTCTACTTCTCCAGCAGTCTCAGATCGCTCCCCGGTGAGTGGTCGACTCAGCCCGGTTTCTCAAGCTCGGAGTGCTTGATGATTCTTCTTCGTCTCCTAGTTTGTACGAGAGGAATTTCTCGGTTCGAGACGGTTTCTCCGAGTCTAGGGCGGCGGGGGCGATTTGGTGTCTTTTCTCGAGAAGCGGGCCGTCTTGGCTTCTCGTTCTCCTCTTTTTGACGATCGGAGAAGGTATTTGAGAGTCCTTCTCGACCGCGCCGGGCGGGAGAGACACGGCTGCAGGGCGGGTGACTCGCTGCAGGGGCAGGAGCATGTTTGGCTTTCTTTCTTTGCAGGGCGTGATCTTCTTCTTACCGCAGGGCGCTTTTTCTTTTGGGTGGAGAGGAAACAATTTGTATCTTCAGTGGTCACTGATTCCCCTCACTTGTGTCGCTCTCTTGGCGTAGGCTCTCTTCGTGCGCCGAGAGAGGTTTGCTCGAACATCCTCTTGTTAACATGGAATGCCTTCCCATGTCTAAGAGGGACTCCTTTCACCTCCATCACCGGCCAATCACTAGGCCATATCCTAGGATCCTCCAAATGTGCCATCTTCTTTGAAGGATTTGTTCCCTACGCTCGGGCAGAAATCTGTTGTAGATAAACTGTTGATTTATCTTCTTTTCTCGCGATGATTGCAGCCATTACAATCATTTTGCTTTTGTGATTGGTCAAAGTCGCCAAATTTGATGTCAATACATTTGGCAACTATGTCCAACAAACTTGTGATAATCCTCCTTGGCCGAGTCTCTTGTTTGTTGTGTATACTATTTTATCAAGATAGTCGGGCTTGGCTATTTCTTTCCAAGCATCGGCCAGTTTACATCACCCGTTAATCTCGATGCTCCTTCGCTGGTAGTGAGCAATGTCACCAAATCTCATGAGATAGTCACCGCTTTCCGTGAAGAGATGACTTTATTCCTTCATCGTGAATCTCGGCATTCACGTGAATCGCGCGACCTCCTCCACATAGGTCATCGGATATTCGACGTCGAAATGGTTTCACCGGTCGTTTCCAATTTTTCAGCGATTTTCTTCACTAGGGTGTCGTCGGACCCTGTTTCACCATTCCGCCGAAATCCACAAGAGACCCGGTGTGGATTTGCTTCCCTAATTTGACAAAGTCGTAGGTTGGTGCCATTTTTCAGATTTTATCAAAGAAAAACGAAGAAATTGATTTGAAGATAGATAGGGTTTCAGAGAGAATTTTTGCCTTTGCTTTTGAGAGAAAGAGATGAACAGTTTTGGTAGTGTGAGAGAGAAACGGATGAAAATGGTTTAAGTATGGTTTATGAAAGGACGTGCGGGTGGTTTTTGAAATGTGATCGAAATCAACGGCTTAGATTTTGCACGCCTATTTAGCATTTAATGTCTCGTATTTAATGCGGCAAAGATTTATATCCAATCATAAGCTTGGTGTGCGGCTTTTTATGTCCGTACACATCATCATTATCGACGTGTACCTTAAAACATTTCCGCTTTGTCAAACGATTGCGTTTTTGTCACTTTGCTCATAAGTGACTCAACTTATCCCTTAGCCGATCTAACTCTACTTCTTAGAGTTCTCTTGGTGACTCATTTATCAATTGACTCGGTAGTGTTTTTCCGTCATGATTTTATCGAGTGATTTTGGTGTTCACTCTTTTTCACCACCTTTCTGTTCCATTTCTTTTCTTTGAGTCTTCTCAATGTTAACTCAGCTCAATTAACCCCAACTCATGCTTGAGTTCTTCAAATCTTGATTCACATAATGGTTTTGTGAAGATGTCACCTTGATTGTTTATCGTTGAGATATATTCCAAGATGATGTCCTTCTTTTCAACGTGATCTCTTATGAAGTGATGTCGACATCGATATGCTTTGTTCTTGAGTGCAACACAGATTTTGAGTAATGGCAATTGCACTTGTGTTACCACACATGATTGGAATTTCTTTTTCTTCAACTTCATAGTCTCTCATTTGTTGTCTCATCCATAGGACTTGGGCACAATTTTGCAGCCTATGTATTCCGCCATTGTAGAGGTGGCTATTGAGTTTTGCTTCTTGTTAAACCAGAAATCAGCCTGTTTCCTAGCATTTGACATGTGCATGAAGTGCTCTTCCCTGTCACTCTGCATCAAAGATAGTCTTAATCGAATAACCAATTAGCTTGAATCCACCTTCCTTTGGATACCATAGGCCTACTTCTTGGCTTCCTTTTAAGTATCTCAATATTCTCTTAATCTTTGTCATATGGCTCTCTTTTGGAGCAGACTGAAATCTTGCACATACACCTACAAAGCAAAGGTGATGTACGGCCCGCTTTGTGAGATAGAGCAATGATCCAATAAGTGCTCAGATCTTGTTTGATCTACAGGCTTGCCATTTGCATCCATGTCCATTTTGGTGATGTATTCATTGGTATTTTTACGAAGACTTCTCCTCCATACCAAACTTCTTCATTAAATCTCTCCGTGTATTTTGTTTGACTTATGAAGGTTCCATCCTTCATTGTTTCACTTGGAGTCCAAGGAAGAATGTCAGCTCTCCCATCATGCTCATTTCAAATTTACTTTGCATGAGGTTTGAAAACTTTTCACACGACTCTTTGTTTGTGGATCCAAAAATGATGTCATCCACGTATATTTGAACAAGCAAGATACTCTTTTTGACTTGAATTTTGAAAAGTGTTCTATCTACTTTTCCTTTTGTGAATCCATTTTCGGTTAGGAATTGTGACAAAGTATCATACCATGCTCGGGTGCCTGTTTCAATCCATATAGAGCTTTCTTGAGTTTGTATACCTTATCTCCAAGAGTCTTCTACTCAAATCCGGAGGTTGTTCAACATACACTTCTTCTTCCAATAAACCATTTAGGAATGCACTCTTTACATCCGTCTCGATATACAATGAAATCCTTGTGAGTCGCATAGGCAAGAAACATCCTTATAGCTTCCAATCTTGCTACAGGGCAAATGTTTCATCAAAATCTATCCCTTCTTCTAGGCAATATCCTTTGGCTACTAGTCTTGCTTTGTTTCTTACCACGTAACCTTCCTCGTTCATCTTATTTCGAACACCCATTTGGTGCCAATAACATTTTGATGTGTGGGTCTTTGCACTAATTCCCATACTTTATTTCTTTCAAACCGATTCACTCTTCTTGCATAGCTTGAATCCAATGTGTGTCGTCAAATGCTTGTGACACGTCTTTGGGCTCTATTTGCGAGATGAAGCATGTGAACATGGCTTCTTGTTGAGTTCTGGATCTTGTTTTGACACCTTCTCTTATATCTCCAATGACAAGTTCTCGTGGATGGTCTCTCACCCATCTTACATCGGGTTGGAGTAAGTTAGCTGGATTGATCGACTTGCAGCTTGTGTGCCGTGGTCGCTCTCTCGTAATCACTTAGCCGCAAATTTTCATTGCTTTTGAGATTCAGCTATCTCATCTTCTTCTCGAATTGATAATTCCGGCTTCAGCTTCAGCGTAGGGACTCTTCTCAGATGGTTGGATGATTCAAATTTTATCGGTGACTCTTCAATGTCTTCTTCATTTACATTTGGCTCATCGAATACCACATGAATGGATTCTTCCGCAACCATAGTCCTTTTTTATTGAGTACTCTGTAGGCTTTGCTATTGTTGTGGATGAAGCATTTACATCCAAATATTCTGAAATATGCAACATTTGGTTTTCTTCCACCCAAATCTCATAGGGAGTCTTTGTCATTTGTCTGTTTATCATACATCCTGTTTTTGGGTGTAGCAAGTTGTGTTGATTGCTTCAGCCCAAAATCTTTTTGGTAACCCCGCTCACCTAACATGGTCCTTCTTTGCCGCTTCTTTGAGGGTTCTGTTCCTTCTTTTCGCAACTCCATTCTCATTGTGGAGTTCTTGTCTGCCGATAGTTCATGACCAATACCATTTTCAATACAATACTGAGTTATTATTCCATTGACAAACTCGGTTCCTCTATATCGATCTTATTTTGATAATGGTTTCGCTCTTCTCGTTTTGAATTCTCTTCATCACTGTGTGGTAGTTTTTGTAGAGTTTCTTTCTTCTTGCACATGAATATTGTCCATGTATATCTTGAGTAGTCATCTACTACCACCAAGGTGTATTTCTTTCCACTTATGCTGGTTGGTTCCTTTGGGCCAAATAGATTCATATGAAGCAGATGCAATATTCTTGTTGAGGATGAACATGTCTTTTCTTTGAATGAAGATTTGATTTGTTTACCCTTCCGACATGCATCACATATACTTTCCTTCTTGTATACTCGAGTCCGGAAGTCCTTCCACACAAGATTACTTCTTGCAAGCTTGTTAATCGTTTTGAAATTTAGGTGACTCGACTTTTTGTGCCACGACCAACTTGATTCAAAATTGTGCTTTTGCTAGTAGACAGTCTTTGGGTGTTGCGATTGACCAATCCACGACATACATATTCTTCTTGTCTACATCCTTGCAAAAGATAACTTCATTTGATTCAATATTCTTGATTTGGCATGTACCCATGTTAAATCCAACATTGTAACCCTTGTCACGAGTTGATCGATGCTTAGCAGGTTGAAGTTGAGTCCTTCAACATATGCAACATCCGTGATTTCTAATCCATTCCTCTTGATGGATCCGTGCCTCTTATTTCACCAGAACTTCATTTCCTCCAAATATGACTTTTGCTCCTTTAACCTCCTTGAATTTTGACAGATTTTTCTTATTTCTGTCATATGTCCGGGGACGACCACTATCTATGTACCAGGTTCCTTGGCACTCACTGTTCCTTGAACCTACAATCAAGGAAATTAAGTTTTAGGTACCCATACTTGTCCGGGTCCCGAGGGGTTAGAATTGTAAGATGATCCAACCAACCTATAGCCAAATGATTTGACTCTAAGGGGTTGCCATCTATGCCATAATCATAATTAATCCCCGCAAATTGCTTGGGGATTTTAGGTTCATACAAATTGTCTCTTTTGTCTCGTATGCTGCATATGTGTTATAGCAATTGCCTTTCTTGGGTAATTGTGGTGTCTTTGAGTGTAGTGCCTAGGTGCATATGTGTCTTTGATGAAAGCTCTTATACTTTTGGAATGGCCTTTCCGAGTTCTAGGCCTTTGCCATTTGGGCTTATATTCCATAAGTCTATCCGATAGTTCACATTATTCCAATCACTTGGCTTGGATATTTTCTACCATTCCCATCATATGTATTTCTCTTATACATTTTCTGGGGTTTTTGGTAGCTCGCTTCTTCTTTACGAGTATTTTTTGTTTGGAGTTTTTCAAGAACTCTCGGGTGAATTTCTTTCTCAATTTGTCCTTTCAAGCCGCACTCAATCGGTTGTTTTCCTTTTCCTTTATAACCAAGGACAGTTTGCTTGTTATTGTGTTTTGGAGTGAATGTGGGTGCAACATTTAGAGTTTTGGATTTTTCGGACTCTTCATGACTTGAAGATCCTTTTTCCAAAATTACTTTTGAGGTTTGACATAGCACAGAGGAATTAAATCCTAGGCTGTCTTGTCTCCACATTCTCTTTGACTCAAAATAAGATCATCCAATTATTTAGATGCCTTAGTGAATGAGGCAATAACATTCTTGAGGTCATTCTCCTCTTCTCTATAGCAGCAATTTCGCTATTAATTTAGCATTTTCAGCCTTTTAAACTTTCATTCTCATCGCCTATTTGACTTAGAGTAGAAAGGCTCCTTAGTCACTTTGAGTTTTGACTCTTGAGTAGGCTGTTTTCCTCATTCAATAGTGTGTGTGAGGATTTAATGTGTTCAAAATCTTTCATCATTTTGCCTAATGAATCATAAAGATCGGTGGGTGATGAAGTGTGTGTGTCACAAATCACTATCACCGAGTCTCGAGTTTGATGATTTATAGTGTACCTCATCTTCTTGGTCGGAGTTGATCTTGTTCTTTGGCCATCAAGCGGATCGGGCTTCTTCTTGAGTCACTTGAGTAGTCACTTCTTGCTCTCTCGAATCATTGTCTCTCTTGACTTAGTTGTTTTGATCTCTGCAGCCATCATTGCCTTTTTCTTTTCTTGTCTTCTTTCTCTCAAGATCTTTCTTTCTTCTTCATTCCTGTATTTGTTGACTACAGGATATGAGCAAATAATGGCATAGTGACCTGGTTGTCTACAGTTCCAACATAGATATTGACCTTTTGATGACTCTTTCCATTCTTGGATTGTCGGCCCTTTGATACTCAACTTTTTGATGATGTTCTCTTGGTTGGCCTATCTTCCCTTGATTTAGAGGGAGCCGAGTGTCTTCCGGAAGATTCACCCTTTCTCTCTTGTAGTTCTTATTGAAGAACTTGTTGAACCTTTTAACCATCGTGGCTATTTCTTCGGATCAATGACTTCTTTGACCTCGCTCTCTTCCCATCTTTAACAATTAGAGCAAATTGTTTTGGGTACGATTGTCTCTTCCGGTTTTTTCTTCTCGGCTCAAACTCGTAGGCTTTGAGGTCCGAGAATAATTCATGGTTGGATGTCTTTGATAGGTCCATGGAATGTCTCGAGTGCCATGACCTTCATTTCCCATTCACCGAAGACTTTTTAGGATCTTCATACACATTTTTCTCGTGTATATTCCTTTCCAAGTGCATGCATACTCATTTGTGATTTATGTGAACCGAGCATCCGGTTGATCCGGTTCTCTCCCGAGATCATTTTGATGTTCTCAAATTTTTGTACTGACCACCGATAATTTGTTTTCTTTGATTTGCTTTGAGCCTTCACAAATTAATGTCACTTGTCCTGCATTTCTTTAGCGATTTTGCATGATTTGACTTTATTGAACATGGCTTTGTCCAAGGTCTTGTAAAGGATGTCCTTGGCTACATTGTCCAGGTTATATCTTTTTTTGTCATCATTTGTCCATTCGGTTCTTGGTTTTTCAACCATGACCGGTCCGGGAGCAATATCCTCTTTCTCCTTCAATCGCAATTTTTCTTCTTAAATTGTGTTCACCTTTAAGATTTGCAGTGGCCCATCTTCTATTACTATCCACATCTCATCATGTAATGCCGATAGATGAGCCTCGCATACAAATTTTCCAATCATCAAATTCTTCTATTGTGAACATAGGGATGCGTGTCAAATTTGCTTCCATGATAATAATTTTTAATGATAAAAAGAGTTTTGAAAGTTTTAAGTACTAAAGCGGACTTTGAAAAGTTTGGAGATCTAGTTCAAGAACGGTGCGGAGGGTTCAATGAACCAACCGCTCCGATACCACTTGTAGGTCCCAAGGGGGTGTAAGTGTAAGGTTTAGAAGGGGGATGAATAAACCTTACTAAATTTTCGATTTAGTCCTTTTTAAATATACGAGTTGATACTACACGGTGTGTCCTAGATGGACAAATCAATTTAGCCACTCAAGAGAGTTAATCTCTCAAATGACTCAACGAATTTGTTGATGGAATAACTCATTTGTTGGTTCTAAATTAACTCAATTTGTGTGGTTTTGTTTTTTGGAAGACTTAACACCCTTAAGTTTGATTAAGCAAGAATTTAGTGCTTGGTTTAGTACTTATAAATTATCAAGTGGATAGCAAATTTATTAGCAGATATAAGCGATTAAAAATGCGGGAATTAAAGTCTTTAAAATGTAAATGACACAATGAAATTTTTATAGAGGTTCGAAGATGGGGTAATTCTTCTACTCCTCTCTTCTCCAGCTCCTGGAGGAATCCACTAGGTAATGATCGTATACAAGGTGGTAATGATCCGGATGCAAGTCTTGATCACACACGGTGACTTGATCCTTTGGGACTCGATCCGAGACGCCTTGATCACTCGGTGGCTTCTCGACGACTCGGCTTCTTCAGGGTTTTGCGCTTTGCTACTATAGCTCACTTGCTCAAGCTCTTTGGATTTGATTACGAAGCCCTCCAAAAGCTTAAGACTTGGTTCGACCTTGAACCTTCCTACAATCCTTCGTGGAATGTAGACCCCTTGATTTTCATAGATTTTCCTCTTCAACCGATTGAAGTTATCTTTCCTTCACGGTGAGTGTTGGATTGATGTCCTTCGTAGTGTAGGCTTGAGGATTGAGAATATTTGATTTTCTAATAATTGCTTGAACGTTTTGGTTCGAGATCTATCTCTTGTGTCACTTGTGTCTCTAATTTTTTTCTCAATTTAAACTTCTCGGCTTTTTATAGTGATCTTTCAAAAATTTGCCCGTTGAAGAGATAGGCTTATTTTTTAAAGTCACTTGCGGTCGTTGGCTTGTCTTGTTGCGATCCTTGGAATTGCCATTTCCTCGTATGAATTGTTCTTTCACCTTTTCGAGTTCGACACGGTGTAGTGCTTCCCATTGGTTTATTCCAATTGCACGCTTCTCGGGATCGAGCACTCCGAGAAAGGTGGTATGGAGATATTACTTGTTTAAGTAATTCTCTTGATTTATGTGCAACGGATCTTTTCTGATTATCTCGACTTGATCGCATTTCCTTGCTTTCCCCAGGTGACTTGGAGTCGACTTCCAATCATTGGATGACTCTTTGTCACTTCAACTTGAGACTTGGCTTTTCTCGAGTTGACTTGATCGATACTCCACTCACCGCATCTCACCGCTTCTTGATAGAGTTCCCGTCTACTCTTCTTTGCCATACTCGGATGTCTTGCGGTGAGTCTTCCTTCTACTCTTGGTTGTCTTCTTGCACGTTAGGGCGTAGGCCGACTTAACTCACTTGGCACTCTATTTATTACAATGCATTTTACAACAAGAATTGGGGTGCCAACTTTCTATTCTAAGTTTTACATGGCATTCATCAAAATCTAAACAATAAATTTCCTAACAAAGGCGTAAACGTGCATTCTCTTCTTGATTAACCCTTCTTGTATGGCTATTCACAATGATGGAATTTGTTGCTCGAGAGGAACAACAACTTCAACACCATACATCAATGCGTAAGGAGTTACTTGAGTAGGCGTCCTACAAGTGGTTCTATACGCCCATAATGCATCTCTCATTCTTTCGTGCCAATCTCTCTTTGACTTAGCGTCCACTTTCTTTGATTGCATAATTTTTTATTGAATGCTTGAGCAAGGCCATTTGCAGCGGCATTGTACATGGACGACTTTCTTTGCTTGAAGCCAAACTTCTCGCAAAGTTTATCTATCACAGTATTTCAAAAAGGCTTCCCATTATCAGTGATTATATATCGTGGAATTCCATAACGATAAATGATGTTGATACGGATGAAGTCAGCAACATTTTCTTTCTTGACTTCTTTGAGAGGTATCGCTTCAGTCCATTTAGAAAAGTAGTCAGTTGCAGCCAAGATGTAAAAATGTCCACCAGAAGACTTTGTCATTGGTCCAACTACATCTAAGCCCCAAGCATCAAATGGCCAAGAAGCAACAGTAGGGTGTAACGGCTCTGGTGGTTGGTGAATGAAATTCACATGGAATTGATAGGCTTGGCATCTATGCGCATAATCCATGCAGTCCCTCACATTATCAGCCAATAGTAGCCCATTCTTTTGATTCGAAAGTGTAACTTTGGGCACGATTGTAGGTCCCAAGGGGTGTAAGTGTAAGGTTTAGAAGGGGGTTGAATAAACCTTACCAAATTTTCGATTTAGTCCTTTTAAATATACGAGTTGATCTTACACATTTGTGTCTAGATGGACAATCAATTTAGCCACTCAAGAGAGTTAATCTCTCATGCAGACTCAATCGAGTGTTGATGGAATAACTCATTTGTTGGCTCTAAATTAACTCAACCGTGGTTTTGTTTTATTGGAAGACTTAACACCCTTAAATTTGATTAAGCAAGAGTTTAGTGCTTGGTTTAGTACTTATAAATTATCAAGTGGATAGCAAATTTATCGTGCCAGATATAAGCGATTAAAAATGCAGGAATTAAAGTCTTGAAATGTAAATGACACAATGAAATTTTTATAGAGGTTCAAGATGGGGTAATTCTTCTACTCCTCACTTCTCCAACTCCTGGAGGAATCCACTAGGTAATGATCAATATACAAAGTGGTAAGCAGTCCGGATACAAGTCTTGATCACACGGTGACTTGATCCTTTGGAACTCGTCGAGACGCCTTGATCACTGGCTTCTCGTGCGACTCAACTTCTTCACAGGGCATTTGCTTTGCTACTATGACTCACTTGCTCAAGCTCTTTGGATTTGATCACGAAGCCCTCCAAAAGCTTAAGACTTGGTTCGACCTTGAACCTTCCTACAATCCTTCGTGGAATGTAGACCCCTTGATTTTTCAAGTATTTTCCTCTTCAACTCGATTGAAGTTATCTTTCCTTCACGGTGAGTGTTGGATTGATGTTCTTCGTAGTGTAGCTTGATGATTGAGAATGTTTGATTTTCTAATAATTGCTTGAATGTTTTTAGTTCAGTCCTGTGACTTGTGTTGCTTGTCACTTGTGTCTTATTCTCAAATAAACTCCTCGGCCTTTTATAGTGATCTTTCAAAAATTTTCCCGTTGAAGAGATAGCTTATTTTTTAAAGTCACTTGCGATCGTTGGCTTGTCTTGTTGCGATCCTTAGAATTGCCATTTCCTCGTATGAATTGTTCTTTCACCTTTCGAGTTCGACACGGTGTAGTGCTTCCCATTGGTTCATTCCTTTTGCACGCTCAGGGTGAGCACTCGAGAAAGGTGGTATGGAGATATTACTTCTTTAAGTAATTCTCTTGATTTGCAACGGATCTTTTCTGATTATCTCGACTTGATTTGCATTTCTTTGCTTTCCCAGGTGACTTAGAGTCACTTCCAATCATGGGTGACTCTTTGTCACTTCAATTTGAGACTTGGCTTTTCTCGAGTTGACTTGATTGATACTCCACTCATTGCATCTCACCGCTTCTTGATAGAGTTCCCATCTACTCTTCTTTGCCATACTCGGTGTCTCGCAATGAGTCTTCCTTCTAGTCTTCAATTGTCTTCTTGCATGTTAGGGCGTAGGTGACTTAACTCGGCTTGGCCACTCTATTTATTACAATGCATTTTACAACAAAAATGGGGTGCCAACTTTCTATTCTAAGTTTTACATGGCATTCATCAAAATCTAAACATTAATTTTCCTAACAATTTCCCCCTTTTTGATGATGCCAAAACTTAAACCATTCAAACATGCAAATAGCAAAGATACATACAGATAGTGTATTGACATAGAATGTATGCTTGAGAATCAATCCTTTTATTGATTATAACATTCTTGTTCTTTTACAACAACTGTTTTTACGGTGTATCGAGCACATATTTGTCTACAAAAAAATAAAGAATTTATAGCTTTGTTCGAAGACTTATATTGTATGTATTTACATAATAAAATACACGGGGGTGGACAAGAACACTTCATCTCCTTCGTTGTCTCCTTCTTTCATCTTGTTTAGCATCTTCTTTCTTCTTCTTCTCTTTTTCTCATCGTCGATTTGCCTTCTTTTTCTTTTCATATGCCTTCCTGGCGAGCCTTCATCTCTTCTTAATCTTTCTGTTTTTCCTCCCATAGCCTGAGTTTGTCTCTTGTTTTCTTCTTCTAATATTTTTGCATACTCGGCGTTACATTTTTAGCCACTTGAAAATTTGCTACTTGGTCAAGACCAAGTAGATCCCTCCTTTCTTTCCCCGGATCCACGTATTCAATGTTTTTGGGCGAGGCCTGGTCCAAGCTTCTTCCTCCACCACGCTTCTTCCTCTACCTCCGGGGCGTGTATTGTCTTGGGGTCTTCTTCTTTCCGGTGAGTGACGGAGTGACCAGCAGAGTGATCGCAGGTAGTCTGGCCGTCTGTCGCCTTCTTCACATAACGTGAGACCCTTTTCCCAAAGACAAGTCCCAAGCTTGAGCCATAGACATATTTGAAAAGTATCCTTGATTCGAGCGTTTTAAATTCATCAACGATCGTGGCTCTATCCCGACATCCGAGATGGCATAAGTGTCTCTGTCTCTTTGGAATGCCTCCATGTTCTTTCAAGATGTTCATAACTCGGGCATCCATTCTTCCTTCCACTTCCTTCATCCCTCGCTTCAATTGTTTTCTCTTTTCACCATAGATATAGCAGAGTGTTGGAGTGGCGAGTCCTGAGGAGTTTCTTCCGATCAAGTCACCGTGATGTGAGGACCTGTTGAGGGGTTTGTGCAATCATTAAGGTCACATCTTTCGATCCTCCCCCTCAACAAGCTTTCCTTTCTTTTGTCTCAACACTTCCTCACTGATTTTCCCTTCGCGGTGCTTTCCTTCCTTCTCAACTTCAGATCCCCCTTGCGCTTTTAGGTATTCCTCTTCCCCCTTTTTGGCATCATCAAAGAGAGGAACGCTGCGGAAACAGACTTGCAAGCGGGAAGTCGAGCTCTGGCGATAGTTGAGTTTTGTCTCGAGTCGCTGCAGAGTATGCAAAGACGTAAAGTCGGATCGAGTAGCGTTGGACTCTGCTGAAATCGCTTCATCTCGGCCATGAGAAGGCTGAATTTTGTATTCATGGTTTCTTCCAAACGCTGTAGATCACTCTTGTTTTGCTCACGCAGCTGACTTAATCTCGGCAATGTGAGCTTCATGCAGTGCTCAATATGTTCTCTCGGCTTTGTTTTGCATCGGCATTTTCGACTCTCCATACAGCGACTTGTTGAACAATGTCTCAAGTATCTAACTTGTTCCACATGCATTGTTTCTTCTGTTGCCACCATTCCCGATCCGGGTTGTTATGCCTCTTAAATCAGTGAGTGAGATTGGCATCTCTGTTGTCGATCGCATGTCCATAGAGGCTCGATGCCTCTCCATCCGTTCAATCTCGTGAATAATGCCTTGAACACTTCGCGGACTTGGTGATTCTTCCGTTGCGGTGATGGCCATGCGGCGTCAAAATCATAATCGGTTTGGAACAATGGTGCACGATGGAAAAACGGAGCTGGTCGTGGTAGCGTGCGCGCGTTCGTTCTCGACTCTTCATGGAGGTCGGGTACCTCCAGGGAAAAAGGAAAAGATTCTATAAAGGATTCATCACCGCCAACCGGGATTTGTTCGATGATGAGCGGTGCGCGTGAAGTTCTCTTAGGAATCGACCCCTGCGCAGCTTGAGGAGCTGCGCGGTGGACTCTGGTTCACTGGGTTTTGTTGTGAAGTGGACCCGACTTGCCGAGCCTCGTTATCTCTCAGCAACTTCGTTGGTCTCGGTGATTTTTCCAATTGAGTAGACTGGTCCTCGGCCTTATCGAGCGTCATCGGACGATGATGAGATTTCCATTGGTGGCTCATCATCAAAATTAAATGTTTGACGAGTAGTCTTGGGATCGAGACTTGCTCGTGCTTGGAACATCCGCGGTGAGTCTTTTGGATCTGTCACGGGGATGACTCGGCTTCTTCTTCGCCCGATCCCAAAAGGTTACATCGGGATTATCCCGGGAATCATGAAGTGCGCTTATCTCCTTCTCGGATGGGTCGATGATAGCGGGAGGGATGTTCTCTACTTGACTTCTTTACCCCGGAAGTCTCAACCTCCCGTGGGCCTTCATTACCTCCGGCGAGTCTCTCTGCTGCGGCGAGGCCTGGTCCTCCCTTTCGACGGTGTCGGTGTCTTTAGGGTCTTCGCGGTGGCATCCATTGGAGTCTCAACCCCATGGATTGCACTTTCATCGCCCCAGTGTTAACTCCCGGGGTTGTTCCTTTCGTGCCTCATTTGCATTAGCGGCGTCATTAGCCTTCGTAGCGTTGACACCCGGTGAGGCAGTCTCAAGCTATGCGAGCCGTTGATGGCAACTTGTTGTTCTTCTTGTGTTTGTATTTTCTCTACTTCGCCTCCTTGATTCGTTGTGGAGTCATCTGCAGACATCCTCCGACCTTGCCTGCAGTGGGGGAGTTTCCCCCTCGGTGGCGCGCACCGGTGAGTGACTTGGAATGGGGTCACTTGTCTCCAAGCTCCCATTTGTTTCGATTGAATGTTCACCCGTTGGGGCGGTGGTAAAACACCTTCAATAGGGGTTGGCTCGGCGGGGTCGCCACTATCCCGTTTCATCGCCATGTCCCTTATTGCTTCTTCCGAGTGAGTGGGAAGTGGTGGCAAGCAAATAACAGATGGCGATTTCTTTGAACCACTCCCATTGGATCAATTTCATTTGTGTTCGAGGACTCTCTGGTCCCTCCATCAGTCTTTGCTCGTGAAGGATTCGGATTCGTGCAATGCTTCTGCATTAGCAACTCTTCACGTGGCGGCGGCATTCTCAGGATCCTCATCAATGTCGAGAAGACATCAAGGAGAGGATGTGTGTGTTACGTGGTGCGGGAGATAGAGGCGAGATCTTTGGCCTTTCTCACGTGCCTCGCCTTCCTCTCGCTTGCTTTTCTTTCTCCTTGTCCTTGAAGATCTGCAGGATGTCATGCGATTGTCTTCATCCGATCTTTTGAGCACACGAGTGGTTAGTCGAGGAAGTTTAACGGTTCCTCTTCTTCTTCTATAAACTCGGGCCGTTGGAACTGTTCCCTTGATTTACTCAACTTCCATTTCCTCCACTCACGCAGACGATTTTGGATATGCGGGTAAGGTGGAGATAGGATCATCACATCACTATCCTCTTTATCGCTTCTTCTTGTGTTTTTTGTGTGGACTACATGTTGTGTCTTCCGATTGCCTCTGTGATCGCCTTGGCGAGATTTAGTTGTTTCATCAATTACATCCGGAGACTCTACTTCTCCATGAGTCTCAGTATCTGCTCCGGTTGAGTGGGCGACTCAAATTTGGTTTCTCCCACTCGGAGTGCTTGATAATTCGTCTTCGTCTCCTAGTTTGTCACAGGAGGAATTTAAGTTCGAAATAGTGTCATCCGAGTCTTGGGTGGCGGGGGTCGGTCTTGGTGTCTTTTTTCGAGGAGCCGGCCGTCTTGGCTTGTCGGTTTTCCTCCTTTTGACGATCGAAGAAGGTATTTGTGAGTCCTTCTCGATCATTGTAGGGGCGGGAGACACGGCTGCGGGGGGGTGACTCTGGCTGCGGGGAGGAGCATGTTTGACTTTCTTTCTTTGCAGAGAGTGATCTTCTTAGCAGTGCAGGGCGGCTTTCTTCTTGGGTGGAGAGGAAACAAGTTTGTATCTTCGTGGTCATTCCCCCTCACTTTGTGTCGACTCTCTTGGCGTAGGCTCTCTTCGTGCGCCGAGAGAGGTTTGCTCGAACATCCTCTTGTTAACATGGAATGCCTTCCCATGTCTAAGAGGGACTCCTTTCACCTCCATCACCGGCCAATCACTAGGCCATATCCTAGGGATCCTCCAAATGAGCCATCTTCCTTGAAGGATTTGTTCCTACGTTCGCGCAGTCTGCTTTGTAGACAAACTCATTTGATTTATTTTCTTTTTCTGCGATGATTGCGGCCATTACAATCAGCTTTGCTTTTGTGATTGGTCAAAGCCGCCAAATTTGATGTCAATACATTTGGCAACTATGTCCAACGACTTGTGATAATCCTCCTTGGCCGATCTCTTGTTTGTTGTGTACACTATTTTATCAGCATAGTCGGGCTTGGCTATTTCTTTCCAAGCATCAGCCAAGTTTACATCAACTTCGTTGATTTCTGAGGCTCCTTCAGTTGGTAGTGAGCAGTGGTCAGCCAAATCCTTGGCAGAGATAGTCAGCTGCTTTCCGTGAACAGATGACTTTATTCCTTCATCGTGAATCTCAGCATTCACGTAGAATTGTGCGACCTCTCCACATAGGTCATCGGATATTCTAACGTCAAACGGTTTCGGCCGGACGTTTCCAATTTTCAGCGATTTTCTTCACTAGGGTGTCGTCGGACCCCTGTTTCACCATTAAAGTCGAAATCCAAGTAGACCGGTGTGGATTTGCTTCCCTAATTTGACAAAGTCGTAGGTTGGTGCCATTTTTCAGGATTTTATCAAAGAAAAACTAAGAGATTGATTTGAAGATAGATAGGGTTTCGAGAGAATTTTTGCCTTTGCTTTTGAGAGAAAGAGATGAACAGTTTTGGTAGTGTGAGAGAGAAACGGACGGAAATGGTTTAAGTATGGTTTATGAAAGGACGTGCGGGTGGTTTTTGAAATGTGATCGAAATCAACGGCTTAGATTTTGCACGCCTATTTAGCATTTAATGTCTCGTATTTAATGCGGCAAAGCATTTATATCCAATCATAAGCTTGGTGTGCGGCTTTATGTCCGTACACATCATCATTATCCGACGTATTCCTTAAAACATTCCCGCTTAGTCAAAACATTTGCGTTTTTGTCACTTTGCTCATAAGTGACTAGAAACTTTATCCTTTAGTGATTTAACTCTTCTTCTCACAATTCTCTTAGTGACTCGGCTATCACCGACTTTGTAATGCTTGTCTTTCCGACATCTGGTGATTTCGAAATGATTTGTGTGTTGACTCTTTTTCACCCTTTTTGTGTTTCGTTTCTTTTCTTTGATTCTTATGAGTGTCACTCAACTCAATTAACCCTAACTCATGTTTGAGTTCTTCAAATCTTGACTCAAATAATGGTTTTGTGAAGATGTCGGCCGATTGTTTATCGGTTGAGATATATTCCAAGATGATGTCCTTCTTTTCAACGTTATCTCTTATGAAGTGATATCGACATCGATATGCTTTGTTCTTGAGTGCAACACGAGATTTTGAGTAATGGCAATTGCATTTGTGTTATCACACATGATTGGAATTTCTTTTTCTTCAACTTCATAATCTCTCATTCTTTGTCTCATCCATAGGACTTGGGCACAACATTTGCCCAGCTATGTATGTATTCGCTTCATTTGTAGAGGTGGCTATTGAATTTTACTTCTTGCTAAACCAGAAATCACTGTTTCTAAAGCATTTGACATGTGCACGAAGTGCTCTTCTGTCACTCTTGCATCAAAGATAGAATCGAATAGCCAATTAGCTTGAATCCACCTTCCTTTGGATACCATAGGCCTACTTCTTGGCTTCCTTTCAAGTATCTCAATATTCTCTTAGATGTTGTCATATGGCTCTCTTTTGGAGCAGATTGAAATCTTGCACATACACCTACAAAGAAAGGTGATGTCCGGCTCGCTTCTTTGTGAGATAGAGCAATGATCCAATAAGTGCTCAGCATATCTTGTTTGATCTACAGGTTTGCCATCCGCATCCATGTCCATTTTGGTCGATGTATTCATTGGTATTTTTACGGAAGACTTCTCCTCCATACCAAACTTTTTCATTAAATCTCTCGGTGTATTTTGTTTGAGTTATGAAGGTTCCATCCTTCAATTTGTTTCACTTGGAGTCCAAGGAAGAATGTCGACTCTCCCATCATGCTCATTTCAAATTTACTTTGCATGAGGTTTGAAAACTTTTCACATGACTCTTTGTTTGTGGATCCAAAAATGATGTCATCCACATATATTTGAACAAGCAAAGATACTCTTTTTGTCTTGAATTCGAAAAGTGTTCTATCTACTTTTCCTTTTGTGAATCCATTTTCGGTTAGGAATTGTGACAAAGTATCATACCATGCTCACGGGTGCCTGTTTCAATCCATATAGAGCTTTCTTGAGTTTGTATACCTTATCTCCAAGAGTCTTACGCTCAAATCCTGGAGGTTGTTCAACATACACTTTTTCTTCCAATAAACCATTTAGGAATGCACTTTTTACATCCATCGATATACAATGAAATCCTTGTGAGTCTGCATAGGCAAGAAACATCCTTATAGCTTCCAATCTTGCTACGAGGGCAAATGTTTCATCAAAATCTATCCCTTCTTCTTGGTAATATCTTTTGGCTACTAACCTTGCTTTGTTTCTTACCACGTAACCTTCCTCGTTCATCTTATTTCGAACACCCATTTGGTGCCAATAATATTTTGATTTATGGGTCTTTGCACTAATTCCCATACTTTATTTCTTTCAAAGCGATTGACTCTTCTTGCATAGCTTGAATCCAATGTGTGTCGTCCAATGCTTGTGACACGTCTTTGGGCTCTATTGCGAGATGAAGCATGTGAACATTGCTTCTTGTTGAGTTCGGATCTTGTTTTGACACCTTCTCTTATATCTCCAATGACAAGTTACGTGGATGGTCTCTCGGCCATCTTACATCGAGTTGGAGTAAGTTATTTGGATTGATCGACTTGCTTGTTTGTGTTGTTAAGCCGTGGTCAGCTCTCTCGTAATCACTTTACCGCAAATTTTCCATTTGTTTTTGAGATTCGGCTATCTCATCTTCTTTCAATTGATAATTCCGCTTCAAACTTGAGATAGGGACTCTTCGTATGGTTGGATAATTTGACTTATCGGTGACTCTTCAATGTCTTCTCCATTTACACTTGACTCATCGAATACCACATGAATGGATTCTTCCGCAACCATAGACCTTTTATTGAGTACTCTGTAGGCTTTGCTTTCATTTGAGTATCCTAAGAAGATACTTTCATCGACTTTAGCATCAAAAGCCTTTAGATTGTCTTTGCCATTGTTGTGGATGAAGCATTTACATCCAAATATTCGAAATATGCAACATTTGGTTTTCTTCGATCCGGATCTCATAGGGAGTCTTTGTTGTCTGTTTATCATACATCTGTTTTGAGTGTAGCAAGTTTGTGTTGATTGCTTGAGCCCAAAATCTTTTTGGTAACCCGCTTGACTAACATGGTCTTCACGCTTCTTTGAGGGTTAACATTTCCTTCTTTCTCGCAACTCCATTCTCTTTGTGGAGTTCTTTGCTGTGATAGTTCATGACCAATACCATTCTCAATACAATCGAGTTATTATTCCATTGACAAACTCGGTTCCTCTATCCGATCTTATTTTGATAATGGTTTGACTCTTCTCGTTTTGAATCCTCTTCATCGATTGTGGTAGTTTTTGTAGTGTTTTTTTCTTCTTACACATGAATATTGTCCATGTATATCTTGAGTAGTCATCTACTACCACCAAGGTGTATTTCTTTCCACTTATCTTTCAATTTGGTTCCTTTGGGCCAAATAGATCCATATGAAGCGGATGCAATATTCTTGTTGAAGATTGGCATGTCTTTTCTTTGAATGATGACTTGATTTGTTTTCCTTCGACATGTGTCACACATACTCTCCTTCTTGTATACCGAGTCCGGAAGTCTGTCCACAAGACTACTTCTTGCAAGTTTGTTAATTGTTTTGAAATTTAGGTGACTCAACTTTTTGTGCCACTGACCAACTTGATTCATTTGTGCTCTTTGCTAGTACAGTGTTGGGTGTTGCGGTTGGCCAATCCACAACATACATATTCTTCTCTCTTACATCCTTGCAAAGACAACTTCATTCGATTCGGTATCCTTGATTTGGCATACACCCATGTTGAATCCAACATTGTAACCCTTGTCACGAGTTGGTGATGCTCGATAAGTTGAAGTTGAGTCCTTCAACATATGCAACATCTGTGATTTCTAATCCATTCCTCTTGATGGATCCAATGCCTCTTATTTCACCAGGAGCTTCATTTCCTCCAAATATGACTTTTGCTCCTTTAACTTCCTTGAATTTTGACAGATTTTTCTTATTTCTGTCATATGTCCGGAATGACCACTATCCATGTACCAGGTTCCTTGGCACTCACTATTCCTTGAACTCGCAATCAAGGAAATTAAGTTTTAGGTACCCATACTTGTCTAGGTCCCGAGGGGTTAGAATTGTAAGATGATCCAACCAACCTATAGCCAAATGATTTGACTTTAAGGGGTTGCCATCTATCAGTGCCATAATCATAATTAATCCTGGCAAATTGCTTGGGATTTTAGGTTCATACAAATTGTCTCTTTTGTTTGTATGCTGCGATATGTGTTTTAGCAATTGCCTTTCTTGGGTAATTGTGGTGTCTTTGAGTGTAGTGCCTAGGTGCATATGTGTCTTGATGAAAGCTCTTATACTTTTGGAATGGCCTTTGATGAGTTCTAGGCCTTTGCCATTTGGGCTTATATTCCATAAGTCTACATCTTTGATAGTTCACATTATTCCAATCGACTTGGCTTGGATATTTTCTACCATTCCCATCATATGTATTTCTCTTATACATTTTCTGGGGTTTTTGGTAGCTCTTCTTCTTCTTTCTGAGTATTTTTTGTTTGGAGTTTCTTTGAGGAACTCGGTGAATTTCTTCTGTTTGTCCTTTCAGCGCACTCAATAGTTGTTTTCCTTTTCCTTTATAACCAAGGCCAGTTTGCTTATTCTTGTGTTTTGGAGTGAATGTGTGTGCATCATTTAGAGTTTTGGATTTTTCATACTCTTCATGACTTGAAGATCCTTTTTCCAAAATTACTTTTGAGGTTTGACATGGCACAGAGGAATTAAATCCTAAGCTTGTCTTGTCTCCACATTCTCTTTGACTCATAATAAGATCATCCAATGATTTAGATGTCTTAGTGAATGAGGCAATAACATTTTTGAGGTCATTCTCCTCTTCTCTATAGCAAGCAATTTACGCTATTAATTTAGCATTTTCACCTTTAAACTTTCATTCTCATCGACTATTTGACTTAGAGTACTCGGCTCCTTAGTCGACTTTGAGTTTTGACTCTTGAGTAAGTTTGTTTTCCTCATTTAATAGTGTGTGTGAGGATTTAATATGTTCAAAATCTTTCATCATTTTTCCTAATGAATCATAAAGATCGAGTGGGTGATGAGGTGTTTGTGTCACGGTCACTATCACTAGAGTCCGAGTTTGATGAGTTAGAGTGTACCTCATCTTCTTGGTCAGGTTGATCTTGTTCCTTGGCCATCAAGCGGATCAGGGCTTCTTCTTCGTGAGTCACTTGAGTAGTCGAAACTTCATTGCTCTCGAATCATTGTCTCTCTTGACTTGGTACATTTTTCAAAGAGCGATCTCTGTAGCCATCATTGCCTTTTTCTTTTTTCTTGTCTTCTTTCTCTCAAGACCTTTCTTTCTTCTTCATTCATGTATTTGTTGACTACGAGGATATGAGCAGTCAATGGCATAGTGACCTGGTTGTCTACAGTTCAACATAGATATTCACCTTTTGATCGACTCTTTCCATTCTTGGATTGTCGGCCCTTTGATACTCAACTTTTTGATGATCTGTTCTCTTGGTTGGCCTATCTTCCCTTGATTTGGAGGGAGCCGAGTGTCTTCTCGGAAGATTCACCCTTTCTCTCTTGTAGTTCTTATTGAAGAACTTGTTGAACCTCTTAACAATCGGGGCTATTTCTTCCGGATCAATGACTTCTTTGACCTCGGCTCTCTTCCCATCTTTAACAATTAGAGCATTTGTTTTAGGTACAAATTGTCTCTTTCTGGTCTTTTTTTTTCTCGGCTCAAACTCGTAGGCTTTGAGGTCCGAGAATAATTCATGGTTGGATGTCTTTGATAGGTCCATGGAATGTCTCAGTGCCATGACCTTCATTTCCCATTCATTTGGAAGACTTTTAGGATCTTCATACACATTTCCTTCTGTCTCGGCTCATTCCTTTCCAAGTGCGGATGACTCATTTGCGAGTGGCCCATCTTCTATTACTATCCACATCTCATCATGTAATCTTTGATAGATGAGCCTGCATACAAATTTTCCAATCATCAAATTCTTCTATTGTGAACATAGGGATGCGTGTCAAATTTGCTTCCATGATAATAACTTTTAATGATAAAAAGAGTTTTGAAAGTTTAAGTACTAAAGCAGACTTTGAAAAGTTTGGAGATCTAGTTCAGTAACCGGTGCGGAGGGTTCAATGAACCAACCGCTCGATACCACTTGTAGGTCCCAAGGGGTGTAAGTGTAAGGTTTAGAAGGGGGTTGAATAAACCTTACCAAATTTTTGATTTAGTCCTTTTAAATATACACGAGTTGATACTACACATTTGTGTCTAGATGGACAGATCAATTTAGCCACTCAAGTAGAGTTAATCTCTCAACAGACTTTCGAGCTGTTGATGGAATAACTCATTTGTTGGCTCTAAATTAACTCAACTATGGTTTTGTTTTCAATGGAAGACTTAACACCCTTAAATTTGATTAAGCAAGAGTTTAGTGCTTGGTTTAGTACTTATAAATTATCAAGTGGATAGCAAATTTATCGTGCCAGATATAAGCGATTAAAAATGCGGGGAATTAAAGTCTTTGAAATGTAAATGACACAATGAAATTTTTATAGAGGTTCGAAGATGGGGTAATTCTTCTACTCCTCTCTTCTCCAACTCGGAGGAATCCACTAGGTAATGATCAAGTATACAAAGTGGTACCCGGATACAAGTCTTGATCACACAAGTGACTTGATCCTTTGGGACTCGATCTGGAGACGCCTTGATCACTCGGTGGCTTCTCGTACGACTCGGCTTCTTCACAG
This sequence comes from Rehmannia glutinosa, assembly GCA_016081115.2. Lineage (NCBI taxonomy): Eukaryota > Viridiplantae > Streptophyta > Magnoliopsida > Lamiales > Orobanchaceae > Rehmannia > Rehmannia glutinosa. The sequence goes on from CM071924.1 coordinate 24,161,677, forward strand.
GGCATTTTGCCACTACTACAGCTCACTTGCTCAAGCTCTTTGGATTTGATCACGAAGCCCTCCAAAAGCTTAAGACTTGGTGCGACCATGAACCTTCCTACAATCCTTCGTGGAATGTAGACCCCTTGATTTTTCAAGTATTTTCCTCTTCAACCGATTGAAGTTATCTTTCCTTCACGGTGAGTGTGGATTGATGTTCTTCGTAGTGTAGGCTTGAGGATTGAGATTGTTTTGATTTTCTAATAATTGCTTGAATGTTTTTAGTTCAGTCGTGACTTGTGTTGCTTGTCACTTGTGTCTTATTCTCAAATAAACTCCTTAGCCTTTTATAGTGATCTTTCAAAAATTTGCCCGTTGAAGAGATAGCTTATTTTTGAAAGTCACTTGCGATCGTTGGCTTGTCTTGTTGCGATCCTTGGAATTGCCATTTTTCGTATGAATTGTTCTTTCACCTTTTCGAGTTCGACACGGTGTAATGCTTCCCATTGGTTCATTCCTTTTGCACGCTTCGGGACCGAGCACTCGAGAAAGGTGGTATGGAGATATTACTTGTTTAAGTAATTCTCTTGATTTCGTGCAACGGATCTTTCTGATTATCTCGACTTGATCGCATTTCTTTGCTTTCCCAGGTGACTTAGAGTCGCTTCCAATCATTGGGTGACTCTTTGTCACTTCAATTTGAGACTTGGCTTTTCTCGAGTTGACTTGATTGATACTCCACTCTTTGCATCTCGTTGCTTCTTGAGAGAGTTCCCGTCTACTCTTCTTTGCCATACTCATTTGTCTCGCACGGAGTCTTCCTTCTAGTCTTGATTGTCTTCTTGCATGTTAGGCGTGGCGACTTAACTCGGCTTGGCACTCTATTTATTACAATGCATTTTACAACAAAATTGGGGTGCCAACTTTCTATTCTAAGTTTTACATGGCATTCATCAAAATCTAAACATGTAATTTTCCTAACAAGTTGAAGCTCTTTTCACACTTGTCATCCCATTGAAACTTAATGTTCTTCCTCGTTAGTTGAGTTAGTGGAGCAGAGATCTTAGAGAAACCCTCGACGAATCTTCTGTAGTAGCCAGCTAACCCAAGGAAACTGCGGATCTCTCCTGCGTTCTTTGGTGTAGGCCAATTTTTCACCACCTCAACCTTGCTAGGATCTATAGAAATCCCCTCTTACAATATGTCTTAAGAAAGGAACACAGTCTAACCAGAACTCACATTTACTGAATTTTGCAAATAGTTTTTTCTCTCGGAGTCTCTACAATACTAGTCTTAAGTGTCGTTCGTGCTCATCCTTCGACCGAGAATATATAAGGATATCGTCAATAAAGACTATGACGAATTGATCAAGATAATCAGAAAAGACTCGATTCATGAAGTCCATGAATGCGGCTGGGCATTAGTCAAACCAAAAGACATGACAAGAAATTCATAGTGACCATAGCAAGAACGAAATGCGGTTTTTGGGATGTCTTCTTCTCGAATGCGCAATTGATGATAGCCTGATCTCAAATCGATCTTAGAAAAATACCCAGAACCCTGAAATTGGTCAAATAATTCCTCAATTCTTGGAAGAGGGTATTTGTTCTTGATGGTCACCTTATTGAGTTCACGATAATCAATACACAATCTCATCGTCCCATCCTTCTTTTTGACAAAATAAGATTGGTGCACCCCAAGGTGAGTAACTCGGTCTAATGAATTCTTTATCGAGCAAATCTTGTAGTTGTTCCTTAATTTTTTTTAGTTCTGCAGGAGCCATTCGATATGGTGCCTTGGATATTGGAGTCATTCCAGGCACTAATTCTATGACAAATTCCACCTCTCTTTCTGGCGGAATGCCATGAAGATCCTCCGGAAATACATCAGGATATTCACAGACAATAGAAATTTGCTCAATAGGAGGACATTCCTTTGAAACTTTAGTTATTGAGGCTAGATAGGCTTCATAACCTTTGTTTAGGAGTTTACGGGCCTTCATAGCTGAGATAATATGGTTAATAGGTTTTGATGAGACTCCATGAAAGAATAATTGGGAGTCCTGAAGAGAATAAAAGACTACCCTTCGAGCTCGACAATATTGTTGCATGATGTTTGGATAACCAATCCATTCCTAGAATGACATCGAAGTCATGAATATTCAACCCAATAAGATTAGCAGATAACTCTCTCCCATCAATGAAAATTAGACAATTAGTGTAAACTAAGGCTGAGTTCATGATATCCCCCAATGGGGTTGATATGCTGAAAAGAGTGTCCAACGAAGTAGAATAATTGGACAGGTTCATCGCAAATTTGGAGTTCACGAAGGAGTGCGAAGCACCAGAATCAATTAATACATAAACATGTATACCACAAACATTCATAGATCCTACAACATAATTACAAACTCAAAATATGCATGAACATAATGATATGAAATTCGAAAGAAAAAAATGCAAGAATTTATTTATTACCGGCCACCACGTCTGTTGCTTCTTCGGCTTCTGCTTGTGTCATTGTGAACACTCTAGCCTGAGTGGGCTTCTTCCTCTATTGGCAGTTTAAAGCTATGTGTCCAGGCTTCTTACAATTAAAACAAACTCTTGTACCAAACAAACATTCTCCCCGATGTGCCTTGCCACATTTAGTACAAACAGTTGTCAGTTGTTTATTATGTGAGGCACCCTGTGGAACTTGTACTTGCTTTCTTTTATGACCATTATTATTCCAAACATTTGGGTTCTCTCTTTTGAACTTTTGTCCTCCTTGTTGGATCCGCATCTCTTCCCGATTCTGATTGAGCCATTTCCACCAACATAGCTTTGTTGATAACTTCGCAATAAGTAGTAAGCTCAAAAGGAGTCACTTTGCAAGCTTGATTTGGGATCGGAGTCCTTCTTCAAATTGTCGGCTCTTCATTCCTCGAAGCAACCAAGTCGGGAGCAAATTTGGACAATTTGGCGAATTCGCTTCATATTCGCCACCGTGACGATTCCTCTGTTCCAATTGTATAAATTCTCGTTTCATACATTGGCGAACACTCCTCGGAAAGTATTTATCATAAAAGACGTGAACCTTTTCCAAGTAAAGGGCTAGTGTCGCCCTCTATCTCGACGTTGCACCATCCTCCACCAATCATATGCATCTCCTCTCAGACAAACGCGTTGCATAGTTAACACGTTCTTCATCAGTACAGTCAATTACAGAAAAGACTTTTCGTATCTCAGTAAGCCATCCCTCAGCTTTGATAGGATCAGTGGTACCCACAAAAGATGGCGGGGATAACCTGAAAAAGTTCGATAACCGGTTTCTTTCAGGGACGTCAGCACGTCTAGTCTGATTAGTATCACCAAAAGTAGTCAAAGCTTGCAAGAGAGCCTCGTCAGTCAGGGGAGTCCCTTGAGCATTGGTGGTGTTGGAACCATACCGTCTTGGTGAGTCGAGCGAGTGTTGCGATTCATTTTATATTAACTGAAATAAGTTTATTAAGTTCATTAAATTCTCGCAATCATATGTTCCATTCTAATATTATTTTGTAACTTTGTGTAAGTAATAATTTGCATTCTTCGATTCGGTAAAATGTGGAATACTATCATTATAACAATCATGTTGGAATTTGAAGTAAAATAATGTGAATAATTTTATTTGTATATAAAATGATTTTTTTTCCAGATAAAATATTAAGTTCATCTATCTTCTATTCAATTCAAACAACAATCTTCATATGAGCATACATTTTATAGAAAAAAAAATATATCAATTAATAATGATGATAAATGTAATCCTTACCGAATCAGTGCGGAGGAGATGCTCGGCGTGACTTAGAACCCATGACTTTTTTACTTAAAATATTTTCTAAAGAAAAACTTTTGAAGTCTACAAAACCGATTTTAAAAAGGCTCAAACTAACGTGTATTTGTGAGTTCGATCATGCTAACCACTAACGTGTAGTCGATGACGAGTTCTTCCTTCCACTAACGTGTATTTGTGAGTTCGATCATGCTAACCATCTGTCGGGTGCTGTAAAATCGGTTGAGAAACTCATGCTCTAACTGCTACCAACTATTAATTGAGTTTTCTTCCAAGTCGATATACCAATCGAACGCATTGCCCTTCAAAGATCGGACCAACTTATTCATTAAGAGATCTCCATAGGTTCCAGCGTCATTGCAGACGTTTCAACGAAATGAGCCACATACTGCTTTGGGTTGCCCTTGCCGTCAAATTGTTGGAACTTTGGAGGTTGGTAACCAGCGGGCATCTTCAAGTTATCAATTCGTTGTGTGTATGGCTTAGCATAGATCAAGGATGATTTGGAGCTTCCATCGAATTTGTCTTTGATTGTCCCCATGATAAAATCCTTCAGCTGATCAACAGGATCAAGCCATCGGCTGAAACTTGCAATTCTTTGGATACAGACTTTCCTTTTTAGCGATTTATCCTTCATAGATGTTTCTGCTTCATCCTGTGCTTCAACTTGCTTTCCCATCGCACGACTCATATCAACATTATCTACTTTGTTCATCAACTTTGCAATTTGTGAGTCTTGCTCTTTGACATGATGGGTGAGTCCCTCAATAGCCCTCGTCAAACTTGCGATTTGCTCATCTAATGTCGTGGCATTTGTCACCATAGCAGGCGCCACGTTTGAGGTGAATGAGTAACTTGACGCCAAGCAAGGAGTTGATGAAGCAGACTCGTCTTTCATATCTTGATTATCTACATTTGTGTTTTTGAGAAGTGGCGAATCCTTCTCAACTATTTCGTGGAGGGGGTTCATATCACATGATGCATTTAACTTCTTGGACATGCTCCTTGTGATGACACCAATGCTTTCGCTAGTGGCATTTGAGGATTTTGATGTGGCAACTTTTACTATTGTCACTTTGCGATTGGCCATTATACTTGGAGAACTTGGTGAAGAGAAGAGATGAGAGGTAGAAACCATCCCACTGGGCGTGCCAAAATTTGCAACACAAATTTCTTGTACGCAAATATTATAAACAAAAAATGGCAATACAAATAAAATTTATTGAATCAAACGAAATAAAAGGAGTACAATTCCTAATAATCCTCCGATTCTTCTCTTGAAATAATATTTGAATTTTGAAGGTAGATTTGTCACTTGATCTCCTTCAAGTATGAATTTGAGCCAAAATAACGTTAATTCGAGGGCTTGACGAGCTTAATCTCGAATTAAAGCGGCTGGATTTTAGTCGAATCAGGGATGAATGCCTTGAATCGCGCCTTGAACACCATGGACTTCCTTGGATTTAGACTTGATTTAAGAGAGTTCCGCTCTTGCTTAGACTTCTTCTCTAGGATTTTTGTGTGTCTTTGAATTATGAAGAGGACCCTATTTATAGTTGTGGAATAGAAGCTCTTGCCTTAATTACTTGATTGAAGGACGCGATTCCATTGGTCTTGATGATTTGATTCAATTTGTTGGCATTTAGAATATGCGATTTAATTTACCAAAATAATGGTATCCTCTTCTATAATCATCAAGATATTATCTTGATGACAAGATATTTGAGATTTGACATTTGGAACTATTTTAAGATCAAAGCCTTATAGGCATGTTCCATGATCGCCATCAAATGCGCAATCATGCCCCATAGCTTTAAATGATCTAAGGACTTTATCTATGAGCAATTAAATAATAAATGCAAAACATAAGATAAAGAAAAATGTCTTTATATTAATATAATTCCCAATAAAATTCTTTTTACAAGTAGGATAAATCCAATTCTAATTGGAGTGCAGGGCACCCTACTCTAACATCGCGGTGGTGGGTAGGGAGAGGGAGAGGCTGAGTTCTAGATTCATGGTTCTTGTTTTATTTTGTATTTTTAGTTGTTTTTTTCCAGTTGTTTTGGGTGTTTTTGTTGTATTTTTCCTGTTTGTGTCTTTTCTTTTCCCGGTTGATTTGCGAAACTCGTAGGTGGATCAGTTTTATCTGTTTTGTAGTATGTAGTGGTTGTTCATGCCCGATTTCAATTTTCTAGTATTTTGCAGTCTCTATTAAGGAGTGTTGAAGTCTCCCAGCATGGGAGTGTTCTTAGTTTTGGGTGTGGAGTTTTTAGTTTATGAAGTGGATCTAAATTGGTCTTGCCAATTCCCGACTTGGCTTTTGTTTAGTCAAGTCGGCTCTTCTCATTTTTTTACGTTTGTAGTTGTAATTTCAATTTTGAGTTGTTCTAATAAAAATTATCGTTCGAAAAAAAATAAAACAAAACATCATCACCAAATTGATTACAGACTTGTTATTCTAAAATATAAGGCAGCTGTATTTGGATTTGCATGATGAGGCCGAGGAATATATAATATATTGGATGCTCACACGTGACATTATGTGATTCCTCTCAGATTCTTATGGCAGGAAATTAATATGTCGAAACCGAGTGAGAATGAAAATGGATATCTTTAAATTTATTCTCATTTATATGTGCTGGCACAGTGGCCCTACAAAAAAATACACCTTTATGACGCTAATAAGCTCATATGCTATATTATCTGCGTTTTTTAAAGCATCAGGAGTTGCTTTGCTAAATTTGGTACATATCCGTAACGCAAAATCTATGCATAGATAAAACTTATTTTTAAGACTTTTATCAAATGCGTCATTATGTGATGAAATGCTTTCTATCACAAGTCGGCGATTTACCGTTGTTTAAATGAAATTTTCTTTGGCGCTAAAAATATTGTAATTTAGGGGTGCTATTAAGTATCTTTAAAGTCGCAACGCTTTTAAAAATTAGTGTTTTTTTTTTAAAAAAGTGACGTATTTTATATTTCTAGATTTTGTAAAATCGATTACTGAGTCAAATTATTATTGTTTTTTAAAATTCTAAACTTAATATTTAATTTTTGATTTATTTTGAATATATTTGTTGTTGGTCAATTATGTACCACATGGTCTCCATTTATTAACTCTCATTATCATTCTCTATACACTTTAATCTTTTGATGTGAGATTGATACGATTTTTTTTTTTACTTTGTGACATTTTTTTATTAAGTGTCATCATTTCAATGACACAAAAAAAATAAAAATGTAAATAAATTCTAAAAACTTAATTGGTGACAAATAAAAAAATGCTTAAGTAAAATAGAAATTGTCATCAATTTTATGACGCTTTTAGAAACGTTGTCATTTGAAGGATACAAATAAAAGGCGTAAGTAATTAGTTCTATAAATATTGTGACACTATAAAAAAAAGTCAATAATTTTATTAAGATAATGACACTTCGGTAAAGTATCATTAAATTGACTAAAATATTTAATTTTCTAGTAGATATCATTAAATTTTATAATTTACAATGCTTTTAAAAAGCATCATAAAATGTTTATAATGATAATTTTTAGTAACGTCAATAAATTACCGTTGAGATAGACCATTTTTCCTGTAGTGTGGGGAGCGATATATCCCATATCGATTGAGCATGCAGGTGGATTGTGACTTATAAGCAGGCCTCTCCATCTCAAGAGACGTCTTTTCAAAGATAACTAGAGAGAGATCAAAATGGACAATACCTCTTTGTATAATTTTGTGATAATAATATTTATTCTCATAAAAATACCTATTTTTAAATTATGTTATTGGCCATTTCCTTCGTAAGAACGAGTTCATTATTAACAATTTATTTTTCTAATAGAATAAAAATATATGAAAAACCTTGTTCATATTGTACTAATGTGTTTGGTTAAGTTTGGTTTGGATTGGATTAGATCTTTGATGCAAGTTGAAACTACGAACAAAAACAATAATAAAATAATTATTTATAAGATTATGCATGCTTCTACCACAATAAAACTCATAATTTAATTAGGGAATATTAGAAAATAAACTAAAATATAAGATTACTAAACACGTAAATTATTTCCTAAAATATAAGATATTGTAAAACTTAAAAGATAATAAAATATGATATTATATGTCCATCATTCTTGTTCATATTGTGTTAATACTTATAAGATAATACTCTTGATTTGTATTACATTTTTTTTTTCACTTTATAGTTGATATATAGTAGACAACCACAAAACAACCAGATTAAAATCTTGAACTTGAAGTATGAAAATAGACTCGCCAAAAAAGTTTATTAAGCTTATTAATTACGATGTACGGGTACCCAATCAAAATATCCTCATTAAATGACACAGAAATTTGAAGAATCCACGCGAACTAAGATAAATGGAAAGTAACTTCATGATTATTGATCATTGTCAAATTATTAAAGACAAATATGGAAAAAATGCTATTTAACCTACAAGTCTCTTTCGATTTGCTGGCAAAATGCAGCCCGATAATGATATATTTAAATCATTTTCCTTTAAAAGTCTCCATAGTTTGGTAAAGGGCAAAGGAATTTGGCCTCATATATGTCCCCTAATTGCCGGGGCCTCAAGGCCCATGACAGGTACAAGTTTAGATTTTTTATTATTTTATTTTTCTATTTTATTTAATATTTGAATTTATTAAAATAAATATTACATGTACAATGATATTATCTTATGTACATATCGTTTAATATATTTAAACATCAAATGAAAAAGGAAAAAAAAAAAGCGAGATGTATGAAAACTGAAAATATCATTTCCGCGCATAGACATTTACATTTTTCAATACATTTTTCCACTAGTAGTTACATATTCCAATGAGTAGCGATACTCTCATTTTCTTTAAATAGGCCTTATGTTCAAGATACACCCACTCACATATAATTTTATCACTCCTTTTTTACTAAATACACCTAGGGGTATAAATGAATCGAGTCGAAGTCGAATATAAGGTGTTCAAGCTTGTTTGAATCTTAATCGAGCTTCAAAAATTATGTTCGAGCTTGGTATGATTATTAAACAAATCGAGTTGAACAACCTTTAGTCGAGTCAAACACGAATCAAACTCGAGTAACTTGGTATTTTTATACATATTTGATTCTTTTTACAAATCGAGTCGAGCGAGCCGAGCTTTTAATATTATATATCATACGGAAAAATTTAATCAAGTTTGATTCGCTATGTCAACGAACCAAGCTCAAACAAGGTTTCAACGATCGATCTTGATCTGTTTCCAGTCTTAAATACACCCCTTTTTGTTCCCCATTTTTTTTTTTTTTGATACAAACAACTAAAAAAGATGTCACCACCATTTTTTTTAAAAGAAAACACAAATTTAAAAGAAATAAATTAAAATAGAGATAGGGGATGTTATTGGGGACAATGGGAGATAAAAGTGGAGAAAGGTGAATAAAAGAAGGAAAAGAAAATAAAAATGGGAGATTTAGTGGGGATAATGGAAGGATAATGGAAAAATAAAATAATAAAAAGGAAGAAATAAAAGATGATAAGGATGATTAGTTGGGAGGAAGGATCGGAGGAGTGAAGGAGGAATAGAAAAGAAGAGAAGAAAGATGGAGAAAGAAAGAAGAAAAATAAAAAGAAATCAAGGAAATACAAGAAGTATAATCCTATTTTTAACAAATTATCCAAAGAGTTTGAAGGTTTCGTAATTATTTTTTTAGTTTCATATTGAATTTGGTTAAGTTTTACTAATCCTATTATATAATAATTTTATGTATAGATTCTCCAGGGTAGAAGTCGGAGTGATTTTTATCATAGTTGATTCAACGAACTGCACAAGTAATCTTTCTAGTTTTCATATGAATTAAGTTACATTATTGTTAGTAGTTAATATATTTAATTTGAGACTTGTCATCCTATTAAGTTTAATTTAATATGATTGTACTTAGAAATCTTTATTGAAGAATAATTTGTAATAGTTTTTATCTTCTTTTAGTGACTGATTACAAAAGATTATCGAATAACTTGATTTGTTAATTTTAGCGTATAACCAAAATTACCATTTGATTATATTCAAATGACTATGTTAATATATTTTGGAAAAACTAAATGAATGGGTAATTGATTCCAAATGAATATTATAAAGGAGTTAAATAAATTTTATTCGAATTTGTACAAACTTACGAGCTTAACCATCTTTATCTTTCTATTCTTTTCTATTGAATAATTTTTCTAACAAAATTTTTGACTGGTAATAAAATAAACTCACATTTTTATATTATTAAAGTATCAATTGGGTAACTAAAATAAGTTTGTATAAAGTTTTAGTTAATAGTAGGCCAATGATTAGTTATATACTAATTTTAATTAGTGATTATTTTATATATATATATAATATTTAATTATATATATATGTAGTTGCTTGCTTATATTCAAAAATAGAGAATAATGATTAGTCATATATATATTTCGGTTAGTGATTAATGATTATATATATATATATATAGTTGTATAATTTATAAGCATAATCAAGCGCTAGGGAAATTAAAAAAAAAAAATTATGAGTGCAACTTCTCTTTAGATATTGTTAATCCTGGTTGTATTTATACATTCATGCTTATTCATGCTCCCAATTATGATTGAACTAATGAAATAAATTAATTATGTCCATGCTTGTTTAATTTATTTAATTAAAGTTGTATCACTTAAATTCATGTATCATGTTAATATATCTTCATATCATCTCATGAGCATGAAAACAAAATTTAAAAAAATTAAATAGAGTCAAGTTTTAAGGTCTATAATTAATAAAAGTAATTTTTTAAAAAGAAAAGGGTGTGTTAGATAAATGTTTTTATCAAGATTTTGATGATTTTGTTTAAATGAGTTTTTATACCAAAACAATGTTTATAAAAGTTGTCCAAATACTCTCAATTGATTTAAAATATTTTTACTAATTTTTTGGAGTATTTTTTGAATTATATTTTTGACAAAAATCGGACAACATTTCAAGTTGGAGGTCGCCGTCGAGCAAAAGGTCGGCCGATACCGGGAGAATGAAAAAAACTTGAAAAGCGTCGATCGAGTTGAAAAATGAGGAGAGGGACCGGTCCGGGCAGGGCCGATCGGTCGCACCTAGGCGACCGGTTGCACCCTCTCTTGACCGGTCGACCCCCTCCGAGCTGCACTGGATCGCACTAATTCTCGCCTAACGCTCAAAATTTTCTATAGGGTGATCGGGTCGCCTGTAATGTTTTTGACAAACAAAATTTCTACAGTTGCAATCCTTATCGGCAAGATTTGCTTTTGATTTTTGTACAATATTTCTACATCTTGTGATCCTCTTTTTGTAGACAAAAGTGAAGAAGAAGTAGCCTATGTCTATGAAGACTCTCCTATAAATAGAGGATGATTTGAAGACACAAGACACAACACATACAAGCAAACACACAACAAGAAATCGCAAATTCTCAAGCTTTCATTTTTACACTCTTGTTGTAATAGCCTAGTTCTTGCACTTGCACAATCTTGAGGTCTAGGCTTTTCATTCTTGATTACACTTGCACTCAAAGTTTGTATACTTCATTTATTGAGTTGTAATCTTGAATTTTTCTATCATCCAAAACAAGATATCCTTGTTAGTGTTCTTGTGGTAAGAACACACTTGGCTGATCTTAGGTGTTGAAGAGTATGGTACTCTTCATAGGTGTTGAAGGAAGATTGTGGTAATCTCCTTGAAGGTGTTGTAAGAAGATTGTGGTAATCTTCAAAGATGGTGTTGTATTAATTGTGGTAATTAATAATTTTTTTTAATCTTTTCGAAATCCAACCCCGAGATACTGGGGTGGTAGAGGATTAGGCCCTAGGTGGGTTGAACCTCTTTAAATCGACGAGTGTTGTTTATTTTCCACACTTACATTCTTGTCATTTACTTGTTCATTCGAAAAGAGAGGCGATTTGCGAAAAATCGGCATAATCTATTCACCCCCCTCTAGATTATCGTAGCCACTTGGACTAACAGGGTGCACATTGTGTCTATGATGGGAGTGAGTGGGAAATGGACACGGGAGATCGACCTTCCGACTATGTGCCGCTTGCGGCTAAGTTAATGTTTATAAAAATGGGCCTTCGGGCAAAATGTTAATCGGGTTCCAAATAACAAGGCCCACTGCGACCCTAATTAGAAAATGTGCCACCAAGTGAGCTCGCGTCTTAAAGAAAGTTTTAAGTAAAGAAAATGAAAACTTTTGTAGTAAATGATATAACATTGCATTAAGCATGCATTCATGCATGAGATTACTTGTTGAGCTTCTTTAAGCTCATTCCACGAATGTTTAATATTTTCGGATGAGAACACTAATGAGGAAGGAGATGGCGCGACGCTTGATGACTTGCGAACCCACGTCTTTCATGATTTTCATATCTTTCAAGTCTCTTTAAAAAAAGGTTTGAATTTTAATTTCTATTGGGATGTTGATTGTCATTTTTATTTCATTATGAATGTTTCTCGGATTTATAATTGTTTCAAGTATTAGTCTTTATTTCCACTGTAAACTCTGAAACGAAGTAAAGTTTTAATATTCCGTATTTTTAAGAAATCTCTAAAGTATTTCCATTATAACAACTTATTTTCGAATTAAAATTCAATAAGCTAGAAGGTGCTACATTTAGTGGTATCAGAGCCTTTTTAAAATCGGTTTTGTAGACTTCAAAAGTTTTTCTTTAGAAAATATTTTAAGTAAAAAAGTCATGGGTTCTAAGTCACGCTTCGAGCATCTCCCTCCGCAATTCGGTAAGGATTACATTTACTGTCATTATTAATTGATATATATTTTTTTTTCTATAAAATGTATGCATGTATGAAGATTGTTGTTTGAATTGAATAGAAGATAGATGAACTTAATATTTTATCTGGAAAAAAAATCATTTTATATACAAATAAAATTATTCACATTATTTTACTTCAAATTCCAACATGATTGTTATAATGATAGTATTCCACATTTTACCGAATCAGAAGAATGCTAATTATTACTTACACAAAGTTACAAAATAATATTAGAATGGAACATATGATTGCGAGAATTTAATGAACTTAATAAACTTATTTGAGTTAATATAAAATGAATCGCAACACTCGCTTCGACTCACAAGACGGTATGGTTCCAACACCACCAATGCTCAAGGACTCCCCTGTTGACCGACGAGGCTCTTTGCAAGCTTTGACTACTTTTGGTGATACTAATCGGACTAGAGCGTCTTGCGTCCACGAAAGAAACAGGTTATCAAACTTTTGAGTTATCCCCGCCATCTTTTGTGGGTACCACCGATCCTATCAAAGGCGAGGGATGGCTTACCGAGATACGAAAAGTCTTTTACGTAATTGATTCAGCGATGAAGAACGTGTTAACTATGCAACGTTTGTCTTTGAGAGGAGATGCATATGATTGGTGGAGGATGGTGCAACGTCGGATAGAGGGAGGCGACACTAGCCCTTTTACTTGGAAAAGGTTCGAAGTCTTTTATGATAAATACTTTCCGAGGAGTGTTCGCAACATAAGGAACGAGAATTTATACGATTGGAACAGAGGAATCGTACGGTGGCGAATATGAAGCGAGTCGCCAAATTGTCCAAATTTGCTCGACTTGGTTGCTCTTTGAGGAATGAAGAGCCGACAATTTGAAGAAGGACTCCGATCCCAAATCAAGCTTGCGGTGACTCCTTTTGAGCTTACTACTTATTGTGAAGTTATTCAACAAAGCTATGTTGGTGGAAATGGCTCAATCGTGAATCGGGAAAGATGCGGATCAACAAGGAGGACAAAAGTTCAAAAGAGAGAACCCAAATGTTTGGAATAATAATGGTCATAAAAGAAAGCAAGTACAAGTTCCACATGGTGCCTCACATAATAAACAAGCGACAACTGTTTGTACTAAATGTGGCAAGGCACATCGGGGAGAATGTTTGTTTGAGTACGGGAGTTTGTTTTAATTGTAAGAAGCCTGGACACATAGCTTTAAAGCGCCCATAGAGGAAGAAGCCCACTCGGCTAGAGTGTTCACAATGACACAAGCGAAGCGAAGAAGCAAATGAGGCGTGGTGGCGGTAATAAATAAATTCTTGCATTTTTTCTTCGAATTTCATATCATTATGTTCATGCATATTTTGAGTTTGTAATTATGTTGTAGGATCTATGAATGTTTGTGGTATACATGTTTATGTATTAATTGATTTCGTGCGCGCACTCTTCGTGAACTCCAAATTTGCGATGAACTGTCAATTATTCTACCGTTGGACACTCTTTTCAAAGATATCAACCCCATTGGGGATATCATGAACTCACCTTAGTTTACACTAATTGTCTAATTTTCATTGATGGGAGAGAGTTATACGCTAATCTTATTGGGTTGAATATTCATGACTTCGATGTCATTCTAGGAATGGATTGGTTATCCAAACATCATGCAACAATATTGTCGACCTCGAAGGGTAGTCTTTTATTCTCTTGAGGACTCCCAATTATTCTTTCATGGAGTCTCATCAAAACCTATTAACCATATTATCTCAGCTATGAAGGCCCGTAAACTCCTAAACAAAGGTTATGAAGCCTATCTAGCCTCAATAACTAAAGTTTCAAAGGAATGTCCTCTATTGAGCAAATTTCTATTGTCGTGAATATCCCGATGTATTTAGGAGGATCTTCATGGCATTCCGAAAAGAGAGGTGGAATTTGTCATAGAATTAGTGCCTGGAATGACTCCAATATCAAGGCACCATATCGAATGGCTCTGTGAGAACTAAAAGAAATTAAGGAACAACTACAAGATTTGCTCGATAAAGAATTCATTAGACCGAGTTACTCACCTTGGGTGCACCAATCTTATTTGTCAAAAAGAAGGATGGGACGATGAGATTGTGTATTGATTATCGTGAACTTAATAAGGTGACCATCAAGAACAAATACCCTCTTCCAAGAATTGAGGAATTATTTGACCAATTTCGGGGTTAAGGTATTTTTCTAAGATCGATTTGAGATCGAGGCTATCATCAGTGCGCATTCGAGAAGAAGACATCCCAAAAACCGCATTTCGTTCTTGCTATGGTCACTATGAATTTCTTGTCATGTCTTTTGTTTTGACTAATGCCCAGCCACATTTATGGACTTCATGAATCGAGTCTTTTCTGATTATCTTGATCAATTCGTCATAGTCTTTATTAACGATATCCTTATATATTCTCGGTCGAAGGTTGAGCACGAACGACACTTAAGACTAGTATTGTAGAGACTCAGAGAGAAAAACTATTTGCAAAATTCAAGTAAATGTGAGTTAAGTTAGTTGTGTTCCTTTCTTAAGACATATTGTAAGAGGGGATTTCTATAGATCTAGCAAGGTTGAGGTGGTGAAAAATTGGCCTACACCAAAGAACGCATGAGAGATCCGTTAGTTTCCTTGGGTTAGGCGGCTCTTCTACGGAAGATTCGTCGAGGTTTCTCTAAGATCTCTGCTCCACTAACTCAACTAACGAGGAAGAACATTAAGTTTCAATGGGATGACAAGTGTGAAAAGAGCTTCAACGAGTTGAAAGAAAGATTGACAACGGCTCGGTTCTTAATTTGCCAAATGGGATTGATGGTTTTATTATCTATAGTGATGCATCACTAAAGGGTTTAGGTTGTGTTCTTATGCAACATGGGAAAGTAATTGCATACGCTTCTAGACAATTGAAGGATTATGAGAAAAATTATCCAACTCACGATCTGGAATTAGCAGATGTGGTTTTTGCATTAAAAATATGGCGACACTTCTTATACGGGGCTAGGTGTGAAATTTACACCGATCATAAAAGTCTAAATATTTCTTCACTCAGAAAGAACTTAACATGAGACAACGCATATGGCTTGAACTAGTGAAGGACTACGATTGCGTTATCAATTACCATCGGGTAAGGCCGATGTGGTAGCAGGCGATTTGAGTCATAAAGGTCAAGGATTCATTTCTACTTTGCATGTGGTTCAACAGTAGTTGTTAAAGGATATACAAAACCTTGAGTTGGAAATTATTTCCCAAGAAAAGGTGAGTTATTTGGCTACCTTGACTTTACGGCCCCGTCAGTGCAGGAAAGATAAAAGCGCACAACCGGATAACCCAAAGTTAAACAAGATTCGCGAGAGGTCATTGAAAAAATGACATGATTATGTGATCTCACCATATGGAACTTTACGTTTGGGTAATAGACTTGTAGTCCCCAACAACGAGGACTTGAAGCTAAAGATTATGAAGGAAGCTCACAACTCTTCTTACTCTATTCACCGGGAAGTACAAAGATGAAACATGACCTCGCAAACATTTTTCATGGGTTGGCAAAAAAACGTGGCATCATACGTCCGAGAAGGTGTCTTATGTCCAACAAGTCGTGAACATCAAAGACCTTACGGTCTTTTGCAACCACCGATGATTCCGAGTGGAAGTGGGAGCGTGTTGGTATGGATTTTGTTATGGGACTACCAAAAACAAAAATGGGATTCGACTCTATCCGGGTTATATTTGACCGTCTCACCAAGTACGCACATTTTTACCCAGTGAAAAGAACATACAACATGGGAAAATACGAGTAAATTTATATAATCGAGATAGTCGGTTGTATGGAGTACCATTGTCCATTGTGTCGGATAGGGACCCTAGGTTTACCTCCGCTTTTTGGAAAAGCCTACACGAGCTATGGGTAGTTAGTTAAGTTTCGTACAAATTTTCATCATCAAACCGATGGACAATCGGAGAGAACAATTCAAACACTTGAAGATATGCTCGAGCATGTGTGATAGATTTTAGTGGTACTTGGGATAAATTTTACCGATAGTGGAATTTTCGTACAACAATAGCTATCGAGGTTTCTATTGGGATGGCTCCTTATGAGGCTTTGTACGGAAGAAAGTGTTGATCACCGGTGCATTGGGATAAAGTCGGTGAGAGAAAACTAATAGGACTGAGTTGGTCCAACAGGACCGCATAAGTAGTTGAGAAAATCCGACAAAGAATGAAAAGCGCTCGGAAGCCGTCAAAAGAGCTATGCTAATAAGAGAAGAAAGCCATTAGAATTTTCTATTGGAGATATGATTTTTCTTAAAGTGGCATCAATAAAAGGTGTTATGAGGTTTGGAAAGAAAGGGAAGTTAAGTCCTCACTATATTGGACCATTTGAAATTTTAGAGAGGATAGGTGGCATATCGAATTGCCTTACCACCTGCACTATCGGAGTTCACAATGTCTTTCATGTCTCGATGCTTAAGAAGTGCATTCCGGATCAATCACACATTTTAAGTTATGAGTCACTCAATATTCGTGACAATCGACATATGAAGAAACACAAGTTAGAATTGTGGATAAGATTGAGAAGGAGCTTAGAAGAAAGAAAGTTGTATTAGTCAAGGTTCAATGGAGGAATCACAATATAGAAGAAGCTACGTGGGAACACAAAGATGAGATGCATGTTCTATATCCCCAACTATTTGGTAAGAAAGGAGCTCTCAATATACGATTTATTTTCTTGCATTAGAATATTATTTATATATGGTTGCAAGTTTCGATGACAAAACTTTTTAAAAGGAAGGAGAATGTCACAACCATATTTTTAAAAGAAAATAAAAATTTAAAAAACATAAAATAGAGATAGTGGATGTTATTGGGGGACAATGGGAGATAAAGGTGGAGAAAGGTGGATAAAGAAGGAAAAAAATAAAATTGGGAGATTTAGTGGGGATAATGGAAAAATAAAATAATAAAAAGGAAGAAATAAAAGATGATAAGGATGATTAGTTGGGAGGAAGAATCGGAGGAGTGAAGGAGGAACAGAAAAGAAGAGAAGAAAGAAGGAGAAAGAAAGAAGAAGAAAAAAAAATCAAGGAAATACAAGAAGTATAATCCAATTTGGAGAACAAATTATCCGAAGAGTTTGAAGGTTTCTTAATTATTTCTTTAGTTTCATATTGAATTTGGTTAAGTTTTCCGATACTATTATATAATAATTTATGTATAGATTCTTGGGGTAGAAGCCGGAGTGATTTTTATCATAGTTGATTCGACGAACCAGGCAAGTAATCTCTCTAGTTTTCATATAGAATTAAGATTTATATTATTGTTAGTAGTTAATATGTTTAATTTCGAGACTTGTCACCCTATTAAGTTTAATTTAATATGATTGTACTTAGAAATCTTTATTGAAGAATAATTTGTAATAGTCTTTTATCTTCTTTTAGTGACTGATTCTGAAAAGATTATCGAATAACTTGCTTTGTTAATTTTAGCGTATAACCGAAATTACCATTTGATTATATCCAAATGACTATGTTAATATATTTGGAAAAAAATAAATGAAGGGGTAATTGATTCCAAATGAATATTATAAAGGAGTTAAATAATTTTTATTCCAATTTGTACAAACTTACGAGCTTAACCATCTTTATCTTTCTATTCTTTTCTATTGGATAATGTTTCTAACAAAATTTTTGACTGGGTAATAAAATAAACTCACATTTTATTGATATTATTAAAGTATCAAATGGGTAACTAAAATAAGTTTGTATAAAGTTGCTTGTTTATATTACCTATGAGTACAGTAAAACTTTTTAGTTATTAGTAGGCCAATGATTAGTTATATACTACTTTTAATTAGTGATTATATATATAATTTAATTATATATATATAGTTGCTTGCTTATATTCAAATATTCATAGAATAAATTGATACGTAAAGAGAGACTAATGATTAGTCATATATATATATATATAATAAATTTCAGTTAGTGATTAATGATTATATATATATATATATATATAATATAATTTATAAGCATAACTGAAGTGCTAGGGAAATTAAGAAAAAAACTATGAGTGCAACTTCTCTTTAGATATTGTTAATCCTGGTTGTATCTATACATTCATGCTTATTCATGTTCCTAATTATGATTGAACTAATGAAATAAATTAATTATGTCCATGCTTGTTTAATTTATTCAATTAAAGTTCTATCACTTAGATTCATTCATCATGTTAATGTATCTTCATATCATCTCACGAGCATGAAAAAAGAGTTAAAAAAAATTTAAATAGAGTCAAGTTTTAAGGTCTATAATTAATAATAGTAAATTTTTTAAAAAGAAAAGGGTGCACATTGTGTCTATGATGGGAGTGAGTGGGAAATGGGCGCAGGGGACCGGCGTTCTGACTATGTGCCACTTGCGGCTAAGTTAATGTTTATGAAAATGGGCTTTCGGGAAAAATGTTAATCGGGTTCCAAATAACAAGGCCCACTGCGATCCTGATTAGAACAATGTGCCACCAAGTGAGCTCGCGTCTTAAAGAAAGTTTTAAGTAAAGAAAATGAAAAGTTTTGAAGTAAATGATATAATATTGCATTAGGCATGCATTCATGCATGAGATTACTTGTTGAGTTTTTTTAAGCTCATCCCACGAATGTTTAATATTTTGAGGATGAGAACCACGATGAGGAAGGAGATGGCGCGGCGCGATGACTTGCGAACGAAGCGTCTTTCATGATTTTCATGTCTTTCAAGTCTCTTTTTTGAAAACAAAGGTTTGAATTTTAATTTCTATTGGGATGTTATTTGTTATTTTTATTTCATTATGAATGTTTCGGATTTATGATTGTGATTTAAGGTATTAGTCTTTATTTCATTGTAAACTTTGAAACTAAGTAAAGTTTTAATATTCGTATTTTTAAAAAATATTTAAAGTATTTCCATTATAATTACTTACTTTCGGATTAAAATTTTTTTTTTTTTTTTGATCGGTAAATGTGAAATATATTGATCAAAAGAACACATACACTTTGGCGAGCCCAGGTTATACAACGTGAGTTTGGAACCATAGCAATGGCTCTACATCAAGTTCATATTACATATCAAAGGGGAACGCAAGATAAATAAACCTAGCGCCCGTCTAAAGCATGCCTCTCGAATCGACTCGAACATGGGGTATAAAGCAAAAATAGTTTTATACACATGTGTTACGATCTTGATGATGATCGAATCTATTCTTGGTGTCTCACCCTCGAATATCAACCGGTTCCTTGCATTCCAGATTTGGTAGACGGTGGAAGCTAGTCTTTGTCTTCTTACTTTTCGATTTGCCAACCTGTCCCGTTTGCTTCTTTCTTAAGCCATTTGAGTGCGCTCCTGAGTGTACCCATTTGTCTATGAAGGCCGATCCATTGCCGAGTTGCGTCCCCGATTTTTGTTTACAAAATGAGCATTCAAAATAAAGATGGTAAATTGACTCTTGCTGTTCCCCGAGAACACGCAGGTATCATTTTCAATATCCATAAAACCAAGGCGGTTCTTGGTTTTAAGGCGACCAAGTATGCAAAGCCACATGATGAAAGAGTGTTTAGGGGGATGGAAGGACCCCATATAACACTTTTCCAACAAACATTATTGCCATGGGGGCGAAATGTTTCATAAAGCGTCCGGTGCACTTAGCGGCAATCACGTACTCAATATTCAATCTTACGCTTTCGGCGGATTGTTGAGAGCCACATGTATCAATAAGTCGGTCTCGTATCGTAGGATGTTTTTAATAAGAGGAGAATCCGGCGTATGCACATTCGATCCCATATCGTCTGTTCCTTAAATAATAGTGGTGTATCCAACGATACCAAAGAGTTTGCTTGTTGGCATGAATGTTCCTCAAGATTTTGGCCAAAAGAGCGTGGTTCCATGATTTGATATCACGGAGACCCAAGCCACCCTCATGCTTTGGTAAGCAACATGTTTTCCAGGCCACACAAGCTTTCTTGCTGCCCCAAAGAAAATTACGACACAATTTGATAACATTTTTCCTAACCTGATCAGGAAGGGGAAAAATGGAGATCAAAAGCTTGCAACTCCTTGAAGGACCGAAAGCGAATCGGCTCAGTCGCCTTTTGCATATGATAGAGTTGGGCCACTCCAACCATTTATGTACTGAAGCAATTTTGTCCATGAGTGGCTCAAAGTAAACAACTTTCAATCTTTTGCGGCAAGTGGGACTTGAAGATATCGGAATGGCATTGTTCCGGAACAAGTTGGGAAAATTCAAGATTTCTCGGTCTCGCGTTCACCGATACCTGCCATATAGATGTTCGATTTGAGTACATTCATCTCAGAGCCCCGACTTTAGCCCAAAATCTTTCAAAAGTCCATAAGGATTTGAATTGAGATCTGTCCCCACGAGAAAGAAGCATCAGATCATCTGCGAAGGCAAGATGGGTGATGTTCAATGGTCCACATTTTGGATGATAGTTGAAGTGCGTATTTGTGGTTTTCTTGTTGATCAAACGCGACAAATATTCCAGACAAATGACGAAGAGGTAAGGGAAAGGGGTCCCCTTGCCTCAATCCTCTTTGCCCTTTGAAAAGCCCATAAGTGCCGCCATTGATGGATAAGGAATATGAAGTGGTAGAAACACATTCCATTATCCACGATACAAAGAGAGATGGGGAAGCCCCCATAAGAACATCTCTCAAAAAGTCCCAAGAGATTGAATCAAATGCCTTACGCAGTCAATCTTAATAGTGCATCTAGCGCCGGTCCGCTACGATTATATTATGCGAGTAATTCTGCATAAGGTGGATGTGTTCCACCATGTTGCGCCTTTAACAAAAGCGACTTGAGCTCCATCAATAATGGGGTCAGGGCGTACGCCATTCTTTGCAAGTATCTTGGAAATGAGCTTGTAAATTACTTTGCGGCAAGCGATCGGTCCAAGTCGCCAACCTTAGAGTGAGTGGTCGGACCGGAATGAGGGCAAGAATAGTGTGGTTCCATTGCTTAAGCAAACACCCGGATGAAAAGAATTCCTTTGACGGCGTCACATACATTCACCAAGCGGTAGTCGGCTCTTCTTAAAGAAAGCGGATGAATAACCATCGAGATCCCGGAGAGAGCGTCGTCCCCAATGTCCCGAAGGGCATCCAAAAACGAGTTTGTGATGGGCTTGATGAGATCGATTACCTTGTGTTTCATCAAGCAATGGCCCATTCCCGATAATCTCCGGATCGGTGGTTGAGTATTCGCTTTGTGCCGAGGAGTTGTTTATAGAATTCAATGAACTCCAAGGCAACTTGGTCCTGAGAGACCGTTGGATTACCATCATCGCGAACAATAGATGCAATAAAGTTTTTCTTGGCATTCCTCTTGACTATAGAGTGAAAAAATCTGGTGCATTTATCACTCTGAATCAAGTAATTGCATTTTGCCTTTTGTTGGTAGAAGAGTTTCTCTGATTAAAATTCAATAAGCTAGAAGGTGCTACAAAAGATGTGTCTAATCCATAACCATTTTACTCTCTTTCTGATGCTACTCTCTCCCCTCCCCCACTATATATCTCCCCCCGCAATCATGAAAAATGAAGAGAAGAAGACTGCTACTTGACGAGGAATCATCATCTAATGAAATGACGACGAATTATTGTTGTATGTAAACATATATGTGTTATTGTAGAAATAGAGATTGATGTTGTAGAAATGTATAATTTTTTAGTAGGAATTTGATTGATGTTGTGTTTGGGTTTTGGTTTTCTTATGGACACGATCGTGCCATCAAAATATTGTTCTTATGGTCATGTTTGTGCTCAGTTGTTTAAGTCAATAGGGACATAGCTAGTGGGGCTAGCCGCGATAATTGTTGTTGGAAATTTGGTTTTGATAAAGCGGACGTCGATCTTATTTTGGCCAAATTTTCGGTAGCTAAGCATTTAATTTTGGAGGAATTAAATTATAAATTGTTAATCTACATTTTGAGTAGATGTTCGTAGTATTTTTTATTTCTCAAAACCGAATTTTAGTGAGTGGAAAATTAATACACGAAGTTGGCCACACGAATGGACATTATGTCAAGAGAGTTGAAAGGTTAAAGCCTTGTCCCACATAAAAAATAAAGCTTTGTTTATCCTAGTTTAAATACTAGAAGGTGTTATTAAAAATAGGTGAATATACTATAACACAAGTGGATTATCACAAATGGGCCTTATGCCCGCTGACTCTTTGGGCCCATGTTCTAGTTCAGTTAGTTTTGTCACTAAAAAATGGGCTTGACCCAAATTCAAGTGATTATTGGGCCTGATGTATCTGGACATTGGAAGTGTCCAAATTCATGTGTGTCTCTTAGAGTTTGTAACTCCTAGATAGTGATCATAATGTGGTTTGTAACTATTGGAAATTACATTTGGTTATAATTCTTCATTTTCTATCATTAATCTCCTCCAAGAGTTGGGAATGGTTGCTTTATATAAGCTTAGTTTGTATTCAAATTTGAACAAGGAAAATAGGAAGAGAGATAGAGAGAGAGAGAGAGAGAGAGAGAGAGAGAGAGAAATTCTGCTATTAAACAATCTGTCCAGTGGATTTTATCCCGAATGTCGTCACATCTGTCATCATATCTCTCTCCGCATCTTCCTTTTTGCATTTCTGAGTCAAGCAAACCAGTTTTCACACTACTTCTAGTAGCTTTTGTGTTAGTGGTGCTACTACACAAAAGATGTAAACCGTTTTATCTTTAGGGACATTACGTCAAACCGTGAGCACTAGATGGGACGTATTTGTCTTGTGGAAAGAGGTCTTCCTCGACTTGGTTTTAAAGTTCTATCAGATTCATGCTTCTGGAGTTAAAGTCCATTCAAGACTTGTAATAGTCAGGTTTTGTTTTTCATGTAAATTATTGTTTCTGTTTTATACGCCATCTTGAAGGTTTTTCCGTCAGTAACCAATGCAATTCAACAATTGCCTCTTCAACGTCATAAGTTTTTCAAAATTAATATAAGTTATATATATAATTATTAAATTTATATTTATGTAGAGCGAGTTCCTTTTGTTTAAGCCTATGAAGCTCCGTGAAACAAGGGATTTTTAGTTATTAAGTTTTAAAATTTCGCCGCCCTAAAAGATTTAAAAACATATCTTCAATGAATTTTGTCCCCCGCCCCCCTCCAATATTCTGGCTTCATCCCTGTAAATCAAGTCGGGCATGATCATGCCCATAAAAACATGGCACGATCGTACTAAGGACATTGTTTAAATTGACGACAATTATGTAAAGAGAATGAGTGCATTAATATAAGTGATGAACTATCAATAGTGCGATATTGTTCCATTACACCACATCAAACATGGCGACTCGTTTGCCTTTGTTGATGGGATTTAATTAAATTTTTGGATTGGACTTTTTTTTTGAGGTAATTAAATTTTTGGATTAGATTAGATTGTACTATTTATGGATTATATAAGTTGATGCAATATTGTGTCTGTGAGTTCGGATTACCATTTATATTTTTGGACCAAAAATAGAATTCTTTATTTCCAATTATTAATTAAGTAGGATAGTAATATCATGTGTCCAAAATACCCATGGATATAATAATGATTTTTGGCGGTTTATGTGAGGCCCGAATTTTAACAACGTGAGATCTTGAGATACGGTATTATATAGTGATTATTTATTCGGCTATGTATCACAAACCTATTATTAATGAAATGCGACTCTACTTTTATTTATTTATTCCAACGTCAATTACGCATTTCGCATTTTTGAGCTTAGCAATTTTATATTCTCTTCTAGTATTAATACTTGATCGAATGACTACGACTTTAGAAATATTGGACCCTCAATAAATTAGGAGTATATTCCAATCCCTATCCAAATATTTCACTATATTCTATAATTCATTTCCTCAACAACTTCCAATTAATTTTTTTTTAAATACATATTTCTTATTTCACATCTTTAATTTTAAAATTTAATATTAAGTATAATTATTTATACATTTTATTTTTCTTCAATTTTATAAAATAAAAGAAAATCAAATATGTTTTTTTCCTAATTTTCGAAAATACCCTTTATATAGGGAGGTTATTTATATTTTTGTTAAAAAAAATCTACATATTAGAATTTTCCTACAAACCCCACTATCACAATTGGTCAAACAAATATATTTTAAATTCCCCCCCTAAAAACTAGCTTTTAGCCAATTGTCCCTAAGAAAGCAACCTACCTATTATTTTATGTTCTAATTTTTCCCAATTATTACCCTAACTCATCATCTAACCAAACCAAAACAAAAATTTGTCCTCCCCTCTCCATGATGGACGGCCATTTGGCCTAGAGGATCAAAAATTTGGTTCAATTTTTCATTCAACACATTCATCCCTCAAGCCATTCTCTCCAACTTCTCTCCAAATATCCTCCAACATTTTCTCTAAGCATAAGTTCATCTTCTTCTTCAAACCTTCAAACACTTAACCAAAAAATTCAAGAACTCCCTCTTCCACTTACACAAAAAATTCGAACCCTTACAACAAGTTAAGAAATTGTGTTCAAAAAATCATCTTGTTATCCTCTAGCTCATCATCTTCACTTCTTAACCTAAGTTTGATTTTTGGATTGAGGTGTACTTAGAAGACTTGGGAGACACTAAGAGCCTTACCATCATCTTAAAAAGGACTTCAAGACTTTGAAGATTTTGAAGAGAAATTGGACTATAAGGTAAGAAATGGGATTTTTAGTACATTTTCTTCCTCTCTTCTATTTTCTAAAATTTTGATACTCTATTTTTATTTTTGGACTTTTAGGGGCGGACCTTAAGAGTTGTGTTAAGAGTGAGCAAAGAGACACATTTTGAGACCTCTACTAGTCTCATTTCATCTACTACACAAGGTAAGTATAGTTTTAGCAATATTCTTCACATCCTTCTTCTTTCCTTAAATTTTTAACCTCATTTCCTAACTCCTACATTTTTTGGTATTCCTTGACCTAGGGGGCTGACCTAAGTCACTTCTCCTTCAAGAGTAATTTATTTCATCTTTCACCAACAAGTTCATTTTTAAGGTGGGTGGTAAAATCTTTCCAACTTCTAGGTATTTTTACTTAAAATGCATGTAGTATTTTGATGTTGAGCACTTGAGATATATATGTTATGTATTGCATGTTAACTTCTTGTATCAAGTTGAAAATTTATCAAGTATGGCTCAAAAATGCTATTTGTTGAAAAATAGGTACATACATGTACACTTTATTGTGATATTTAGTGAATGTTTATGTGAAATGGACTTGTATATGTATGACTCTTGAAATCCATATTTTGTATGACTTATAACCTGTACAAGTCGAGCATAATTGATTAAATTTTAATTTTTGGACTTAAAGTGCAAAAATGGAAAGTTGGTGGACTTAATTGCAAGAAAATAAAACTTAAGGGACCCCTCTGTAATTTTCGATTTTTGGGACTGTACTCAGGTTCAAAAATGATGTTTGGACATTTTAACAAAGTTTCAAGAGTTTTTAGATAAATAAAATCAACCCTTAAAAGCCCAAGGACTAGATTGTAAAATTTTAAAAGTTTAAGGGCTATATTGCAATTTTCGAAACTGTACCAGACCCTATTTTTAAAATTTAAAATTTTAACTCTTAATGGACTGGAAATAACATATTTTAAGTATATTACAAAAATCCAAGTGTTTAGAGCTTGGAAAGTAATTTTATAAAAATTGAGGGACCAAATCGTAAAAGATTAAAAGCGAGGACCAAAATGAAATTTTCAGGACTTATGCAGTCCATGCACCTGGAAATACTAATTTAACTATAACATAATTATATTTTAGACCCAAGGTTCAAATTTCATAACAATTGGACACTTAAAAGCCTTAAAGGCAATTATTTCAAAATGGGACAAAAATGATATTTTCAAAAGTTAAGGGACCTATACTTATTTCTTTTAAACACTGCTTTTGTCCCAATATCCGACTGACCTTAGTGATATTTTCCAACTGGAATCACATTAAAAGCCCTTCCGGTTTGTGAGTTCCAATTATTTTAAACTTAGGGCCCGAAATGACAATTTTAACAAATTTGGGGCCAATGTGAGAATTTTATAAAAACTCGACCTCAAAACTTTAAAAACCTAAATCTCTGAACAATTTAGAGAATTTAGGAACTGACCTCATAATTGTTCAAGGTCGGTATCTTTACTTATTCAATTTTTAACCCCAAAAGTATTGGTTTTTACAAAACGGGGATAATTGTAAATTTTCTTTTTAACAAGGACCTAACTCAAATTATTTTTCTTTTAAAGAAACAGCCCTGGACCCTCTGACTTTTAATAATTAATTAAAAGATTTTATTTTCTTAAAACCCCTTGACTTGTCGGATCGTCTTGACCGATTAATACCCGATCGCGGGGTGACTTCCTCGTCTTGCGATTTCGAATCTATAACGGGACTTATGTTCCACCTAATCTTTCAAGATATCGAAGATTGTTTATCCTCCCGATAATCATCTTCATCCAAATAACTCCACCAATGCCATAATTGCCACTCGCGATTTTCGAAACTTTTCTCGAATGCTTCTGAATCAATAATACTCGATTGCCTGGTTGACTACGAACTTGTATTTACTTTCTGCTGAGTCAACTTGGTGTGTCGAGCTCCGCGATCAAAATGGATACGTCGGGGATGGAACCAGGGCGGCTCATTTGCTATTCCACTCTCGGCCCCATCGCCCTAATCCCGCAAGGCGGGGATGGAGTTTGTCCAAGGGAAGCGGGTCGTAATACTTGAGGTATAATCATGATTATGACAAATCCGAGCTTTGCTAGCTCCACTGTGGATTTTGTCTTTGCCTATGGAGCGATAAGGTGACAAGTCTTGGACCATCTTGCTCGGGGAGTTACAAGGAAGAATGAAAGAATCGTTGTCTGATCCACACGATTCTGGAGCTAATCGGACCCGTTTGGTTGGCGCTACAAATCCGTATGCAACCGCTACTTGTATTGCATTGGTTGGCGTTACAAATCCGTACGCAACCGCTACTTGTCTTGTATAGGATTGGCGCTACAAATCCGTACGCAGTCCTCCTGTCTTGCTTGAATCACATAGTGCCTTTGTGACCACAAATTGTTTTCTTAAAACTGTATAAGTATATTACTTAATATATTTCTCACGACGCTTGTGGGCTGTGTGTGGAATCATGCATCATATCTCACGCATTTTCATACGACTGTTTTCTTGCATCAAATATATATATCACACTTGCACACGATCACCCCATCCACCGAGATTTTGTCTCATTTCCTTCTCATTTTCTAATCTTTAGATGGGGACGATGTTGAGGATGTCGACCCGCCATGATTGTTGACCTCGCCCCCCTTTGTCGAACTTGTACCATCTTTCGATGATTATACTTATTTCATGTACTTTGCGGATGTTGAACTCCCTTTTATCTTTGCTACTCTTTTCACTTTTTTGATTTGTAATTTGAGGGCATAGGACCTTGACATTTAAGATTTGGATATGGTGTTCTTTACGCTTTAGTTTTGACATGTAAACTTATTCGAGGTTATTATGTCGGATGTATTTGGACCTCGGTAGACTTTAAGTTGTAATTTGTACTTTTATTTGTTTTATTTCACGCTTTAGGCTCTCCATCACTTGGAGTTATTTGTATCGTTTATCTAGACTTGTTGGTTTATTTTGTTTATGTGGTTGATCGCCGTCGCGTCGCATTTGGGGCGTGACAGTTTATGCACATATTAAGGGCCAAAAAAGCAAAATTGCATTAGTCTGATTGTGGGTAACGTGCATGACTCCATAATAATAGGTGGAGGTTGGTTTAACAATCAATTGAAATTTGGTTTACAACCCATGCCGAAAAAGTTGTATTGGGCTATAGTCACAAACCAAAAACAAGAGTTTGGGCATGATTAAAGTTATTAGAGGAAATTATAAAAATACCCACTTTTTCAGTAACAATACCACAAAATACGTTCTATCACTTTTGTACTTATTTTTTCCTTTTTTACGCTCTTGCATTTCTTTTACGCTTTTTTCCTTTTTTTGTTCTTGTATTGCTTTATATGTTATATATGTTGTTTCGATGTTGTTTCTTTGTTGTTTCTTTTTTGTTTCGATGTTTCAAAATAAATTTTACCTATTTTATATGCTTTTTTTGGTTCATGTATTGTTTTATACATTGTTTTCATTTGTTTCTGTGTTGTTCTATAATATTTTTAATATTGTTCTAATAATTTTTTGTTGTTTCCATGTAGTTTTCATTGTGTAAATACAATTTTGACCTATTTTTAAGCTCTTTTTATTCATGTGGTGTTTTTAATATTTTTTTACGTTATTTCTGGGTTGTTTCCATACTGTTTTGAAATGTTGTTCTAATGTTTCTCTGTTATTTTCACGTAGTTTTCAATGTTTAAATACAAGTTTTACCTATTTTTAGGTTATTTTTGCTCATATTGTGTTTTGTATATTGGTCTAATTTGTTTATATATTGTTTCTTGATTGATTTCATGTTTTTATGCATTGAATCAAAAAATGAATTGTGTTTTTTTATTTATATTATTTCTATAATATTTTTAATTTGTTTGGTTTTAATATGTGTTGTTTTTGTATATTTCTTGATTTTTTATAAGATTTCAAGTATAAAATGGATTATTGAACGGAGGCAAAATTTATTTTTCTCTGAAATTTTATTAGAAGAAAAACATGTTCAAAACAATTTTGACAAGAACGTAAAGAAGTCCTGGAAAATTTTGTGGGGGCATAAATTTTTTTATGAAAAAAGGAGCGTAAATTTGTCCAATAAAACAAAAAAAATGTAAAAAGCTGCTATTGTTTTCAGAAAGTTGGGCAATTATGTACATTTTCCAAGTTATTATCTTGCCCATCCAAGATGACAAACTAGCCGTAGTAGTATAACTAAACTTTGAAAATGGTTTAAAGAATTTCAATACTTTCTCCACTTTTTTACTTAACCAGTACTAGTGTCACGTCTCTATAAATTGACTTTATAGTTTACGTTTTGCCTCCCAAATCATTTGAAAACAACAAGTGTTAAGGTTAGACCAACAACATAATAAATAATCCACTGCTAAAATCCAAATTCATTATATATAAATCAAGTCATTATTTATGCCCGGCCCCGGGTGAGTCCCAAGACAGCTCACACATACAACAAGACAACCCATAATTAAATTACGCAGCAAATGGAATCCCACTAAAATATATATTACTAATACATTCCAAGAAAAAGAAAAAAAAAAAAAAGAACTATAGTGATTAATACAAACATTATCATTTAAAATACACAATGAGTGGCATACTGACATGAGACAAAAACTATTATTAAATTGTCACGATCAATAATCAAACACAATTATTGTAGTTTTTATTATTGGGAAAATTAGAAAATTGGTCCTATGCCTGTTCAGATTTTTGGTCCTCTAAGTTGATCTGTTTGAAAATTAGTCCTCTAAGGTATGAAATTTCATAAATTTCGTCCAATTTTCACCGGAATTTTTTCAATGCACCGAAAATTACTGATTAGGATCTAAAACGACGTCGTACGAGCACAATTCTCTTTCAAGAGTATGCAAAACATCACCTTCCACGCCTGGCAACCATAAAATCTTCCCGGATTATCAATCGTCCAAAAAGTCCGTACTTGCGCTCGTTTTCCACACGCAAGTCCATACTTGCGCTCGTTTTCCACACGCAAGTACGAACTTCTTGGACGATTGATAATCTGGGAAGAAGATTTTATGGTTGCCAGCAACGCCGGTCCTGACATTTTGGAGGCCCGGGGCAAAGATAAAATGAGGCCCCCTCAAATTACAACAACACATAAAATAAAAATGCACAATGCAAACAAAAGAAATATTCAAAAAATCATTCAAAATGGCATTTTCTAGCTAGTATTTAAGAACCAAATCCATCAACAATATTTTCATAATCAATCTAATCCAACATGTCTTTTTTCAATACATAAAGTTAGGTTGCGATTGAATATGGAAGAAATTCCATTTTTGTTCCGCTGAAGAATTTTTTTAACCAAATATACAATTGTTTATTGAAAGTTTTCAGAAAATATATTATTCTCTCACTTTCACTTTTGCTCATTTTTTCTCTTACCAATCACATCTACACATTTTTTCACAAAAAAACTAATCATTCTTACACATTCTACCACAAGTTTTACTATTCATCCACTCACACATTTTTAACTACAAATCATATCCAATCATTATTTTACTATTTTAAGTCAAATCAACTTTCATCATTACCTTTTCATCATTATCTTTTCATCTCACATCCAATCATACTCTCAAAATTCATCTTTCTTCTTCTAAATTTTTTTTACCACTATTTATTAGCAAAAGGGAAATTTTCAAAATGAAAGCATATCCAATCGCACCCTTACTAGTCCATTTAATCTTTTTTGTGACATGTTTATCGAAAATAAATTTTAAAATTTTAACTTCAAGAAACTTCTTGATGTAGATGCCATATTTTATGTAGATGTCACAATCACATGCATAATTAAAATATTCAATAAGCTCATCTGAGAATATGTACATACATATATATACATATATGGTAGCTCTAGTGGGCCCTAAAATTTGGGGGCCGGGCGATCCTTTGGGCCCTCCTCAAGGCCGCCACTTTGGTTGGGTGTGGAAGGTGATGTTTTGCATACTCTTGAAAGAGAATTGTGCTCGTGACGATGTCGTTTTAGATCATAGTCGCAATTTAGGTGGATTGAAAAAATTTCGGTGAAAATCGGGCGTAAATTTCTGAAATTTCATAACTTAGAGGACTAATTTTCAAATAGGCCAACTTAGAGGACCAAAAGTCTGAAATCTCTTAACTAGGCCAACTTAGAGGACCAAAAGTCTGAACAGGCCAACTTAGAGGACCAATTTTCTAATTTCCATTATTATTTAATAATTAATAATGTTATTATTATTTGATTATTCTTCAATCTGCATAACATTCCAAGTTAATTTTTTTGATAGATTAGTCCAACTTCTTCTTCGAGCTGGTAACTCTCGTATAGAAACTTGTCTGCAACACTAGTATTCGACGGGCCATGGATTGTCCAAGGGAGATCCTTCCAACGCTCAAGTCAATGCAAATTATAGATAATATTCAGAGCAAAGAACAATACTTGAGAGTGATGAATTCAGAACACGTACAAATAACGAGGAGATATCTTTTATATCTAGGTTGATGAGCGCATGAGTTTTGCACGATGAAGTGAGCCGTGTGGCCCGGATAATTATATTTGTCCCAATAATAATTAATAATACTTAGGACAATTAATTAAATAATTTGAAATTAAATAATGTGTGAAATAATAAAAACAATAATAGTTGGGAAAATATGAATTTATCCGCAATAATATTATTTTTATTATGCTTATTGCCTATAGGGTGGTATTACTTTAATTAAAAAAGAAAAACCCTTTTTTTTAAAACTAATTTTGCTGCTTAATCTTGGCAATTGATTTTGGGCCAACAACTAGGTGTCAACATCACTAAATAGTGGCGGTGCCAGAAAACTCCAAAGATTGAAGGTGAGAACCGTGTAAACAACTATTTTCCAGATGAACTACTGCTGTAAAGAATCCATGTCCTCAAAAACGCACACACACATTTTGCTGTGTGTGAAACTTCCTCGTAGCATCATTAAGTACCATTATAATATTTCTGTTTCACACTTCACACCTTAGAGAGCCCACTTTATAAACACCGAATAATCTGCAGTAGGTCTCACATATTCACTCACCCAAAAAAAAGAAAAAATCACTTTCTCCACAAGAGAAAGCAAAAAAGAAAAAAAATCACAGAGATTTCTTGCAGTGCAGATAAGGTGTATGAAAGATGGCCTCAGAGAACCAAGAAAATGTTAGAGGCTTGAAGCGTGTAGGAGTTTGGTTTAAGGGCTGTTTGGAAAAGATCATGAATGTTGTGACTAATGCTGCAAAGGATGCCAAGAAACTTGGTGAAGAAGATCCAAGAAGAATTGTTCACTCACTCAAAGTGGGATTAGCCATAACTGTGGTTTCTTTGTTCTACTACTTTGATTTCTTGTATCAAGGTTTTGGTGTTAATGCAATGTGGGCTGTCATGACTGTTGTTGTAGTTTTCGAATTTTCTGTGGGTAAGTCTATCTTTCTTTTTCCATTCTAAAATTAACATTTTTTTACTTTTATTTTACTTTAATTTTTCAGACTTTTGTGATTATGTGTTATTTTAGTTAGTGTAACATGAAAAAATAATCTAGTTTTCTTGAATATATTGAAGAGGAGGAATATGAATATTCACAAATTAAATCTCTGTAATATTTCAGGAGCAACTCTTGGAAAAGGGGTAAACAGAGCGATTGCAACATTATTAGGTGGTGCATTAGGTGTTGCAGCACATCGATTAGCAAGTTTTGCAGGGGAAAAGATAGAATGCAGTGTTCTCATGCTCTGTGTTTTCTTGATAGGTAAATAAATGATTTGCACAAATTATCTAAAAAAATTATTTTAGTTAATATTTGTATTAAAAATGCATATTAAGTAATTATTCCTTTGTTATCTTGCAGCTACTATGGTGACATTTATGCGATTTTTTCCTAAGCTGAAAGCAAGATATGACTATGGGCTACTTATATTTATCTTAACATTCAGTCTGATATCGGTTTCGGGTTATCGGGACGACGAGGTTTTGGATATGGCACATAGGAGATTGTCCACAATACTCATAGGTGGCTCTGCTACAGTTTTCATTTGCATATTCATATGTCCTGTTTGGGCTGGTGCAGATCTTCACAAGATCACTGCCTCTAACATTGAAAAGCTTGGGATTTTCTTGGAAGGTACTTTTATTTTGTGCAACATTTGTATTGAATATTTCTTTAAGGCATTGTGGAATGGAATCTTGATCTGTATTTCTGTTGTTTTGATGGAAGTATGATTTATATTTGATGTGAATGAATTTATCAGGTTTTGGACGCGTATATTTCCAGTTACCAAATGATAAGAACTCGGAAAACCAAACATCTATGGATGATTACAAAACTGTTCTCAACTCCAAAGGCATTGAGGACACCTTGGTGAGTAATCGAAGATTAAATACGTTAAGATTTACGATTATTTCGATCCCATTTGTTCAGTTTGATTGAATTTCTGTATATTTTATTGTAGGTAAATTTCGCGAAATGGGAGCCTAGGCATGGCAAATTTAGGTATCGCCATCCTTGGGACCAATACCTTAAGATAGGATCCCTCACAAGAGAATGTGCATACAAGTTTGACGCATTAAATGGCTATCTCAACTCTGATGTGCAGGTAAATTAGCCCACTAACTTATGAGTTTATTACAAAATATACCTTGAAATTTATTCTAATTACAAATTATTTTTCAATACAAAAATTTTCCCTTTATATTTGTTTCTGTTTTACAAATTACACTCATGAGTGAGTTTTTGTTGAACAAACACACAGGTCAAGGGGTTTGCATTAATTTAAGGGGGATAATCGGCTATTTTTTGTAGTTATGCTAAACCTTAGGTGTAGTTTTTGTAATTTGCCCTTAAATTTATTTCTCGACATAACAGACAACCTTGTGTGATGTTTTTTTCAGACACGGTTGAAATTGATCAAAGATCCAAGAATCGTGCACAATGATGAGTTCTGAATGTAGTTGCGCTCTGAGAGAATTAGCAATTGGGATTAAGACGATGACTCGTTCATTGTCCGCTGATATTCATATCGTGAAAGCAAAAACATCCGCCAAGAAACTCAAATCTTTGCTGAAAACTGGCCTCTGGCCCGACACAGATATTTTCGACATAATTCCAGCAGTTACGGTTTTGCCGTTGCTGATCGAAATAGTTTCTTGCACGGTGAAGATTGCGGACTCCGTACATGAACTTGCCTCGTTGTCCAAATTCAAAACCCCTGATGAAAAGATGATAAAACAATTAAGCCTGGAAAGAGTGAAAAGAACTCCTAGTATTGAAGGATCACATAGTTTTAGTGTCGTGGTTGAATGAATTAGCCCATGTGGGAGCTAATGACAACTAATGACTTGTATAATTTAGTAAAAGAGATGGATGATGATTTAGGAATCATCACCTGCTACGGACAATTTTCTGCTCTGTCTGTATACAATTTTTATTTCCTTTTTATTCTCATTGTCTCGTGTGTGTTTTTGTTAATGTGTACAACATCTTTGTTGTATAAAACTAGACATTGTTGCTTATTAAATCCTTGATCAAAGCAAAGGATTCTCCTGGCCTATTTAGCATGTAGATCTATGCATAGATAGAAGTGTAGAACTTAGAAGGGAAGTAAAAAAGTGAAACAAATGAAGAACCTTTTCAACTATAATTCCAATTCTTGTTTCCCCAGCACATTCATTGTATCTGGGGCCGAAAATCGAAGTAAATTACTCAATAATCAACTCGAGATAGACCATTAAAAGCTTTTTGAGCTCGGTTGGTTAACATACCAAACTAAGTTTGAACATATTTCTTTTGTTCGATAAGATGTAAAGCTCGGTTTGAGCTCGAATTGGTTAATATAAAAAGAAATGGGTGTTCTACTCAAGCTTGATTTGAGTTCAACTCGATTGAAAGCTCGTTTAAACTCGATTCAATTAATAATCAAACGAAACTCAAGCATAATTTTCGAAGCTTCATAAAATTTCAAACAAGTTTGAACAGAGGTATGTTCGACTCTACTCGATTCGTTTACACCCCTAGTTGTATTTTCCAGTGGACAATTCTTTCTCACCTCTTGATCATGTTTGATCTCGTATTTGAACTTAGGAATAGTAGACTAAATATTTTCCCGCCTAAATCACACTACTAAAAAAAGTAATAAAATTATATAGAAAAATAAGATATAATAAATGTTTGGGATTTGATTGTTTGTGATAATCAACTTTCTTTAAATAAATCACTTTTAAATTATATAGAAAGTATAATTATGTAAAATGAGCTTTCTGAATCTGTGTGTGTACTGCATTAATTATTATATTTATCCTTTTCTTTTTATTTTTTAAAATTTTAATAACTTTTTATTTTGTACCTTTTTTTACGTGTAATATATATAATTAATCGTCTTTTTATGATCTTCAATTTGACACCAATATTGCATATATATACAATAAAAAATAAACATAATAAATAAAAAAATATGAGATATATTTTGATTATTTTGTAATGTGCTTTTAAAACTATCCATTTGGGCTATTTAATTTGTATATTAATGTATTTTGGCTATTTATGATATATGTATAGTTGTTATTTGGGCATAACTCATATATCCATAATTTTATAAAATTGTATTTAAGTTGATTAAATTTAGTAAAAATATTTTTTAAAGTGAAGAAAATATCTTAAATATGTATCATAATATAATATATATTACATATATCCATAAATAGCATTATATATTTATATATATTTATGTAGGACAAAGTTAAATTTTTATTTAAGATAAAAATTATATTCATAATAGTTTTTATATATAGAAAATTATGTTTTATATTAAGTACTTTCATGTTAATAGAAATTATTTTTCATATTTGTCAACGTTTTGATATTCAACTTTTAAAGTCGTATAATTAGACATTAGATATGCATTTTTTCGTTTGGTATTTTTCGGATATATGTGTATATATAAAAATAGAATAGTTTTGTTTTTTAAAATATTTTATTCCCCCAAAAAAAAAATGTTGTAAATATAAAAAAAGTTTTTGATCTCATCAATAATTCTCACAATTGTTCACCTTACTAAGCCCTAAAAAATATTGGAATTTGAAATGATTTTATCATTAGTTGTATTGAAAACACAATATATAAAATATTTAACATTAGACAATTAAGACTTTTTTCAAACGTTTACTTTCTTATAGATAATTATGCTCTGTAAATAGATAAAATTCACACTCAAAAAATTTGTTATCAACCAAATATTTGTATTCAAACAGATTTTTTTTTTATAGTTTATAATGAATGATTTTTCTATTATTTAATCGGATGTTTTTAATCAAATTAACCATCTTTATATTTAAATTATTTATTAAAATTCTAAACTTTTTGCAATCATTAAAAAATATTTTTGTAAAAATATAGTTTGTGCATCTCACGGTCTAAAAACATATCAAATATAAGAATCTGAATGAAATAAAATACTTAGAAAATATAAATAATAAAATACAAATCCCGCCAACAAAATTTCAAAAAAATTAAAAATTGACTTAACAACGTGAATAAATAAAATACATGATAAAATCCGCAAAATAAAAATATTCCAAAAAATAAATCTAATAAAATCAATCATGTTGCTAGAACTATATTTTGTTGTGTCCTATTTTTTCTTAATTACTATACTTAGTTCTCATATATATATGTTAATTTTAATTTATTGCACGATTAGTTTTTGTAAAAATCTCTGCCCCCAATTTACGCATATGAATAACTTTCGAAAGTAGTTTTGCATCCAAATTTACTGCTACAACCTTGAAAAATAAAATGACACCAATTTTCATACTTATTAATAATTTATACATGACTAAAACGAAATATGCTATGATGTTTCGCCTTGCGCAATCTTATGAAAAATAACTTTTTGAAAGTCGAACACAAGTACATAGTCTTGAATGTATTTTTTTCATAATTTTCAAGTTTGAGATTTTTTCTGTTTTACCTCATCAATAAAAACATTAAATAGTATTTACCACATATTGTCCGATGCAATTTTACAATTATTATAATACAGTAGACAAAATTCATAGAATTATTAGGAAAATACACATGTCGCAGTTCCAGGCATCACATATATATATATATACACACACACACACACCCCGTGCATCACACGGGTCAAAGACTAGTATATATATATATAATAACAAACATCTTTCCAAGTTTATTTTCCCGCCTATTTGCACTTCCTAAAATGAAATTAGATGTTTTTTTAATTAAAAAAAATGGATATGCATTGATGGCCTACTATTTTTTTAAGAGAATGTCTCTTGTAGGACCGTCTTATGGATCCTAATCAGTGTATACCCACTACAATCCGGTTTCGGATCCATACCCACCAGTAAATTAAAAAAAAAATCAGCGCCCTAAATGGGCTAGCAGAGATTTGAACCCGAGTGCATAACAAGACACAATACTATTTTACCACTAGACCACTAGTACTTGTTATGTAATTTTAGTATAACCATGAATATAGCTCATTCCTTTCAAAAAAAAAAATTAATATAACTCATTCATAAATTATTACAAATTCTCAAAGCTCGTCATATTTATTTTCCTTCTTCAATATACGAAGGAATATGATATTTTATCTCAATAAACTGATACTTTATCTCATAAAAGTGTTACTTTAGCTCTTGTCAAATATATTTTTTCTTCTTAGATGTACTGAATTCCTAATATGTGGCTGTATTAAATAACATGATACTTTATCTTAAAAACGGATACTTTTACTTATAAAAGTGTTACTTTAACTATATCATATTTATTTTTTATTTTTCCTTCTTTCCGTCATTACTAATTTGTGACTATATTAAAAAATATGATACTTTATCTAAAAAAATAGATACTTTAGCGTATCAAAGTGTTACTTTAACTATATATATATTTTTTAATTGTAATATATTCATAATTTGTGACTATATTAAAAAATATGTTACTTTATCTCAAAAAACAAATACTTTTACTTATAAAAGTATTACTTTAACTCTATCATATTTATTATTCATCTTTCTTTTATTGAATTCATAATATGTGACTATATTAAAAAACGTGATACAGAAGAAGAGGCCTTGATATGCCTCATGGCCAAAGAACAAGATAATGATGTACACTCCAGTTCATCTCATTCTAATTCTGATGATAGTGATAGTGACACAAATACTTCATCACCCACTGATCTTTATGATTCATTAGGCAGAATGATAAAAGATTTTGAGCATGTAAAAACCTCACACACTTCTAAATGAGAAAAACAACCCATTAAAAAGCCAAAACTCACTGACTAACTAAGGAGCCGAGTACTCTGGTCACATAGCTATTGAGAATTCGTGAGTCAAGGCCGAGATAGCTAAGATCCAAGCGGACTTAGTCGCAATGTGAGAAAAGATGGAAAAATATTTGCAAAATATGATTGCATCATTCACTAAGGCATCTAAATCATTGGATAAACTTATAATGATACAAAAAGAAATGGAGACAAGACAGGCATTGGATTCAATTCCTTTGTGAATGCACAAGCTCCAAGAGTGGTTATGGAAAAAGGATCCTCAAGTAATGGGGCAGTTCAAAAATCCAAAGCACCATATGTTGCACCTACACCCACTCAAAAACACAATCACAACCATGCTGGCCTTGGATACAAAGGAAAAGGCAAAAAGCCAACAGGGTATACTGAGAGGACAGCTGAAAAAAAATTCAGAAGAGTCCATCAGCAGACACCAAACAGGAAATACTTTGTAAAATCCAAACAGAGTTACCAAAAGCCCTAGAGATTTCAACAAACAAATAATATGATGGGAATGGTAGAATTATCCCAGCCAAGCAATCAAATGTGATATCAGCCAAGTCCAAAGGGATACAAGCCTAAGTGCCAAAGACCTCAGACTCAAAATAGGTCATTTCCCAAGGAAAAGAAGCTATAATCAGCACAGATATGCACCTAAGCACAAAGCCCAATATGCACAAAAATTTCATTACTATCCCAAGAAAACAAATGCACAAGCTCACACACATGCATGCAGACAAAAGAGACAGATCTATGAGCCTAAAGTCCCTAAGCAATTTGCAAATGTTCATTATGATTATGGAACTGATAGGTGGAAACCTCTTAGGGTCAGGCCATTTGACTATAGGTTGGTTGGATCACCTTATAATGCTAACCCCTTAGGACTCAAACAAGTATGGGTACCTAAAAACTAATTTCCTTGATTGCAGGTTCAATGAACAACTGAGTGCCAAGGAACCTGGTACATGGATAGTGGCTATTCCAGACACATGACAGCAACAAGAAAAATTTCAAGGTTCAAGGAAATAAAATGTGCTAAAGTAATATTTGGAGGAAATGAAGCTCCAGGAGAGATCAAAGGCACAAGATCCATCAAGAAGAATGGACTAGAGATCACAAATGTAGCATATGTTGAAGGTCTCAACTTCAATCCGTTGAGCATCAACCAACTCTGTGACAAGGGCTACAATGTAGGATTCAACATGGGTGTTTGGCAAATCAAGGATGCTGAATCAAATGAAATTGTGCTACAAGGATCAACGCAGAAAAACATGTATGTATTGGATTGGTCAACTGCTACACCAAGCACATGTCTGCTAGCAAAGAGTACAACCGAATCAACTTAGTGTGGCACAAGAAGCTGAGTCACCTGAATTTCAAGACAATCAACAAGCTTGCAAAGAGTCATCTTGTGGAATGATTGCCTGATTTAGCGTACAAAAAAGAAAGCATTTGTGATGCATGCCATAAAGCAAATAAGGTCTTCTTTCAAGGACAAGTCAAGTCCTTCTTCAACAAGGATAATGCACTTATTGCATATGGATTTGTTTGGTCTTGTTGAACCAGCTAGTATTAGTGGAAAGAAATACACCTTAGTGGTGGTGGATGATTATTCAAGATACACATGGACTATCTTTATGTATAAAAAGAAGGAAACCTTGCAGAAGCTCCCTCAGCTGATGAGAAGAGTTCAAAATGAGAAGAGTCAAACCATTATAAAGATAAGGTCTGATAGAGGAACTAAGTATGTCAATGGGATTATAACTCAGTATTGCATAGAAAATGGTATTGCTCATGAGTTCTTAGCTACAAGAACTCCACAACAAAATAGAGTGGCTAAAAGAAGGAACATAACTCTCAAGGAAGCTACAAGGACCATATTAGCTGAAGCTGGATTGCCTAGGAGATTTTGGGCTGAAGCAATTAATACTATTTGCTCACTCAGAATAGGTGTATGATCAACAGGCAGATGTCCAAAACCTCTTATGAAATTTGGACAGGGAGGAAACCAAATGTTGGATGTTTTCATATATTTGGATATAAGTGCTTCATTCACAACAATGGCAGGGACAACTTGAAAGCC
This sequence comes from Rehmannia glutinosa, assembly GCA_016081115.2. Classification (NCBI taxonomy): domain Eukaryota; kingdom Viridiplantae; phylum Streptophyta; class Magnoliopsida; order Lamiales; family Orobanchaceae; genus Rehmannia; species Rehmannia glutinosa. The sequence continues at coordinate 24,202,430 of CM071924.1, forward strand.
TTTGATGCTAAGCTGATGAAGGTATCTTTTTGGGATACTCAACTGAGAGTAAAGCTTTTAAAGTGCTGAACAAGAGGACTATGGTCACAGAAGAGTCTATCCATGTGGCTTTTTATGAACCTAATGTCAATGGAGAAGACATAGATGAGTTAGCTGACAAGATGAATCAACCAATTGTTCATAAGAGTCCCTATGTTGAGGCAGATATCAGAAGACTCAACCCTAATAAAGAAGAGATAGTTGAATCTCAGAGACAGTTGGAAAGTGTGCAGCTGAATGATGATGAGGAAGTTGTTCAAGACAACTTAGCTGCGAGATGACTGAATCCAGCAGACTTACTCTAACCAAATGTGAGATGGCTGAGAGACCATCCTCCAGAGCTTATTATTGGAGATGTTAGAGAAGGAGTAAGAACCAGATCCAGGACTCAACATGAAGCTATGTTCACTTGTTTCATTTCCCAGATTGAGCCTAAAGATGTGTCACAAGCATTGGATGACACACATTGGATTCTAACTATGCAAGAATAGCTGAATCAGTTTGAAAGAAACAAAGTTTGAGAATTAGTTCAAAGGCCTACCCACTAAAATGTTATTGGCACTAAGTGGGTATTTAGAAACAAGATGAATGAAGAATGATATGTAGTAAGAAACAAAGTAAGACTGGTAGCCAAATGGTGTTGCCAAGAAGAGGGCATAGATTTTGATGAAACCTTTTCATTTTGCAAGATTGGGAGCAATTAAGATGTTTCTTGCATATGCTGCACACAAGAACTTCACTGTTTATCAAATGGATATGAAGAATGCATTTTTAAATGGACTCTTGGAAGAAGAAGTCTATGTAGAGCAACCTCCAGGTTTTGAGCAGGAAAATATTGGAGATAAAGTCTATAAGCTCAAAACATTTTGTATGGAATGAAACAAGCACCAAGAGCCTGGTATGATACATTGTCCCAGTTTCTTATTGACAATGGATTCACCAAAGGAAAGGTTGATAGGACACTCTTCAGAATTCAAGATGGGGAGAGTATATTATTTGTTCAAATTTATGTGGATGTCATCATTTTTGTATCTACAAACAAAGAGTTGTGTGACAAATTCTCAAATCTCATGCAAGGAAAATTTGAGATGAGTATGATAGGAGAGCTGACTTTCTTTCTTGTACTTCAAGTCAAGAAAATGAAGGATGGAACCTTCATAAGTCAAACCAAATATACCAGAGATTTAATGAAGAAAATTGGTATGGAAGAGAAGTCATCTGTGAAAATTCCCATGAATACATCATCAAAATGGATATGGATGCCAGATAGTAAAGTTGTTGATCAAACTAGATATAGAGCCCTTATTGGATCATTGCTCTATTTAATAGCAAGTAAGCCAGACATCACCTTTGTTGTCGGTGTATGTGCCAGATTTCAATCTGCACCAAAGGAAAGTCATATGACTGCAGTCAATGAGAATCCTAAGGTATTTGAATGGATTCCAAGAAGTTGGCTCATGGTATCCAAAGGATGGAGGATTCAAGCTAGTTGGCTACTCAGACTCAGACTATGCTGGATGTAGAGCGGACAAGAAAAGTACATCAGGCACATAACAAATGCTTGGAAATAGATTGGTTTCTTGGTTCAGCAAGAAATAAAATCCAATAGCTACATCCACAGCTGAAGCATAGTACATAGCTGCAGGCAGCTGTTGTGCTCAAGTTTTGTGAATGATACAACAACTGAGAGACTATGATATAGAAGAAAAGAAGATTCAAATTTTGTGTGATAACACAACTGCTATTGCAATTTACTCAGAATCTAGTATTGCATTCAAGAACCAAACACATTGATGTCAGATATCATTTTATAAGAGATCATGTTGAAAAGAAAGACATCACATTGGAATACATATCAACTGATAAACAATTAGCCGATATATTCACTAAGCCATTATGTGAATTAAGATTTGAAGAGCTTAAAAATGAACTTGGATTGATTGAGCTAAGTTAGGAGGCTCTGAAGACTCAATTAGCAGAGTCAAAAAAGAGTGTATTGGTTTGCCTCAAAGTTTCATTTTTTATCAAAATAAAACAACCAAGATGGCAAGTCAGCTGTATCGAGTTAGCTGGACATCCGAGTCCTTATTATGTGAAGAGAGAAGCAGAGTCAAGTCACTTATGAAGATAGTTGAGTTCTTTATGTGCTAAGTGACAAAACACAATTATTTTCTATGAGTGGGAATGCTTTAAGCTTGACTTCAGCAGTAATTATGGTATCAGTAAAAAGCATATACCCACTTTACCCATGATTGGATATAAATACTGGTGCATTTATTGCGGGGAAATTAATGCGATTTCAAGGCACGATCTCAACCGTTGATCAAATTTGAACTTTTTGCATTCCAAAAACCATCCCCTCATATCCCATATATAGAGAAATTTCTCTTCTCTCTCTTCACACAACTCTCATTCTCTCAAGCAAGAAGAAGCTTTTTCTCTGCATCTAAGTAAAGCAAACCCTAGTTCTTTCTAATCTCTGAAATGGCACCTACGCATGACTTACTGAAGATGGATGAGAAAATCCACATAGGATCCACCGTGGATTTCGAGGGCCTAGTCAAGTAGGGAGTGGACAAAACCCTGGCTAAGAAGATTGCCGAGAAACTCGAGAAGTCTGGTCTCAAAGAGTTTCTTTCTATGGAGTTTTCGCACACTTATTTGGAGGATGTGGCGATATTCTACATAAATGCTCAGGTTCACGATGATGAGATTCACTCATCGGTCTTAGCTGCAAACTGTCATCTACCTTCATCCGATTTGAAGGAGATAACAGAGAAGGACATCAATTTGGCTGCTGCATAGAAGGAGATTGCAAAGCCAGAGTGTGCTATGAAGCTTGTCTACACAACAAAGAGGAGGACTACCACAAGGTAATGGGCATAGTGGCAAAATTTGTGGACATGAAGTTTGCGACTTCAATCTATTTGTCTAGTACTAAGATATTTGTGATGGCCGCTATCATGGAAGAGAAGAAGGTGAACTGGGCTGAGTTCATCTTTGGAAAGTTGTGCCAGAACATGATGAACAAGACCATCAATGAAGCTGGCTTGTTCAAAAGTTCACTAGAATTTGGCCTGGTGATAGGTCATTTGATGGAGGTGAAGGGCATTCCTCTTAGAAATGGGAAACCCTTCCACTGAACAAAAATATGTTTAGGGTCAATTTATCACCGCCCAACATCATGCCCATGCTAGGAAAGGCGATCTGAGCGAAGGGAATCGGTGACCGTCCCCGAGTACACAATCGCGATGCTAAGGCTCCTTCCCCAAGCCTGTGTAGAAAAAGAAGAAGGCTCCGCCCAAAGAACAAAGTCGACTGCCCCACACCGTAGAAGACCCGCACCTACCCCCACATGCAAATTATTGGCCAAGTAAATAGCAATTAAGAATAAGCACTCAAATTCATAAAATAGAAAACATGAATTAATTAAGAAAATAATTAATCAAGATTTAACATGAATCCACAATTTTTATTATGCCCCTAAGATCCGAAAGATTAGCCAAACATTGATAACAAATTCAGAGAAATCAACATTATGACATCGTTTAAGCACAGACAAGAGATCTAAACTAAGAAACAAAACCGCTTTGTGTTAGGATGGATTCTCCTTCCAAGCCTTCGAAGCTCTTGTGCTTCCACAAATGTGAAAGGCCTTGTGGTATTCTTCGCGATCTAGCCCTCCTCTCTCAGAAGACCTTGGAACTTGTGTTCCTGCGTAATTTGGTGTGTTGTATGGTTTATGAATGTATGATTTTTCGTGCAAGCCTTGTGTCCCTTTTATAGATGCATAGATAGATCACTTGTAGAGTTTGAGTGGAAAAAGGACACAAAAATACGAAATAGTGCGTCACACAGCCCGACTATCGACTCTCACACGACCACTCCGCATGGTCGTGTGGCTCTCACACGGTCCGACCGTGCGGCTTGATTTTGTCCCCTATTTCTTTCCAACTTCACACGGACATGTCTTCATCGCACAGGTAAGTCACACAGTCGTGTGGTCCCACATGGTCCGGCCATGTGATGTGTTGTTGTCCGATTTATTTGTTTTTTTGATCTTCTCTTTACACTCGTCAATCCTATCCATGACTTCAACTAATATTTCTTCGACCAATCTCCGTTTCCTGTAAAACGTTACAAGAATACACAGTATCATGCCCTTCTAAGGAAACCAAGTAAAAACACACAGAATATACATGCAAATGTTCCAATTATATACCATTTTAAACCCTTAAATGCACATATATTTTACAAGTATCAAAGGGGAAGAAATTCCCATATTCCCTGAAGATAGTTTGCAGAGTACCTTCCATTTGTGGTGGAAATACCTTTGGAGACGGAGTCTGTTGCCGAGAGTGTAAGGTATACTGTCCACATCCCCGCTGAAGAAATCAGAACTCCAGATGATCACACCATTTGTGTCATTTGAGAACATAGAAAGAGGATTTGCAGCATTGAACCAACATTTGGATTACAGAGATGCAACGATCACAGAAGTTATCCGAGGGACTTACTGAGAATAAGGGAATGGACATCACAGACAAAAGCACTTTCAGGTGTGAGCAAGTCACATATTTTAAGTCTCTATTTGCCAAGATGGTTATATGGAGCGCAAAAAAACGCCAAGTTTCAGAGACAGAGGGATCACATCTTCGAGGATAGATCGGTCGCACAAAAGCGATATAGGGTTCTTGAAAGCACAACATAAGGCAAACCTTATCAAAACAGAAGCCACCATGAGAACATAAATGATGGTGATGCGATAAATGAAACCGATGGACACACGAGATGAAGGCTCTCGCGTGATCGAGTTTAGAACAAAGACACTCCGCAAGTCATGAGAAGATGGACATGACAAACAAGAAACTGGATCTTATCCTGGGAGTATCCTCTCAGTCAACTCTTCCTCCTAGTGATGATGCCAAAAATGGGGAATGTAGTGAAAGTGAGATGAAAAAGCCACCCCTAGAGATTATGCTTGCAAAACCCCCTCAATCCTAAGCCAGTTGCCTCAAGGCTTGTCAGCTGAAGAGAAGGTTGACTAAGCTTTCAAGAAGACAAGAGCTGAGATAGAAGCTGACTTCGCCAAGGTAGAAGATAAGCAACATGGCAGGATAGAGAGCTTAAAGGCAAAGTACAACGGTCCCCCAACTGGATTATTGAAGGACTCCCCATCAGTGAAGCCCCCTTGGGAGTTAGTTGTCGCTGATGAAGGATCTGAGCCAAGATCTTTAGAGGAATTTCAAACGCTTACATCATAAGGATTTTTCAGGGAAATGACTCTACCAGAAGCATGAGACTTGTACTGGGAAAATGGTTTAGAGCTCTGTCAGCAGACTCTACCAGAAGATAATCAATCGAGAAGCAGCATACTTTGAGGAGAGTCGGAGACTTCAAGGGCACAACCCATGCAGTACATTCCCAGAGGAGGAGCAAACTTTGGAAGGGAAAGGGGAATGATCGGTGAAGATGAAAGAGTCAGAGGTAATCCACCGCAGCTAAGGCCTAAAGACATCAGATATGTTGATCCCCAAAAGAAAAGGTCGATATCTCGGGCAATTTGGATGAATTGTCAAACTTGGAGGTGAATAGGAGGAATGAGGAAGCCAAGAGAAACCAAGAGAAAGAAAATGCTAGGTTTGATCGTAAATGGAAAGAAATACAGCAGATGAAAGACCTTGCGGCAAAAAGAGCCTATGGAAAAAGAAGATAGAGGAGGAAGATAGGAAGAGGAAAAGAGCAGAAGAGGACATAAGGAGAGAAGATGAGGATGCTGAGCAAATAAGGAAATAGTCGAGGCGTTGAAGACAGCTGAACCCTTTCATATTGTGTTTTACTTAATTGTAAATACACATACACTTGTAAGTACTCTGTATATGCTTTGATACCTGTTAGTCCAAGTGGCTACGATAATCTAGAGGGAGGGTGAATAGATTATGCCGATTTTTCAAATTCCGCCCTCTTTTTCGAGTGTTCAAGCAAAGATAGAAACTGTAAATGTGGAAAATAAACAACAAAAATTGATTTAAAGAGCTTCACCCCACCTAGGGACTCCTAGGGACTACGTGCTCTACCACCCCAGTAAATCCGTGATGGGTTTCGAAAAAGAAAAGGAAGTTTTATTAATTACCACAATTAATACAACACCACCTTTGAGGATTACCACAATCCTCTTACAACACCTTCAAGGAGATTACCACAATCTTCCTTCAACACCTATAAAGAGTACCACACTCTTCAACACCTAAGATCACCCAAGTGTGCTCTTACCACAAGAACAACAACGAAGATATCTTGTTTTGGATGATGGACAAAATTCAAGATTACAACTCGATAATGATAATACAAATATTGAGTGCAAGTGTAATCAAGAATAAAAAACCTAGACCTCAAAAGTGTGCAAGTGAAAGTACTTAGGCTAATACAAACAAGAGTTTTTTGACAATGTGTTTGCTTGTATGCTTTTCCTGGTATGTTGTGTTATATCTTGTTGCTTGAATGGTTCCTCTATTTATAGGAGAGGTCTTGGTTTGATTTCCAGATATTTGCTCCTTCTTGGAGAGTGATTTCTGCAAAAATAATGTAATTAAACTCATGAAATAGCTGTTAACAATCAACCCCTTAAATTGGGGAAAAACTGTATGAAAACCCAACAGATAGTTTGCTGTCAAAACTGTATAGCGACCGACGCGTAGAGGTAGAAATTTGAAAGTGTTTTCATGAAAATACACGGGGGGACCGGTCGACGGGGGGTCCGACCGGTCGCCCCCTGTGTGGACCGGTTGGGCTCCTCCAAATATAAATACAGGAGTTCGTATTCAAAACCCAACTCCGTGCCTTTGGTTGCCCTTAGGTCGACTGGGCCGCCCACAACGGTCGACCTCTGGATAGATCGGTCGCCTCCCCTGTTTTCCTTTGATCCTGTTTTTCTATTTCAAAATCAACTCGGGTAGGGTATGCTTAGGTCCAACACGAGAGAAGTGTTGTCCAATTTTTGTCGAAAATAAACTTCAAAAAATACTCTGAAAAATTAGTAAAACCATTTTATGTCGATCGTGAGTATTTGGACAACAATTAGAAATATTGTTTTGGTGTAAAAACTCATTTAAACAAAATCATGATAAACACATTTATCTAACAAACTCCCCCTTTTTGATGATTACAAACCAAAACAATTTTAAGAGGACGATTTTGAAAACAAAACGATTTTCCGGTTAAGGAGTAAACTATCTATTTAGAGCGTGAGAAAACCATGCATAAAAGCCAAGTATAAGGGAGTTAAAATTTTCAAAGGCATTTTACAAAAGCTCCCCCTATCAACAAGCACATCAAGAAGAATCAATACAAAAGTTAGAAGCTTTAGCTTTTTCAATGTAACCATGAAAAACGTGAGCTAAGAAGCTCCCCCTGTCAAAAACAATCATAGATCATGCATATAAGTCCATAATACATCCAATGGACTAATTATACTTCACAACTTTTGGCTTTAAGGAGCCATAGCTTATAGCTTCTTTCGTGAGATTTTATTGTGTTCTTTGAGCTAACGAGCCAATTTCTTGTTTCTCCCCCTTTGGAATCATCAAAAAGAAAGTTAGCATGATAAAAACATAAGTCATGTGTATCAAAGTGCGCTAAGTAGTCGATTTATCGAGCTTTTGATCATTAAGCTTAAAATTCCAAGAGCTAAGGGAGAAGTTGTTCATTTGAAATGCACAAGCTTGTTTAAGTGGAAAAACATGATCTCTATAAGTGTAAAGGACTTTTAAAATCGAGAGAATCATGTAATTGGTGAAATTTTCTTTGCGACAATTCATCGAACACTTGGCGGGCGTTAAAATTGGAAGAAGTTGTATATAGCCCTTGTAAATGGAATCAAGCTGTGAAGCCCCGATTTTTCCGAGCTATTAAATTGATCCTTATTATCGTTTATACTTTTGATCGACTATTTTACCGCGTCATTTTGACGGGTAATTATTAATAATATATACATTTTGTATTTTATTTCATTTTATTTAATTACTTGTGATCATGATCTTTATTAATTCTATTCCTAATTTATGATCACTTGATTGATCATTATTACTATTTTTGTATTTATTAGTCACCTTAGAATTTTAAGAGACTATTTATTTTAGAGACTTTTACCTTATAGAATTAAGAATTTGATTTAGATTAAGTGATCATGAGACTTACAAGTGATCAAGGAAATCACTAAATATTTTGGAAATTGATATATTTCATCTATTATCATCAAATTTGGGACAAAAAAAATATATGGAATTACCAAAATACCCTTGAAGTGGACGGCCAACATGGATATTTTGGAGTAAAAATATCATCCAACTCTTGTACACCTACACCATATATTAGTCATCTTGTGTATAATTATACCATTAATTCAAACATTATACACATCATCCCTCACATCACTTCTTTAATATTTTTTTTTGCCAACATGTTGGAAGTCTTCCAACATTCCATTCAAACCAAGTCTTGCCCATACCTTTGACCTTCAAATTGTCTCCCATGCATGAGGCAAAATGCAAGACACAATTTGAAAAAATTCCTCTCCCCCTCTCTCACTAGGTGGACGGCCATGAGGGCCATTTTGTGCCAAAATTCCATTTCATTTTTATCACTAACACCTTCATCTCCTACACAAATCCTCCTCCTTCTCTCTAAAAACTCCCAACTTCTCTCTACTCTTCTTCTTATTTTCTTCTTCTATACTTAGAAAAATTTTCAACATTTTCCTCCTTATGCTCCATAAAAATCGAACCAAACTATACCAAGGTAAGAAATTTTATCTTCAATCCATTTTTGATATCACATTGTTCATCTCTTCCACCTTCTTAAACTTAAGTTTGAATTTGGTTTGGAGGTACATTTAGAAGACTTTGAAGATTAGAGCTTGACAACATTTTTTAAGAAGGACCTCAAGCTTGAAGAGAAACTAGTAGAGGAATTTAGACTACAAGGTAAGAATTGAGTACTAGACCCCTTCTTTCCTACTCTTTCTATTTTTTTCAAATTTTAACACCCCTTTTTCATTTTTGAGAAATAGGGGCTGACCTTAGGTGATTTTGGAGTTGAGCCAAAATTTCCAATTTTCAAGCTTCAACTAGTCTCCAAACACCTACTACACAAGGTAAAGTGTAGTCCTTCTCATTTCCTTATTTCCTTCTTTTTATCCTTAATTTTTCTCTCATTTTTCTAACTTCAAATTTTTGATATTTCTTGACTTAGGGGCTGACCTAAGAAGCCTCATCCAAAAATTGTGAAATTATCATTTTATTTCACAATTTCCAATTTTAAGGTGGGTGGAAAAATATTTTCCAACTTTTAGGTGTTTTGATTAAATGCATGTAGAAAATTTGATCATGAGCCTTGACATATATATAATCTATGTATTGCATGTCAATTGTATATATCAAGTCATAAAAATTCTCAAGAGTTGCTCAAAAATTACTATTTATTGAATTTTAGGTGCATGCATGTACACTTTAATGTTCTATTTGATAAATTCTTGTATGTATTGGACATGCATGTGTATGATCTTTAAAATCTATGTTTTGAATGCCTTATAACCTGGAAAAGTCGAGCATAATTGATTAAATTTCAATTTTGGACTTAAAAATGTAAAAATGGAAAGTTGGTGGACTAAATTGCAAGAAAATAAAAGTTAAAGGACCCCTCTACAAATTTCGAAATTTGGGACTGTATTCAGGTTCAAAAATGACTTTTGGACATTTTAATAAAGTTTTAAGAGTTTTAAGATAAATAAAATCAACCTTTAAAAGCCCAAGGACTAGATTGTAAAATTTTGTAAGTTTAAGGGCTACTTTGCAATTTTTAAAACTGTACCAGACCTAAACTTTAAAATTTGAAATTTTTACTCTTAAGGTACTGGGAATTACATATTTTAAAAGAATTCCAAAAATCCAAGTGGTTAAGGCTTGGAAAGCAATTTTATAAAAATTGAGGGGCTAATGTGTAAAATACTAAACTTGAGGACCCAAATGAAATTTCCAGGACTTATACAGTCCATGCACCTGGAAATACTAACTTAACTATAACATAATTATATTTTGGACCCAAGGTTCAAATTTCATAACAATTGGACCCCTAAAAACCTTAAAGGCAATTATTTCAAAATGGGACAAAAATGATATTTTCAAAAGTTAAAGGACCTACACATATTTCTTTTAAAAACTTCTTTTGTCCCAATATCCTACTAACCTTAGTAACATTTTCCAACTAGAATCACATTAAAAGCCCTTCCGGTTTGTGAGTTCCGAATTTTTAAAACTTAAGGTCCGAATTGGCAATTTTTACAAATTTGGGGCCAATGTGAGAATTTTATAAAAACTCGACCTCAAAACTTTAAAAACCTGAATCTCTGGACAATTTGGAGAATTTAGTAACTGACCTCTTAATGTTTCAAGGTCGGGATATTTATTTGTTCAATTTTTAACCCCAAAAGTGTTGGTTTTTACAAACGGGGCTAAATTACAAATTTTCTTTTATAAAGGACCTAACTCAAATTATTTTCTCTTTTACTAAAATATCCCTGGACCCTCTGACTTGGAGATTTAATTAAAGTATTTTACCTTCCCAAAAACCCTTGACTTATCGGATCAATTTGACCGATTAATACCCGATCGCGGAGTGACTTCCTTGCCTTGCGATTTTGAATCTATAACGGGACTTATGTTCCACCTAATCTTTCCATATATCGAAGGTTGCTTATCCTTCCGATAATCATCTTCATCCAAAAACTCCACCAACGCCATAATTGCCACTCGCGCTTTTCAAAAATTTTCCTAAATCGCTTCCCCTGAATCAATAATACTCATTGCCTGGTTGACTACTGCATTTGTAATTACTTTCCGCCGAGTCAACTTGGTGTGTCGAGCTCACAATCGGAATGGATAGGTCGGGATGGGAAGGCACTGATCGCTATTCCACTCTTCCGGCCCCATCGCCCTAATCCGCAAGCGAGGGACGGAGTTTGTCCAAGGGAAGCGGGTCGTAGTACTTGAGGTATAATCATGATTATGACAGATCCGAGCCTTGCAAGCTCTCGTGGATTTTGTCTTTGCCTCACGGAGTCTTAGGTCTTGGACCATACCGACCGGGAGTTACAAGGAAGAACGAAGGAATCGCTGTCGATCCGATCCACACGATTCCGGAGTTATCGGACTGTTTTGGTTGGCGTTATAGATTAAAATGCAACCGCTACATGTTTTGTATTGGTTGGCGCTACAAATCCATACGCAACTATTATTTGCCTTGCATTGGGATTGGCGTTACACTTCCGCACGCAATCCTACCCGTCTTGAATGAATCACATAGTGCATGTGTGACCATGAATTTTTCTGAATCGTATAAGTATATTATTTAAATATTTTATCACGACGCTATGAATCGTGTGTGAATCCATGCATCATACTCACGCGTTTTCATATAATGTTTTCTCACATTAACTATATTGCACCACACTTGCACACGATCACCCCATCCATCGAGATTTGTCTCATCCCCACCTATTTTCTAACCTTAGATGAGGATTTCGTTGAAGATCTTTGAACCGGCCTGGATTGAGACCTTGTACTCCGCTTGCCGGATTTACTATTTCTTATTGTTGCTTGGACTCTTTTCTTATGTTGTTGTCGGACTTTTGTATTTCGTTCCATTCCGGTTTGTAATCAAGGGCGTAGGACCCTTTGACTTTAAGTTGCTATATTTTGTTGATTTAGGGTTGTAAAATGGATTATGGATTGTAGATCGTAAGTTGTATTCGTACATTTGTTATTTATTTACGCCGCTATTTAGACTGTCTCATTGGGTTCTCATTGATATTTGTCTGGACTGTTTGGTTATTGTATTTAAGTTGTGGATCGTTCGCCGCGTCCCGTTTGGGGCGTGACAAAAGCCAAAAATTTCATCATCAAATCAATTCATACAATATCCTCACAACAACAATTAAGGAGCTCATCACAATCATATAAAACAAGTATCAAGAAATTTACATATAATTTAAATTTTCAAGGGTTCAACCCAATTGAGCTAAGGGAGTAGAATTTTTACCATTCAATCGGTAAAGATGAGCAATAATGATAATAAACGAGCATAATGAAGTCCAAGATATATAAGGAATGCAATAAAATACATTTGAAGTGAATCTTGTGTGCAAATGACAAAGGGGACGAAAAAAGAGTTAAAAGAGCCAAAATGGCTAAGTCTGGGAACAAAGACGTTTTTAACCAAACATATGCTTAGGGCCACCGGTTGGGGCTGAGGGCGACCGGTCGAGGGCTAGGCCGACCGGTCGACCTCAGCCCAGTCAGCCCACTGGTTCAGTCTGTTTTTCAAAAATCCGAAGTTTGATCCAAAAATCCGATTTTTTGCCCCTAAGTTTTAAAAATATGAAAAATGCAAACATAGACCTCATTCATATGCATTATGCCTAACCGAGCTCGTATTGACGCAAAAGTCTCGGAAGATAGAGGTTTAGTAAAAATGTCCGCCAATTGATCTTGAGATGGTATGAAAGATATCTCAATTTTTCGTTTTGAAACACAATCCCTTAGAAAATGATGTCGAATCTCAATATATTTAGTACAGTTATGATGAACCGGGTTTTGAGCAATATTTATAGCGGATATGTTATCACAAAAGATAGGAACATTTTCAAAAGAACATTTCTAATCTGCTAAGATTTGTTTCATCCAAAGAAGTTGAGTACAACAAAAGCCCGCAGAAATATATTCGGTTTCGGCCGTTGAAAGAGAAACACAATTTTGTTTCTTTGAAAACCAAGAAACTGGGCAATCGCCCAAAAATTGACATGATCCGGAAGTGCTTTTACGATCATCAATATTACCCGCATAGTCCGAATCACTATAACCTTTAAAAGAAAAATTTTCATTCTTTGGATAAAATAGTCCATATTGAATAGTGCCTTTCAAATATCGAAAAATCCTTTTAACGACATTCATATGAGATTCTTTGGGATTGCTTTGAATACGAGCACATAGGCATATTGCGTGAAGAATGTTCGGTCTACTAGCAGTTAAATAAAGTAAACTACCAATCATACCTCGATACTTTGATTCATCCACGGACTTGCTTTTTCATCTTTGTCAATTTTGACATTTGTTGCCATAGGGGTAGAGACAATTCTTCCTTCTTCAATGCCGAACTTTTTCAAAAGTTTTTTTGTATATTTTGATTGTGAAATATAAATACCTTCTTGGCATTGCTTAATTTGAAGTCCAAGGAAGAAATTAAGCTCCCCCATCATGCTCATCTCAAATTCACCTTGCATCAACTTAGAAACTTTCTTGCACAAGGATTCATTAGTAGTACCAAAAATAATATCATCAACATAAATTTGCACAAGTAAACAATCTTGCCTTTTTTCAAGCACAAAGAGAGTAGTATCAACTTTACCTCTTGTAAAACCATTTTGTAAAAGAAAAGAGCTAAGTCTGTCATACCATGCACGGGGTGCTTGTTTTAAACCATACAAGGCCTTTTTAAGTTTATAAACATCATTAGGCATAGAAAAATTTTCAAACCCCAGAGGTTGTTTTACATAGATTTCTTCTTGAATAAAACCATTTAAAAATGCGGATTTAACATCCATTTGGTAAAGCTTGAAATTTTTAAAACAAGAATATGCAAGTAAAATGTGAATAGCTTCTAAATGTGCTACGGGTGCAAATGTTTCATCATAATCAATACCTTCTTCTTGACAATACCCTTGAGCTACTAATCTTGCCTTGTTTCGGACAATGTTACCTTGATCATCGAGTTTGTTCCGGAATACCCATTTTATACCAATAATTGTTTGAGATGGAGGACAAGGTACTAATTCCCATACACCATTTCTTTCAAATTGATTCAACTCCTCTTGCATTTCTAAGAACCAATCATCATCTTCAATAGCTTCCTTAGCATTTTTAGGCTCTTTTTGAGATATAAGAGCTTTCTCGGCAAATTTTCTTCAGGTCATCACTTTATCAAGGGGATCACCAATAATAAGATCTTTTGGGTGATCTCCCCTAAATTTCCATGCCACGGGAAGATCCAAAGTATCGACTTTGTCTTCTTGAGGAACATTTGAAGTGGATGGTTGATCACTTTGAGCATCATTTTGAACAATGGGTTCAATAGTATCCTCTTCATCACTTTCATCATTGGGTATCCTCTCAACACCCGAGGCTTTATTGAATTTTACATGAATGGATTATTTAACGACCATATTAGTCTTATTGTAAACTCGATATGCTTTGCTCTTGGTTGAATACCCCATAAATATTCCTTGATCGACCTTAGGATCAAGTTTGTCTAATTGATCCTTTGTATTCAAAATAAAGCATTTACATCCAAATATTTTGAAGTAACTAATATTTGGAGTTCTTCCTTTCCAAAGCTCATATGGAGTTTTATTCATTTTAGGATTAATATAAACTCGATTAATGACATAGCAAGCGGTACTTATGGCTTCGGCCCAAAAATATTTGGAAGTGAAAATTCATTGAGCATGGACCGACTCATCTCTTGAAGTGTCCTATTCTTCCTCTCGGCTACTCCATTTTGCTGAGGTGTTCTTGGAGCCGAAAAATTGTGTGCATATCCCTTGGTTTCACAAAGACTCTAAATTCGCCATCAAATTCTCCACCTCGGTCACTTAGAATAGACTTAATAGTATCTTCCTTTTCATTCTCAATAAGTCTACACAACTTAACAAACACATTAACGACATCGCTATTATTTGCAAGAAAAAGAGCCCAAGTATATCTAGAAAAATCATTGACAATAACGAAAGTGTAATGTTTTCCACTTAGACTAGCCGTACCAATATCCCCATACAAATCTAAATGAAGAAGTTACAGAGGATTGGTTGTGGAAATTTCATTTTTGGTCTTAAAGATACTCCTAACTAATTTGTTCTTTTGACAAGTGTCACATAAGCCAAGATTTTCAAAATTCAATTTGGGTAGTCCTTTTACATGTTGGTTTTTGTAGATATTTTTCAAATTCTTGTATCCAACATGTCCAAGTCGCCTATGTTATAAACTCGTTAAATCATTATTGGTGACAAGATAAGAAACATTTTGACTAACCAAATCACTTGTACAAGTTTTGTAAAGATTGCATTTTCTATTTGCTTCACAAATAATTTCATCATTTTTAAGAATAAGACATTTTTCTTTATTGAAAACAACATTATAATTTGAATCACAAAGTTGGCTAACACTTATCAAATTAAACTTAAGTCCATCTACTAAAAAAACATTACTAAGAGAGAAAGAAGACTTACCAATTTCTCCATTTCCAAGAATTCTTCCTTTGCCATTGCCGAACATGACCATACCCTCTTTTTGGAGCTTGATGTTGGTAAAAAGTTCTCTCTTTCCGGTCATATGGCATGAACACCCACTGTCCACGAGCCATTTTGAATCCTCCATGGTTGTTATAGCCCCTATTACCTATAAATGAACCACTTTTAGGTACCCTATAATCTTGGGGTCCATGGGGGTTAGTCTTGAGACCTTTGGGTCTCCAAACATAGTTAAATTTGTTCTTCAATTTACAATGAGCAACATAATGACCAACTTTACCACAATAAAAACAAATAAGATTGTGGGCACTACTAGCACGAACAAAAGTCGGACCTTGGTCATTTTTCTTTGAAATAGGTTGAAAAGGTTTATAGCCAAGCCCCATTTTGGAATGCTCACCTCTTTGTGCATCTAAAATTTTTGTAACTTTGTCCGTACTTATGTTAAAATGGTGCACATCCTTTTTTAAACATTCAAGATCATTGGTGAGCGATTGTTTTTTGGTTTCAAGAGAATGCTTTAGTAAGAGTAATAGCATGAGCTTTGTCAAGAGATTCATAAGAAGTAGACAATTTTTCCTTTTTAATTTTAAGCTCTTTATGCTCCTTTTTCAAAGTCATGTATTTAACAATCAAATTTTGAAATTCAATTTGCAATTCATCAAAATCACATTGCAATTCATGAACTAATGAGGAAGTTGAAGAGTTAGAGCGTACCTCGTTATTTTCATCGTCTATGGCCATAAGACCATGTTCGGTTTCACCTTTCTCGTCGGATGTGGCGAGTAGTTCATTCCAAGTTTTGACATCCGCATTTAGAGCCTTCTTTTTCGGAAAAGACTTTTTCTTCTTTTGTTCCTCCTCCTCGAGTTTTGGGCAATTGGCTATGAAGTGCCCCGATTTTCCGCATTTAAAACACGAGTTGTCTCTCGATTTTTTTACCTTATTTTTATTCACAAATTTTGCAAATTTCCGAACAAGTTCTGCCGTCTCTTCATCATCCTTATCATTATCATAATAAGAGTTATTAGAAGAAGATGCTAAACCTTTAGGAATATTTTGCATACCCGATTGAGTGATGGATGGTTTGGAATTTTCCTCTCCTTGAGATAGACTTCATAAATTAGGAGGTTCCCGATGAGCTCATCGAACTTGAGTGTTTTGAGATTTTGTGCATCCGTAATAGCCGTCACTTTTATGGACCATGAGCCGGGGAGTGTATTCAATATCTTGGTCACATTGTCTTCTTCGGAGATGACTTTACCGAGAGCCACAAGAGGATTGACAATGTTGTCAAGCCTTTCCACCATTTTTGAGATGCTTTCACCATCATGCATATTGAAGTTTTCAAAGTCTTTAACAAGCATGGTTTTTCTTGCTTGTTTGACCTTCTTGGTTCCTTCATATATAGTCTCTAATTTTTCCCAAACTTCACCCTTATGCCTCTTATGCGATTATACTCGGTGGCGGTAAGAGAGCAATGTAAAATATTTAAGGCCTTACCGTTTAGAGAGAAAGCATTCTTGTCATTTTCATCGAACTCCTTGAAAGGTTTGGGAGCCGAGGTGCCGTCCTCCAATTTCTTGGTTGGTTGAGCAACTCCTTCAATAACCAAAAATGTAATGTCAAACCCGCACCCTTGTAGAAAGCACTCCATACGGTCTTTCCAAAATGCGTAGTTGTTGGCGTCGAATAGCGGTGGCTTATTGGTGGAACCGCCTGTGGTGAGATAAGCTTCATTCGTAGACATGGATCTTTCCTCTTTACTCGGAACGAGCTAGCCAAATAGTTTGGCTCTGATACCACTTGTTAGTCCAAGTGGCTATGATAATCTAGAGGGGTGAATAGATTATGCCGGTTTTTCGAATTCCGCCCTCTTTTTCGAGTGTTCAAGCAAAGATAGAAACTGTAAATGCGGAAAATAAACAACACACGTTGATTTAAAGAGCTTCACCCCACCTAGGGACTACGTGCTCTACCACCCCAAGATATCAGGGATGTGTTTGAAAAAGAAAAAGAAGTTTTATTAATTACCATAATTAATATAACACCACCTTTGAGGATTACCACCATCCTCTTACAACACCTTCAAGGGGATTACCACAATCTTCCTTCAACACCTATGAAGTGTACCACACTCTTCAACACCTTAGATCACCCAAGTGTGCTCTTACCACAAGAACAACAACAAGGATATATTATTTTGGATGATGGAAAAAATTCAAGATTACAACTCGATAATGATAATACAAATATTGAGTGCAAGTGTAATCAAGAATAAAGAGCCTAGACCTCAAGAGTGTGCAAGTGAAAGTACTTAGGCTAATACAACAAGAGTTTTTTGACAATGTGTTTGCTTGTATGCTTTTGCTTGTATGTTGTGTTGTATTTTGTTGCTTGAATGGTTCCTCTATTTATAGGAGGGGTCTTGGTTTGATTTCCAGACATTGGCTCTTTCTTGGAGAGTGATTTCTGCAAAAATAATGTAATTAAACTCAAGAAATAAATGTTAGAAATCAACCCCTTAAATTGGGGAAAAGCTGTCTGAAAACCCAACGAATAGTTTGCTGTCAAAACTGTATAGCGACCGGTCGCGCAGAGATAGCAATTTGAAAGTGCTTTCACGAAAATACACAGGGGGACCGATCGACGGGGAGTCCGACCGGTCGCCCCCTGTGTGGACCGGTTGGGCTCCTCCAAATATCAATACGGGGAGTTCTGTATTCAAAACCCAACTCCCAGGCACCGGTCGCCCTTCGGTCGACCGGTTGCCCACACCGATCGACCTCCGGGTTAATCGGTCACCCTCCCCTGTTTTCCTTCCGTCCCATTTTCTGTTACAAAACTCAACTCAGGTACGGGTTGCCCTATAGGGCGATTGGTCCAACACGAGACAGAAGTGTTGTCCAATTTTTGTCAAAAATAAACTTCAAGAAATACTCCGAAAACTTAGTAAACACATTTTATGTCGATCGGGAGTATTTGGACAATATTTAGAAACATTGTTTTGGTGTAAAAACTCATTTAAACAAAATCATCAAAATCATGATAAACACATTTATCTAACAATACCTTGTATTTATTTATACATTGTAAAAGGTTTGTAAAGTGCAAAGAATGATATATTCAATAAAATAACATATTATATATAATCATTCTTTATCTTCTGCTCTATTTACTTTGCTATTTTTTTATTTAAGTTTTGACATCATCAAAAAGGGGAAATTATTGGGAAAATTTATGTATAGATTTTGATGATACCATGTAAAACATAGATTAGGAAGTTGGCACCCCAATTCAAATATAATTCAACTTGTAATATATAGAATTTTATTAGCTGAGTCGAGGGAAGCCAAGTTGAAGGTTACAAGACTCGACTGAAGATTGAAGAAGGAAGACCTAGATGTGAAGCAGCTGAGTAAAGTACAGAGAAGTATCAATCAAGTTGTTTGAAGGTTGTTTTTGTCAGCTGAAAGACAGTTAAGTCGTTCCTAAAAGATTGGAGCTGACTCAAGACAAATGGATAAAGCAACTCAAGTCAAAGTCAACTGTGATGGATCCGTTGAACAAAAGTCAAGGACATTACTTATTATAGTAATATGTCCATACTGCGATGTCTAAAAGTGTTCATCCCAAAAACGTGCGAATAAAATGAACCAATGGAAAGCACTGAGCGTGTGGCAGGACCTGAAAAGCTGCTCACTTCATTAAAATTAGGATATGTCACCATCACTTGCTGCAGATCAAGAAAAGACAAGCCAACGACCAAGAAATGTAGTTTGAATAATACGTCTATCTCTTCAACGAACATATTTTCAAACGCGCACTGTAAAAGACTGGTGATTCATTTGAGAGAAAGTTACCAATATTACCAGCATACAAGCATTCAAGAAAACAACCTGCAAAATATCTCTCAAGCATTTAAAGAACATCCTTAAGCCTAAACTCGAAGGAAATCGATCCAACACACTCAGTAAAGGAAAGATAACTTCATCAGTTGAAGAGAAGAAACTTGTTTTTATCAAGAATAAGGGGTCTACTCTCCAAGGTTGAAGGAGATGTAGTAAGGTTCTAGATCGAACCAGAGCCTTGAACCTGTTGGAGGACTAAGTGATCAAGTCCAAAGGTTTGAAGGAAGCTGAAGTAGCAGGGCAACCGTCTTGTGAAGAAGCTAAGTCCTAGGAGCATCTAGCTGTGTGATCAAAGCTGACTCGAACTGATTACCATTTTGTAACCAAGTCAAGTTACATTAGTGGATTCCTCCAAGAGTTGGAGAAGAGTGGATTAGAGGAATTACCCCCTCCTCGAACCACTATAATTGCTTGTGTCTGTTTACTTTCAGCACACTTACTTTCTTGCATTATCTTTATGTTTGCTGATTGTTAAATTGCTTAAGTCTAATGATAACAACCATGCTAAGATAAATGTTTAAAGACGTTTTCAAAAACTAAGGGCGAATGTCTTCCGCTGTTAAAAACCAAGTCAACTGCTATTTTAAAGTGTTAGCTAAAAACAACTAAGTTATACTATCAATAGCTCAATCGAGTCTGTTGAGAACTTTGTTGTGTAAGCCAACTTAGCTGTCCCCCAAGGACGCAGCTGACATGAGTCAACTCTGAAATCTTAAAAGATTAAAATCGAAAAGTTGGTAACGTTTATTCAATCCCCCTTCTAAACTTCACTTATCACTTCTTGGCACCTACAGAGTTTTTTATACTTTATAATAATTTATTTTTCTATTATTTAATCGTGTAATTTACAATCAAATTAATCATCTTTATAATTTTTCATTATTTATTAAAATTTTAAATCTTTTGCAATCCCTATTTTTTTTAAATATAATTCGTGCATACCACGGTTTGAAAAATATCAAATATGAGAACCGGATAAAACATAATAATTAAAAGATCCAAATAATATAATACAATCCCCACAGTGACATTTCAAAAAAATTAAAAAATAACTTAACAACATGAACAAGTAAAATACTTGACAAAATTCGCAAAAATAAAAATATCTCCAACAAAATAAATAATGTTGCCAAAACTATGTTTTGTTGTCTCATATTTATTTAATTATTGAACTTAGTTCTCTTATATATATACATATATAGGCATGTGTGTGTGTGTTAATTTTTTATTTATTGCACGATCAACTTTTGTAAAAATCTCTGTCTAACTTAGAAATGAAAACAACTTTGGAAAAAAGATTTGTATCCGCATTTACTACTGCAATCTTGCAAAAAGAAAAATATGACACTAATTTTCATACTTATTAAAAATCGAAACATGACTAAAATGAAATGGTCGATGATGTTGTGCCTTGTATTGTATGTTATATGAAAAATCAGTTTTCAAAGATGAAACACAAATACATAGTTTTGAATGTAATTAAATAGGTAAGACACGTTTCAACCTACTATGACTCATTTAACCTATTTATGAATTTGAAAGAAACTAAGTAAATAATGTTGGGAAATTTACTTTTAGATTTTGATGAATGCCATGTAAAACTTAGACTAGAAAGTTGGCACCCCATTTTCTTGGTAATTTGCATTATGATAGATATGGCTGTTTGAGCTGAGTTAAGTCAACTATGCCTAAACATGCAAGAAGCCAACTGGAGACTAGAATGAAGACTCCGCTGTAATACAGCTGAGTATGGCAAGGAAGAGAAGAAAGGAACTCGACTGGAGAAATATCAGCTGAGATGCAGCTGTGTGAAGTGTCAGTCAAGTCAACCCAAGATAGCCAAGTCTCAAGTTGAAGTGACAAATGAGTCATCCATCGACCGAAGTCGACTCAAGTCATCCGGGGAAGTTAAGGAACAACAAGTCAAGACAATCGAAAAGGATATGTTGCATGTAAGTCAAGAAAGTTACTTAAACAAGTAATACTTCCATACTACCTTTCTTAAAGTGTTCAGTCCCAGAAGCGTGCAAAAGAAATAAACCAATGGGAAGCATCGCACTGTGTAGAACTCGAAAAGTTGAAGGTTCATTCAATACTAGGAAATGTCAATTTCAAGGACTGCAACAAGACAAGCCAACGACCACAAGTGTCTTTTGAAAATTAGCATATATCTTCAACGAGCAAATTTTCAAAAAAACACTATAAAAGGCTGAGGAATCAATTTGAGAAGAAGACACAGAGGTTACCTTGACTACCAGTACTACAAACATTCAAGCTATCAATTGAGTTGTAACCTACAAAATATTCTCAAATCATTCAAGCTTAATCCTCAGACCAAAACTTCGAAGGAAATCAATCCAACACTTACCTGTGAAGGAAAGACGACTTCAATTAGTTGAAGAGGAAATATTTGAAGAATCAAAGGGGTCTACATTCCACAGAGGATTGTAGAAAGGTTCAAGGTCGAACCTGTCTTAAGATTCTTGGAGGGCTTCGTGATCAAATCCAAGAAACTTGAGCAAGTGAGCTGTAGTAGCAAGGCAGCTGCCCTGTGAAGAAGCTGAGTCGGACGAGAAGCCAGCTGTGTGACCAAGGCATCTCCGCATCGAGTCCCAAAGGATCAAGTCACCGTGTGTGATCATGACTTGCATCCGGACCGATAACCACTTTGTACTCGATCAATACTTAGTGGATTCCTCCAGGAGTTGGAGAAGAGAGGATTAGAAGAATTACCCCATCTTCGAACCTCTATAATATTTATTGTGTCATTTAATTTCAGCACTTCAATTCTGCATATTATTTTATATGTGCGGATAAATTTGTTATCCAATTGACTTTCAACAAAGTGCTAAAACCAAGTGTTAAAACTAACTTAAACCAAATTCAAGGGTGTTATGTCTTCCGCTGAAAACATATCACAATTGAGTTAAGCCTTAGACTAAGCAGCTGAGTTATTCTATCAACAGCTCAGTCAAGTCTGTTGAGTGGCTAACTCTGCTGGTTAACTAACTTAGCTGTCCATCAAGGACTTAGCTGTGAAGTATTAACTCTAAACTATTTTTAAAATGACTAAATCGAAAAGTTGGTAAGGTTTATTCAACCCCCCCTTCTAAACCTTACACTCACACCCCTTGGGACCTACAAGTGGTATCAGAGCGGTTGGTTCATTGAGCCTTTCGCACTGGTTACTGAACTAGATCTCCAATCTTTCAAAGCTTGCTTTAGCACTTGGTCTTTCAAAACTCTTTTATTTAGCAAAGTCACTATCATGGAAGCAAATTTGACATGCATCCCTATGTTCACAATTGAGGAATTTGATGATTGGAAAATTCGTATGCAGGCTCATCTATCAGCATTACACGATGAAATGTGGATAGTAATAGAAGATGGGCCACTACAAATTTTAAAAGTGAACACAACACGGTGCAAGGAGAGCCGATGCAAATTGAAGGAGAAGAGGATGTTGCTCCCGGACCAGCCTATGGTTGAAAATCCCAGAGCTGAATGGACAAATGATGATAGAAAAAAATACAACCTAGACAATGTGGCTAAGGACATCCTTTACAAGACTTTGGACAAAGCTATGTTCAACAAAGTCAAATCATGCAAGACGGCCAAAGAAATCTGGGATAAGCTAACCTTGATTTGTGAAGGCTCGAGCGGATCAAGGAAAATAAGCTATGTTGTTTGTACAAAAATTTGAAAACTTTAAAATGCTTGCGCAGGAGAAAACCTGGATCAACCGGATGCTCGATTCACAAAAATTACAAATGAGTTATCTGTGCTTGGAAAAGAATATACACAGAAGGAAATGTGTATGAAGATTCTAAGAAGTCTTCCAGCTAAGTGGGAAATGAAGGTCATGGCCCTGAGGTATTCCATGGACCTATCAAAAACATCCAACCATGAGTTATTCTCGATCTCAAAGCCTATGAATTTGGTGACAAAAAAGACCAAGAAGAGACAGTTGTGCCCAAAACAATTTTGCTCTAATAGTTAAGGATGGGAAAAAGTCAAGGCAAAGAAGTCATCGATCAGGAGGAGATTGCCTTGATGGTTAAAAGATTCAACAAGTTCATCAACAAGAATTACAAGAAAGGCAAAGGTGAATCCTCCAGAAGACACTCAGCTCCGTCCAAGTCAAGGGAAGATAGGACACCCAAGAGAGCAGAGCATCAAAAGGTCGAGTACCAAAGAGCTGACAATCCGAGAATGGAAAAGAGTGAACAAAAAGTTGAGAATCTATATTCGAATCGCGCAGTAACCAGGTCACTATGCCATTGATTGCCCATATCCCGTAGTCAACAAAAATACAGGAATGAAGAGAGGAAAGAAGAGTCTTCAGAGAAAGAAGACAAGAAAAGAAAAAGGCAATGTTGGCTGCAGAGACTGCTGAGATAGGCAAATCAAAAGACACAGCAGACTCGGAGAGTAGTGGAGCTGGCTACTCAAGTGACTCAGAAGAAGAAGCCTTGATATGTTTAATGGCCAAAGAACAAAACCAACCTGACCAAGAAGATGAGTTACACTCTAACTCATCTCACTCAGACACTAGTGATAGTGATTGTGACACACACACTTCATCACCCACTAATCTTTATGATTCATTAGGCAAAATGATGAAAGACTTTGAGCACATTAAATCCTCGCACACACTGCTAAATGAGGAAAACAACCTGCTCAAAAGCCAAAACTCACAGCTGACTAAGGAGCTGAGTACTCTGAGTCACATAGCTGATGAGAATAAAGAAATAAAGGCTGAAAATGCTAAGTTAATAGCAGAGATAGCTGCTATAGAAAAGAGGGAAAATGACCTCAAAAATGTGATTGCCTCATTCACTAAGGCATCTAAATCTTTGGATGATCTTATTATGAGCCAAAGAGAATGTGGAGATAAGACAGGCTTAGGATTTAATTCCTCTATGCAAAATCAAGCTCCCAAAGTGATTTTGGAAGAAGGATCTTCAAGCAATGAAGCATCTCAAAAATCCAAAACTCCAAATGGTGCACACACATTCATTCCAAAGCACAATCACAATCAAACTGGCCTTGGTTATAAAGGAAAAGGAAAACAGTCAGTTGAGTATGCTGAGAGGACAACTGAGAAGAAATCCAGCCGAGTTCCTCAGCAAATTCCAAACAGAAAGTACTTTGTAAAGAAGAAACAGAGCTACCAAAAACCCAGAAGTTCTATAAAAGGAACACATATGATGGGAATGGTAGAAACTACCCAAGCCAAGCTGATTGGTATAATGAGAAAAATCAACAAAAATCTATGGAATACATGCCTAGATGGCATAGGCCTAGAACTCAACAAAGGCCATTCCAAAGGCAAAAGAGCTATCTTCAGCACACATATGCACCCAAGCACTACACACAGAGGTATCACAACTACCCAAGGAAGGCAATTACTAAAACACACACACAGGCATACAGACAAAAGAGAGAGCTGTATGAACCCAAAACCCCCAAGCAATTTGCCAAAGTAAATTATGATTATGGCACAGATAGATGGCAACCCCTTAGAGTCAAATCAATTGGCTATAGGTTGGTTGGATCATCTTACAGCACTAACCCCTCAGGACCCAGGCAAGTATGGGTACCTAAAACTAAATTCATTGATTGCAGGTTCAAGGAACAGCTGAGTGCCAAGGAACCTGGTACATGGATAGTGGCTGTTCCAGACACATGACAGGAAACAAGAAAAATCTATCAAAATTCAAGGAGGTTAGAGGTGCAAAAGTTATATTTGGAGGGAATGAAGCTCCAGGAGAACTAAGAGGCATTGATCCATCAATAAAAATGGATTAGAAATCACAGATGTTGCATATGTTGAAGGACTCAACTTCAATTTGCTAAGTATCAGTCAACTCTGTGACAAGGGCTATAATGTTGGATTCAACATGGGTGTATGCCAAATCGAGGACAATGAATCTAATGAAGTAGTGCTACAAGGATGCAGACAAAAGAACATGTACGTGGTGGATTGGTCAACTGCAACACCAAACACTTGTCTACTAGAAAAGAGCACAGCCGAATCAAGTTGGTTGTGGCACAAGAAGATGAGTCACCTAAATTTCAAAACTATTAACAAACTTGCAAGAAGTAATCTTGTGGAAGGACTTCCAGACTCAGTATACAAGAAAGAGAGTGTATGTGATGCATGCCAGATGGGAAAGCAGATCAAATCATCATTTAAAGAAAAGACATGTCCATCTTCAACAAGAATATTGCACCTGTTACATATGGGCCTATTTGGTCCAGTTGAACCAGCTAGCATAAGTGGAAAGAAATACACCTTGGTGGTAGTAGATGATTATTCAAGATATACATGGACAATTTTCATGTGTAAGAAGAAAGAAACCTTGCAGAAGCTACCACAGCTGATGAAGAGAATTCAAAATGAGAAGAGTCAAACATCATTAAAATAAGATCAGACAGAGGAACTGTGTTTGTCAATGGAATAATAACTCAGTATTGTGTTGAAAATGGTATTGCTCATGAATTATCTACAACAAGAACTCCATAGCATAATGGAATTGCAGAAAAAAGGAACAGAACTCTCAAAGAAGCAGCAAGGACCATGTTAGTCAAGCAGGTCGATTAAAAGATTTTGGGTCAAGCAATAAACACAACATGTTATACTCAAAATAGATGCATGATAAATAGACGGTGACAAAAACTCCTATGAGATTTGGACAGGGAGAAAGCCAAATGTTGCATATTTTAGAATTTTTGGATGCAAATGCTTCATCCATAACAATGGCAAAGACAACTTAAAGGCTTTTGATGCTAAAGCTGATGAAGGTATCTTCTTGGGATACTCAGCTGAAAGCAAAGCCTATAGAGTGCTCAACAAGAGGACAATGGTTACAGAAGAATCCATCCATGTAGTGTTTGATGAACCCAATGTAAATGGAGAAGATCTTGAAGAGTTAGCTGATAAGCTGAATCAACCAACCGTGCGTAAGAGTCCCTATGTTAAAGTCAAGTCGAGCAATTAACCAAGATGAAGAAGAGGTAGTAGTGAATCTCAAAGACAATTTGGACAATTTGCGGCTAAGTGACAATGAGAGAGCCGCTCAAGATAACACAATCGCAAGAAGATCGAATCCACCTAACTTACTCTAACCCGATGTAAGATGGGGAGAGGACCATCCTCCAGACCTAATCATTGGAGATGTAAGAGAAGGTGTAAGAACCAGATCCAGAGCTCAACAAGAAGCTATGTTCACTTGTTTTATCTCTCAAATAGAACCAAAAGATGTGTCACAAGCATTGGATGACACACATTGGATTCAAGCCATGCAAGAAGAGCTGAATCAGTTTGAAAGGAACAAAGTATGGGAATTAGTTCAAAGACCAACCCATCAAAATGTTATTGGCACAAAATGGGTCTTCAGAAACAAAATGAATGAATAAGGTTCTGTGGTAAGAAACAAGGCAAGATTGGTAGCCAAAGGGTACTGCCAAGAAGAAGGAATATATTTTGATGAAACTTTTGCTCCTGTTGCAAGGTTAGAAGCAATAAGGATGTTTCTTGCCTATGCTGCACACAAGAACTTCATTGTATATCAAATGGATGTAAAAAGTGCATTCTTGAATGGATTATTGGAAGAAGAAGTATATGTTGAACAACCTCCAGGATTTGAGCAAAAGACTCTTGAAGATAAAGTGTACAAGCTCAAGAAAGCTCTATATGGATTGAAACAGGCACAAAGAGCATGGTATGATACATTATCATAATTCCTGACTGAGAACGGATTCACAAAAGGCAAAGTAGATAGAACACTCTTCAGAATTCAAGATGGGAAGAGTATACGCTTGTTCAAATATATGTGGATGACATCATTTTTGGATCCACAAACAAAGAGTTGTGTGATAAATTCTCAAACCTCATGCAAAGCAAATTTGAAATGAGCATGATGGGAGAGCCGACATTCTTCCTAGGACTCAAGTAAAACAATCTGAAGGATGGAACCTTCATAAGTCGAGACAAAGTACACCAGAGAATTAATGAAGAAATTTGGCATGGAAGAGAAGTCTTCGTGAAAATACCAATGAATACATCATCAAAATGGATATGGATGCAGATGGCAAGCTGTGGATCAAACAAGATACTGAGCACTTATTGGATCTTTGCTTCTATCTCACGAAAAGTAGGCGATATCACCTTTCTTTGTAGGTGTATGTGCAAGATTTCAATCGCTCCTAAAGAAAGCCACATGATCGCAACCAAGAGAATATTGAGATATTTAAAGGGTAGCCAAGAAGTTGGCTTATGGTATCCAAAAGAAGGTGGATTCAAGCTAATTGGTTATTGATTTCGACTATCTTTGGATGTAGAGTTGACAGAAAAGTACTTGTGTACATGTCAAATGCTTTGAAATAGGTTAATTTCTGGTTCAAAGAAGAAGCAAAACTCGATAGCCACATCCACTGGTGGCGAGAATACATAGTTGCGGGCATTGTTGTGCCCAAGTCTTATGGATGAGACAAAGAAATGAGAGACTATGAAGTTGAAGAAAAGGAAATTCCAATCATGTGTGATAACACAAGTGCAATTGCAATCACTCAAAATCCTGTGTTACACTCAAGAACAAAGCACATTGATGTCAGATACCATTTCATAAGAGACCATGTTGAAAAGAAGGACATCACCTTGGAATATATCTCAACTGATAAACAGTTAGCTGATATATTCACAAAACCACTATGTGAATCAAGATTTGAAGAACTCAAGCATGAATTAGGGTTAATTGAGTTGAGTTGACGCTCAGAAGACTCAAGGAAAAGAGATGGAACATGAAAAGATGGAAAAAGAGCAGAGCTCTTGAAATAGCTAAGTGAATCAGCCATATCGGCAAGTCAGCTGCACCGAGTTAGCTGACAGCTGAGTACCTATGTGGAAAGAGAGAAGAGTTGAATCAGCTAAGAAACAAGCTGAGTCATTTATGAGCAAAGTGACAGAAATGCAGTCGTTTCTACTAAGCGGGAATGTTTTTAAGAATGACGTCAGCATAATTATGACGTGTACAATCAAAAGCCGCATACTAAGATTATGATTGGATATAAATGCTGCCGCATTAAATGCGAGAAATTAAATGTTAATCGGCGTGCAAAATTTGAGCCATTGATCTTGATCAAATTTCAAAAACCGTCTGCATGTCCTTTCATAACCCATACATATACCATTTCGTCCGTTTTTCTCTCACTTTACACAAACTGTTCATCTCTCTCCAAAGCAAAGAAAGAAAGTTTTCTCTCGAAACCCTACAGAGTCTCAAAGCACTTTTTCAAAGTTTCATTCGGTAAAGCTTCAAGAAATGGCATCTACACACGATTTTGTCAAGTTGGGAAAACAAATCCACACTGGTTCTACCGTGGATTTTGAAGGAATGATCAAACAGGGCTCGACGAAACCTTTGTGAAGAAAATTGCTTTGAAAAAATGGAGAAATGGGTCAAGCCCTTTCTCACAATGGAGTACCAAATGACCTACGTGGAGGAAGTCGCGCGATTCTATGTGGACGATGAAGATCACGACGAGGGCATCAAGTCCTCTATTCACGGGAAAGAATTCACAATCACTGCCAAAGATTTGGCAGAGCACTGCTTGCTACCGGCGGAAGGAGTGCCGGAGATCTATGAGGCTGACGTAAACCTGGCCGCATTTGCATGGAAGGAAGTGGCCAAACCCGACTATCTTTGCGAAAGTTGTCTCTACGGTGACAAGAAGTCGCGAAAGAAGATTACCACAAGCTGTTGGACATTGTTGCCAAGTGCGTAGACATCAAATTTGGAAGCTTTAATCAGCTGTCCAAAACCAAGCTGATCGTGATGGCTACGATCATGGAAGAGAAGAAGGTAAACTGGGCTGAGTTTGTATACAGCAGACTCTGCCAAAATATTGGGAATAAGTCCTTCAAAGCAGATGGGTCGTTTGGAGGATCCTTGGGATATGGCCTGGTGATTGGCCGATTGATGGAGGTGAAAGGTGTTCCTCTCCGACATGGAAAACCGTTCCATGTTAACAAAAAGATGTTCTGATCAAATCTCTCTGGAGCACAGAGGAGAGCTTATGCCAAGAGAGCAGACACAAGTGAGGGGGAATCGGTGACCCGAGGAAACATTGTTGTCTCCTCCAAAGAAGAAAGTTCGCCCGCCTGCGTTTGCAAAAAAGATCACGCCCGCAGCAAAGAAAGAAAAAGAAAACAAAAGATGCACCGCCCGCGCATGAGTCACCCGCCCGCAGCTTGATGGAGAAGGAACCTCAAATACCTTCTAGGTTGTCAAGAAAAAGAGGACGACAAGCCTAGAAAGCCATCTCCTCGTAAAAAAAAGAAGCACGCCCCGCCGCCGTAACTCGGAGGAAAGCGCATCCGAACTCGAAATTCCCTTGGAAGGACCAAAAGGAGAAGTCTCTTCAAGCGATCAGAGCTTGAGAAAATAGTTGAGTCTGCCACTCAGCTGGAACAGATCACTGAAACAGCTGGAGAAGTAGAGTCTCCAGAGATTATTGATGCAAATGCCAAGTCTGCTGAAGTCGATCAGCAGAGGCAAGTCGAAGACCCAGCTGTGGACAGATGAAGAAAGAACAAGGAGTAGCCGAGAAACAGAATCTCCTGGCCGACAGACTATATCTCCACTGCCCTCGATCTTCTTTGAAGGAGTTGAGCAGCATAGTCTGTTGCCTTCTATTCCTGAAAAGGAAGGGCAATAGGGAGATGATGATAAAGAAGATGATGATGTGATGATCTTATCCCCACCATATCCAGACATCCAAAATCGTCTGCGAGAATGGAGGAAGTGGAAGCTGAGTTGATCAATGGAACAGTTCCAAAGACCGGAGTTTATTGAGGAAGAAGAAGAACTGTTGAATTTCCTCGGTTTGACCACAGTGGTCCAAGCACTGGATGAAGAAAACTGCACAGACATTTTGCAAGATCTTCAAAGACAAGGAGAAGGAGAGATGGCAAGGAAGTGAAGCTCGTGAGAAAGCCAATATCTTGCCCTCTAACTGGAACCACTGATCATACTCATCCACACCTTGATATGCTTTCAGAGAGCGATGAGGATCTAGACCCTGCTGCCGCTACTGAAGAATTGGAGATGCAGCAAGCCATGCCGGAATCCAGGATCCTACATGAGCAATAGCTGATGGAAGGCCCTGGGGAATCTTCCAAATCACAGCTGAAGATTGATCCTATGGGAGTGGTGCAGCGGATTGCAACCGTTGTTGCTGCTACCACTTCCCCTGCTCACTCTGATGAAGGCATTAAAGGAATTGGCGATGAAACTGGGAACTTGGGGACCCAAGTTGATCCAACCCCTACTAAAGGTGTTTTACCACCTGCCCCAACGGCTAATAACTCACAGGAAACAGCCGGGAGTCTGGAGAAGAGTGGCCCCATTCCAAGTCACTCAGCTGGTGCGCCGGCTGAGGGGGAAACTCTCTCCACTGCAGCAAGGTTGGAGAATGCTGCAGCTGAATCCACAACAAATCTCGGAGGTAAAGTGGAAACGGAAAAACAAACAGATATACAACAAGTTGTCACTGGCGAGGCTCAGACAGTTGAGACTGTCTCAGCTGAAGTGCCAATTGCTCTGAAGGCCAATGACGCTGCTGAACCAGCAGAGGCACAGGATGGATCTGCCCTGGGAGTTAACACTCTGGGCAATGAAAGTGCAATCCATGGAGTTGAGACTCCAGTGGATGCCTCCCCTAAAGACCCTAAGACAGTTGAATCTGTCGAAGGGATTGTCCAAGGCCTCGCTGCAGTTGAGATTGCAGGAGGTAGTGAAGGCCAATGAGAGGTTGAGACTTCCTGAGGTAAAGAGACAAAAGCACAGAACATCCCTCCTACTATCATTGATGCATCTGAAAAGGAGATAATTGCTCTTCACGATTCCCAAGACAATCCTGATGTAACATTTCTGGGATCTGAAGGTGAAGACGAAGCTGTCATCCCCCAATGCAAATCCAAAAGACTCAGCTGAGGATGTTCTCCCAAACACGAGTAAGTCCGACCTTAAGGCTACTCATCAAACTTTCAATTTTGATGATGAGCCACCTCTCCAAATCTCATCATCCTCCGATGACGCCACTGATACGGCCGAGACGCATAACTCAACAGAAACACCCGGTTGAGACCGACGGTTGTTGAGATATTGAGCTCGAGGCTCGGCCACCGGGTCCATACCACAACAGACTTAGTGAATCACCAATCAGCGCAGCTCCCAAAGTCGCAAAAGAGAACTGACACAACCAGGCACATCACGGCCTCGAGTTACTGTTGAACAGATTCCCTATGTCCATGATGATGCTTTCGAAGCAACATTCCCCTTCTCACTAGAGCTGCCTGCTCTTGATGACGAATCAGAAAGAGATCACCAACGTTTCCATAGACCAGATCCAGTTCTTCCCACAGATACCATCGTTCCAGCAGATTTCGACTTCGACGCTGCTTGGCCGCCAGCTGAGACAGAGGTGATAGTTGGGGTTAGAGAAGTCTTCAAGGCGATTTTTGCAGAAATAGAGAAGATGGAAAGGCACCAGGCCTCCCTGGATATGAGGCTGGATAACAAAGATGCTAATCTCACGGCCGATCTACGTGGGATAGTAGTCAGGATCCGGGAATGGTGGCAACAGCAGCAAACAATGCGTGTGGAGCAAGTTCGATACTTCAAAGCATTGTAAAATAAGATGCTGATCTGGAGCGCTGATAACGCTGATATGAAGAAAAGAATGCAAGAAAACATTGATAGAATGCATGAATCTCATACCACAGAGATGGAACTGCTGCGTGAATTTCATCGCAAAGAACTTTTGCGAGTGGAAGAGAACATGAATACTAAATTCAGCCTTCTTATGGCTGAAATGAAGTTGGTAACAAGTAGAATCGAAAGCCACCCACTTAATTTCGAGCAAAGATACTCAGCCAGAGTCAGAGTCAGCGTAACTCGCCTATCAACCGTCTAGATTTCATGCTTGCTGGCATGTTTCAGGGGTTCCTCTCTCCTTTGATGATGCCAAAAAGGGGGAAGAGGAATACCTAAAGACGTTGAAAGGATCCGCAGCCGAGAAGAAGGACGCAGCTGTAAAGGCAAAGACAACTGAAGAAAGAGAAAAGAAGGGAAAATCTGTTGAGGGGGAAGGTTCGAAAGATATGACCTTAATGGTTGCTAGAACCCCTCAACAAGGACTTGTCATAGCTGATATAATCAGCAAACTTCCAGTGACTTTGCCGCTCCAACATTCTGTTGTGCCCATGTCCGAGAAGAGTAAAATAGTTGAAGCAGAAATGACGGAGATTGAAAGAAAAATGGATGCCCGTACAATCGACATACTGAAATAATATGGAGGCATTCCGGCAGGAAGAGACACTGATGCCATTTCAGACATCGAAACCGAGCCGAGATTGGTTGATGAATTCAAGACGCTCGCATCCGAGGGATACTTCGTGAACATGACCATGGCCCAAGCCTGGGACTTGTATTGGGAAAAAGGCCTCAAGCTATGTGAAGAAGGCGACAGCAAGACCATCGCGATCGCTTTGCATCGATCACTCTGCTGGTCACTCAGCTGGGAAGAAGAAGGCCCCAGTACAATACACACCCAGAGGAAGAGGAATAAGCAGTGGAGGAAGAGGTTTCAGACCTAGACCTCTACCCAAAAATATAGAATACATAGATCCATGGAAGAAATGAGGGATCTATTGGGCTGGGTTTGACGAAGTAGCCAACCTGCAAGTGGCCAAGAACAATGCTGAGTATGTAAAGAGAATCGAGGAAGAGAATAAAAGACAAACTCAGCTGTGGGAAGAAAGACAAGAAAGAAAAAGAAGAGATGAAGCTGCCAGAAAAGCATATGAGAAAAAGAAAGCAGCTGAAGAAGAGAAGAAGAGAAAAAGGTCAGAAGAAGACAAAGCTGATGAGGAAAGAAGGAGGCAGCGAAGGAGATGAAGTGTTATTGTCCACCCCTTCATGTAATTTACTTTTGTAAATACATATGTATGTAAGTCTTCGGTACATTGAATAAAAAATCTGTAATTTCTCTATTTTCTTTGCCTAGACATAGATGGTTGCTCTGATACACTTTGTAAACAGCTGTGTAAAGGACAAAAATGTTATGATCAATAAACAGATTGATTCTACGCATACATTCTCTGTTACTGCACTATCTATATGTATATTTGGCATTTACATTTTGTATGTATGCTTTAAGTTTTGGCATCATCAAAAAGGGGGAAATTGTTGGGAAATTTACTTTTAGATTTTGATGAATGCCATGTAAAACTTAGACTAGAAAGTTGGCACCCCATTTTCTTTGTAATTTGCATTGTGATAGATAGGGCTGTTTGAGCTGAGTTAAGTCAGATATGCCTAAACATGCAAGAAGTCAACTGGAGACTAGAATGAAGACTCCGCTGTAATACAGATGAGTATGGCAAGGAAGAGAAGACAGGAACTCGATCGAGAAGTATCGGTGAGATGCGGTTGTGTGAAGTGTCATCAAGTCAACCCAAGATAGCCAAGTCTCAAGTTGAAGTGAACGGATGAGTCATCCAACGACCGGAAGTCGACTCAAGTCATCCGGGAAGTTAAGGAAACAAAGTCAAGTCAAGACAATCGAAAAGGATTTGTTGCCTGAAGTCAAAAAGTTACTTAAACAAGTAATACTTCCATATCGCCTTTCTCAAAGTGCTCGGTCCCGAGAAGCGTGCAAAAGAAATAAACCAATGGGAAGCATCGCACCGTGTGTAACTCTCGAAAAGTTGAAGGTTCATTCAATACGAGGAAATGTCAATTTCAAGGATCGCAACAAGACAAGCCAACGACCACAAGTGTCTTTTGAAAATTAGCTTATCTCTTCAACGGGCAGATTTTCAAAAGAACACTATAAAAGACTGAGGAATCAATTTGAGAAGAAGACACAGAGGTTACCTTGACTACCAGTACTACAAACATTCAAGCTATCAATTGAGCTGTAACCTACAAAACATTCTCAAATCATTCAAGCTTAATCCTCAGACCAAAACTTCGAAAGAAATCAATCCAACACTTACCTGTGAAGAAAAGACGACTTCAATCAGTTGAAGAGGAAATATTTGAAGAATCAAAGGGGTCTACATTCCACAGAGGATTGTAGAAAGGTTCAAGGTCGAACCTGTCTTAAGATTCTTGGAGGGCTTCGTGATCAAATCCAAGAAACTTGAGCAAGTGAGCTGTAGTAGCAAGGCAACTGCCCTGTGAAGAAGCTGAGTTGGACGAGAAGCCAGCTGTGTGACCAAGGCATCTCCAGACTGAGTCCCAAAGGATCAAGTCACATTTGTGTGATCAAGACTTGCATCCGGGACCGATAACCATTTTGTACTCCGATCAATACTTAGTGGATTCCTCCAGGAGTTGGAGAATAGAGGATTAGAAGAATTACCCCATCTTCGAACCTCTATAAAATTTATTGTGTCATTTAATTTCAGCACTTCAATTCTGCATATTATTTTATATCTGCTGATAAATTTGCTATCCAATTGACTTTCAACAAAGTGCTAAAACCAAGTGTTAAAACTAACTTAAATCAAATTCAAGGGTGTTAAGTCTTCCAATGAAAATATATCACACAGTTGAGTTGAGTTAAGACTAAGCAAAAGCGGTGAGTTATTCTATCAACGGCTCGGTCGAGTCCGTTGAGTGGCTAACTCATTTGGTTAACTAACTTAGCTGTCCATCAAGGACTTAGCTGTGAAGTATTAACTCTAAACTATTTTTAAAAGGACTAAATCGAAAAGTTGGTAAGGTTTATTTAACCCCCCCTTCTAAACCTTACACTCACACCCCTTGGGACCTACAAATAATAAATTGTAAGAAGAACAAAAACAAGTCATATCCTTAAAACTTAAATGCTAAAACTTCATTAATTATATATGTTGTTGTTATATTGGATGTTTTTTTATATGATGTCATCAAAATATGATTAGTATGTTGTCATTTATGTAATTTTGTTGTTTCTTTTTGCATGTTGTGAATTGTAATACTTTTTATTGATTTAATACTAGGACAAGGTAATTGAATTTAAATTTTTTAATTTTATGCAAGTTAAATTTGTAAATGTACATAAAAATAATTTTATTAAAAATAGGTCGGGTTCAGGTTAACTGTAAAATAAATAGGTCGGGTTTGGTTCAAAATTCAGACACGAATACTTAAACAGTCGGATTTGGGTTACATATTATGACCAGCGGACTCCCAAACAAATTGACACGCCTAGATGTATGCACCATGTATCGCAAGGGTAACATACTAGTTAGGTGTAATGACTATGTATTGGTTTTAGGGTTTTGTTGTAATTATTACGTATTGGCTTTCTGAACTTTGAGAAATTATAAATGTAATTTTTCCGAGTGAAAATCGAGTAAAACAAACATAAATTTAGATTTTCTAGTGTAAAAATTAAAATTGAGAAGAATTTTTTGAAACGAAAACTAATCCAGGCCTTAGTATTTTTGACATTGATTTATCGTCATGGATGATGCCCTATTCAGGGTCGTGTCTAGAAATTTTTGTGCCTGAGTCAAACTTTAAAATAATTAGCTTTTTTTTTTTTACAAATTTAAAGACAACATAAAATAACATTAAAAAGTAAATTTTGTATAATGTACAATATTAGTTAAATTACTATACAACCATGTTCGAAGTACGTAATTATTTAAATACATAAAACTTGCCTCGCAGTTTTGGCAACAAAAGAATTGGTCAAGTTTGTACAATCAAGTTGCTCAATTATTCCTTTCCACTACAAGAAAAAATCAGTTTACCTACAGAAAAATCTGTAGGTAAGTATTAAGAAAATTATAAAGTATAGGTAAAATTATTATAGATAAAATCATGGCATGTAAAATATTTACCTACAAAATCTAAAACTATTGGTAAATACCTAAGAAAATCTGTCTGTAATTTAAAAACTATCGGTAATTTGTTGGTATAATTTAGGGAAAAATGATATTTTTTATTCTGTAGGTATTCTGTAGGTAATTGTAAAATTTAGTGACAAAATCATTTGTGTCGGTAAATTCTGTCGGTAAATTGGAATTTTCTTGTGGTGTTCTCAATTGATAACATAGCTAACTCATTCAATCTTTCTTGTGACATGGTTGATCGGAGAAAGGTTTTAAGGGACAATTACAAAACTTCCCTTGAGGTTTGGGAAAATTACAAAAAAAATCTAGAGGTTTTTGAAATTACAAATCGGATTTTTGTAGAAGAACGAGCTCGAACGATTATAACGAGAAAATAGCTAACACTGAATGAATCCTCTAAAATTTGAAAGTTTGAAAGTTTCTTTTTTACATCTATCATATATATATTACATATAAAATATTAAAACTTTTGGGCCTTAAATTTTTTTTTTGGGCATGAGTTCTTTGATGGCCTCAAAAAAGGAAGAAAATTACATGGAATACGCTGATTTTGGTGCTCATACTACACAAGACACTCCTATTACTTTTGTACCTAATTTTTTACTTTTGTACCTAAATTTTTTTTCTGTTGGTGCATATTTTTTTTGATTATTTTTCATTTTTTTTGTTCCTGCATTGTTTTATATGTTATATAAGTTGTTTCGATATTGTTTACATTTGTTTCTTTGTTGTTTCGATGTTTCAAAACAATTTTAACCTATTTTTTATGATTTTTTTTATTCATATATTATTTTTTACATTGTTTTCTATTGTTTCGGTGTTGTTCTATAATATTTTTAATGTTGTTCTAATATTTTTTTTGTTGTTTTCATGTACTGTTCAATGTATACTATTTTAAGCTTTTTTTATTCTTGTGGTGTTTTAAATATTTTTTACGTTGTTTCTGGGTAATTTCCATATCATTTTTTAATCTTGTTCCGATGTTTTTTTGTTATTTCCATGAAATTTTTGATGTTTAAATACAATTTTACATATTTTTAACTTTATTTTGTTTATATGGTGTTTCTATGTTGTTTCTGGTTTGTTTCTATATTGTTTCTTGGTTGTTGAAACATGTTAGAAACAATGTTGAAACAAATCGTAAAAATATCCGGGAATTTTTGTTGGAGCATATTGTTGTGTAAAAAAAGAGCGGGAGCGTAAATTTAGGTAAAATTGTATCAGGAAGCGTAAAAGACTGATATTGACTTAAAAAGGTGGGTATTTCTGTCAATTGCCCCTCAAAAAAGGCACCGTCATGGCCCTATTGATAGATATACTAGCATTTCACCCACGAACTGTAGAGTAAGTTTTTGTTTTTTGATTTTTTAGTGATTGCAAAGTCTTGCATTTCAATAAATAATAAAAAAGTTAATATAAACCGATTTGATTTCAAATTATATATGTTAAACTGTTGAACAATAAATCATAAGTACATACTAGAAAAATTATTAGAAAAGAAAAAAAATTAGTTTTTAAATAAAGATGGAATCTATTTATCGATGATAGCCGTATTAAAAAAAATTAAAAATTGTTGGGATTTAATATAGGATGACCTAAAAATAAAAACAAAAAAATAAATAAATAATATGAAAATCAACTCAATTGAGTTTAATTAAGTGTCATATTGAACAATTATAAGCATTTTATATTAGGCCTGAAAGGTGATCTTTCCAACTACGTACGTATAACGTATTACCTTTAAATATATTTGCGAGTCACGAATATAGTGTTAGCAAAATCATGCAAAGACAAATTTATAAAATCCGGAAATTCAATAGAATTGTAAATTACAATTTGCTGCAAATAATTCAAAATTTTATTGAAACAAAATTACAGAATTCAAATAAAACACACTATCCTTAAAACAGATTCGTCCCTTTTCTGGATGTCTGTTTCTCAGGATAAGACCGAAAAAACGGATTACCTTTCTATTCGGCGAACCGAACTTACGCTTAACTTTATCACCAAAATGCAGTAAGCCAAGAAGAATACATAACAATATGCAGAGAATATTTAGAATGCAAGTGTAGAGTGTGTTTAAACCTGTTGCTGTTACACAACAATTCAAACCTGCTTTTACACAACAATAATAAATATTGTTGTTACAAAATCAATTTGCAGGTTATTGGAATTAAATATATGTTGTTGCAGATTATTTTTAAATTCAAAATTAAATTTGTTATTTACAGATTTTAAAATTCAAAAATTAAAAAATAAATCTGCAAAACATAGGTTAGACTATATGGCTCGATTTCGGTGCGACATTCGTGTCCGCAGGTCGCGCTCGCACACAAGTCAGTGGTTCGGAGCCCGAACCAGACCGTCACTTGCACCCCCCTGTGGGCGCACGTGTAGAGAGAGCCTCTATGCAATATAATCTTACACCTTAATAAAATGTAGCATTATATATACTAGTCTCAAAGTTTTTGTTTTCCCATGTGAGACAAACCCACCTTTCAAAGAATACAAACATATGTTTTTTTTCTTTTAAATTAATTCTAATACTCTATTTTAAGATTTAATTTCTCCTTCATCCAAACACCATTTTGGACAAACAAATATTCGATTTCGATGTTCTAACGGAGTAGAACAAGAATCCACTTTTACTTTTGTCATTAGACAATCGAATTCCCAAGAAAATCGCATCCCAAATATGCAATTTCCTTCACTTTTCCAACAATCCCCCACATGAAGAAAATTTCGAGGATACAAAGATTTGGTGATAATGTAGTTGAACCCTGCATAGGATAGGTAGGTGTTACCCTTTGAACATTCCCTTGTAAAAATATATTTACTTTGCTAGCTGATCAGTAGACGCGATGTCTTTGAACTGTTCTGCCTTTTGTATAAATGATGATATATCTCACACAAGATTCTTCCTAACATACTTCAGTTCTCATTGTTATGTTCATTCATGGCCCTGAATATATGCCTGGTTCTGCAAGAGGTTCTAAGAATTGAGCCTCACAAAATTCTCTTCGAAGCGGCCCCACTTCTCTCTCAAATAGGTGATTCTTCTTTAAGAGTAGCCCGAACTACCCAGCTCGGCTTACCGACGCACGAATCATTAAAAACCAAATGCTTATCCTCTTCTTTCCATGGGCTTCACTTTTAAGGAATGGACAATGGGAAAAATCCCTCCACAGGGATCTCCATTCCTCTTGATGATTTCGCAACTAACTCTCGATTTAACCATTTGGTTAACGGATCTGCTAAATTATCATTTGACTTAACATAGTCAACAGAGATAACACCAGTTGAGAGTAGTTATCTAATGGTATTGTGTCTACGATGTATATGTCTAGACTTACCATTATACATATTGTTATGTGCCTTGTCAATCGCTGATTGACTATCACAATGTATACAAATTGTTGGCACAAGCTTTGGCCATTTTAGAATATCTTCTAAGAAGATTCGGAGCCATTCAACTTCTTCTCCACTCTTGCCTAAAGCTATAAACTCAGACTCCATTGTGGATCTAGCTATAACCGCCTGCTTAGAAGATTTCCACAATATGGCTGCACCACCTAAAGTAAATACAAATCCACTTGTAGACTTAGAGTCTTTAATATCAGACATCCAATTTGCATCGTTGTATCCTTTAATAACAACAAGATATCTTGTATAGTGCGACCAAGATCACGAGTGTATCTTAAATACCTAAGTATTCTCACTATACCTTTCCAAAGTGTTGATGCTACATTTGGATTACTCGTATATCCGCTCAATTTACTCACTACATAAGCAATGTCTGGTCATGTACAACTCATGAAGTACATCAGGCTTCTATGACAGTTGAGTATTCCAATTGAGACACAGCCTCACCTCTATTCTTGGATAGATGTTGACTCGTGTCTATAGGAGTTCTAGCTAATGACATGTCATCTTTACTAAATCTTTCTAGAATCTTCTCCACATAATGTGACTGATTAAGTGTCAATCCATTTGAAGTTCTAGAAATATTTATTCCGAGGATAACGTCAGCTAAACCCATATCTTTCATATCAAACCTTGAGTTCAACATATCTTTTGTGGATTTAATTATTTTAGCATTACTTCCAATAATAAGCATGTCGTCTACATAAAGACACAAAATGACATAGCCATTTTCAGTATCTTTAACATAAACACATTTGTCACATTCATTTATTTTAAATCCACACTCTTTCATGGCATTATCAAATTTTTCATGCCATTGTTTTGGTGCATGTTTCAAGCCATATAATGACTTGACCAATTTACAGACCTTGTTCTCTTGCCCAGGTGCAGAGAATCCCTCAGGTTGTTCCATGTAAATATTCATTTGGAAAAGCAATGTTTACGTCTATTTGATGTACTTAAAGATTTCGTAATGCGGCAATTTCAAGTACCAATCTAATGGAAGTTATTCTCATAACTGGAGAATACGTATCAAAGTAATCAAGGCCCTCTTTTTTGTCTATAACCTTTAATTACAAGTCTAGCCTTGTACTTATCAATTGTTCCATTCGCCTTCAATTTCTTCTTGAAGATCCATTTGTAACCTAGTGGTTTACTTCCTTCAGGAAGATCCACTAGTTCCCATGTATGGTTTTGCAAGATAGAATCAATTTTGCTTTTAATGGCTTATTTCCATAATGGTCCTTCTGACGAAGTTAAAAACTTCTCTATAACTTTGAGGTTCACTTTCCAGTATGTAGGTTAGAAAATCTGGACCAAAAGATTTTTCTATCCTAGCTCGTTTGTTGCGTCTAAGTTCTACCTCTTATTCTTTATTTCCTTGTTCTTGTTCTATTGAATCATGTATCCATTTAGAAGAGCTTGCTTCTTCTCTCGATATGCACGGAAATACATTTTCAAAGAACGAGGTATTTCTCAATTCAATTATCGTGTTCTTGTGTATATCTTCAACTTTAGATTCATGCACAAAAAACCGATAAGCATTACTGTTATGTGCATATCCAATAAATATGCAGTCAACAGTTTTGAGACCTACCTTCACCTTCTTTGGTATAGGTATAGGAACCTTAGCAAGACACCCCCACACTCGTAAGTATTTGTAGGATGGCATTCTTCCATGCCATAGCTCGTAAGGGCTTTTGTCTAGTTTCTTACGAGGTAACTTATTTAAAAGGTAATTAGTTGTTAAGACAGCTTCTCCCCACATGTTCTGAGGCAAGCCAGAACTTAATAACATGACATTCATCATTTCTTTAAGTGTACGGTTTTTTCGTTCTACAATGCCATTATGTTGAGGTGAATAAGGTGTTGTTGTTTCGTATCTAATTCCGTGTTGGGCACAAAATTCAGCAAATGGTGATTCATATTCATCTCCACGATCACTTCTTAACACCTTAATTTTCTTATTGAGTTGATTCTCAACTTCATTTTTATAGAGAATAAATTTCTCTATAGCTTCACCTTTACTTATAAGAAGATACACATAACAAAACTTTGTGTTATCATTTATAAAAGTAATGAAGTGCTTGTTTCCACCACGTGTTTGTGTCAATTTTAAATCACATACATCGGTATGAATTAAATCAAGTGGTTCATTATTTCTTTCAATAATTTTAAATGATGTCCTTGTTAACTTTGCCTCAACACAAGTTTCACACTTGTGCTTGGAATCAATATGGAATGTTGGTGTATAATTCAAGTTAATTAATCTACGTAAAATATCATTATTAACGTGTCTTAGTCTACCATGCCACAAATTGGAAGACTCAAGGAAGTAAACAGAAGAGTTTTTCATTTCATTTGCTTTTGGTTTAACAACCATTACATTGAGCTTGAACAGCCCATCGGAACCCTTGCCTACAAACATCCCATTTTCAACAAAGTAACAATCCCTGACTCGAAAACAATGCAAAAACCATGCTTATATAAAAGCGAACCAGACACCAAATTCTTACAAATGTCTGGTACAAACAACACATTATTAAGAGTTAGTTCCTTCCCGGACGTCATCATCATAACCACTTTTCCTTTTCCCTTGATCTCGGAAGTAGCTGAATTTCCCATGTACAACTTCTCGCCGTCTTCAACTGGCTCAAAGGAACTAAATATTTCTTTGACCGAACACACGTGCCTAGTAGCACCAGAATCAATCCATCATTATTTCGGGTTTGAACCTATGAAATTCATCTCGGAGATCACCGCAGCCAGGTTCATATCTAACACCTCTTGAGAAATGCGATCAACCAGGTTAGTCTCCCGATTCTTCTTCAGTTTCTTGCAATCAGAAGCCTTGTGACCCTTGTCGCCACAATTAAAGCATTTTCCTTCGAAATTCTTCTTGGAAATGCCTCCTTTTGGCCCCCAATTATTGAACCATTTACCAGTTTTCCCGAATTTCTTTTTTCTTTAGAGCTTTCGCCATGCTC
Source organism: Rehmannia glutinosa (assembly GCA_016081115.2). NCBI lineage: Eukaryota > Viridiplantae > Streptophyta > Magnoliopsida > Lamiales > Orobanchaceae > Rehmannia > Rehmannia glutinosa. The sequence continues at coordinate 24,245,063 of CM071924.1, forward strand.
CACAACATTGGCTTTAGCAGCCACATGAATGAACAATTTTGTTTCAAAACCTTTGTTATCTTCTTCAATTCGAAGCCTAACAACCAGTTCTTCAACGTTCATTTCCTTTCGTTTGTGCTTTAGATAGTTCTTGAAGTCTTTCCAAGCTGGTGGCAATTTTTGAATTATTGTGGCCACTTGGAAAATTTTACTCAAAACCATTCCTTCAGCAAGAATATCATGTACAATCACCTGAAGTTCTTGCACTTGACTTATTACAGACTTGGAATCAATCATTTTAAAGTCTAGAATCGCCAACAATAAATTTTTTAGCCCCCGCATCCTCAGACTTATACTTGTGGTATAGAGACTCCCACAATTCTTTAGCAGTTTGTTGAGAGTTATAAACATTATACAACGGATCTGCTAATCCATTGATTATATAATCCTACATAGGAAATCAACATGATTCCAAGCATCAACCGCATGAGCAGCTTGAACATCTTTTTCATCATCACTCAACTTTGGAGGATCTTCCATCATGAACCTTGCTAGGTTCAATGTAGTCAAGTAAAATAGCATTTTTTGCTGCCAATGTTTGAAATCCAAACCGTTGAATTTCTCCAGTTTCTCAGCATGATTCACCGGCGCATTAACAGTGGGGTTAGCCACTATCCGAGGCACAATCGGGTTAACCACGGGATTCGGCACAACTGGATTGGGTGTAGCCGTTGTCTCATTAGTGCCAATAGGAACTTCAGAATTCAAATCAGAATCCATTTCTGAAATACAAATCAAAGTTTAGTACTTCGATTAATCGGAACAAATCCGACAATTTTTTTTATTAAAATTGTTCCACTTTTTATATAATGATCCAAAGCGATTTTCTTCCACTCCAAATAGCACGAATATTATATTATTAGGCCAAAATAATATTCGAACCAATTTAGACAAATTAAACAATCCTTGAAAAATAGTACACTGTCAAGAACATATTAGTCAACAATAATCATAATCATTCATTATAAATAAATAAATCATGCCAACAGAAATGAAGATGATCATTGACTGAATATGAAAATATTAATTTACTGCCTACTGAGGTTAATGAGAATTAAAAGAAAAAAAAAAATCCTCCAGTTAGCAATATGACAAAGTTACAAAAGAAAAAATTAATTAATCCTTTACACCAACAGTAGCCATCCAATAGAAATTATAAGCCAAATGTAGAAGAACTTTTATCAATACGCCAAATTAAATTACTGCTTACCGAATTCAATTTATAAAAAGCTATTGACTATCAAAATATTAAACATGCCAACAATGAATTAACACTACAGAGGTGATATAAAATTAATCATATAGAGGAACATTGATTGGCAGTGGAACAATGACAACCAATATCAATATATGAAAAAATATTACGGTAACAACAACAATATTTTTTTTTTCCAGTTTAAAGAGTGTTGTATTCAGTTTCCAGAATTTTATTTGAGTATAAACTGTACCATAAAATAAGAATCTGTTTTAAGTTTGTTAGCAAAATCATGCAGTACAGTTTATAAAATCTGGAAATTCAGTAGAATTGTAAATGACAATTTGCTGCAAATAACTCAAAATTTTATTGAAACAAAATAACATAATTCAATTAAACAAAAATGGTCCGAATCGTGTGTTGAACACACTATCCTTAAAACATATTCGTCCCCTCGCACACAAGTCAGTGGTTCAGAGCCCGAACCGTGATATGCACCACCCCTACAAGCGCGCGTGTAGAGAGAGCCTCTATACAATATAATCTTACACCTTAATAAAATGTAGCATTATATACTAGTCTCAAAAGCTTTTGTTTTCCCATGTGGGACAAACCCACCTTTCAAAGAATACAAACACATGTTTTTTTCTTTTAAATTAATTTAATACTCTGCTTTAAGACTTAATTTCTCCTTCATCCAAACACCATTTTGGACAAATAAATATTCGATTTCGATGTTCTCACGGAGTAGAACAAGAATCCACTTTTACTTTTATCGTTAGACAATTGAATTCCAAGAATATCGCACCCCAAATATGCAATTTTCTTCACTTTTCCAACATATAGTCTCATTTTGGATTCCATTGTATTTGTGCATGAAGTTAGACAGCTTCAAAAACATCATTTTTTGTAAAATCCAATTAAATATAAGGGTGCAATTGTAATTTGAAAGATAACTACAACCTTTTCTTTGTACTTAGAACTAACCTTACTGGAAATTAACGTACTGTTTAGGCCAAGATTAATTATAGCTAATATAGACAGGTATTGGATTATCTCATTCTCAGTGCTAAAAGAACTATTTATGCAATTAATCTTACCCTAAACTTCATGCAGCCTTTCAACTATTCTACTTTTCATTCTTTATAGGATTCGTTTAGATTTGTCTTACATCAAAGTGGTTTGCTGAAGGAAGCATTAGATTCTGCAAATCTGTCAAAAGTTGAAATTCAAAGTATAAAGTATCAAAAGGGTCTGTGTCTGTGGGTGGTCATCAAGCTAGACTATAATGTGGCAGTTAGGAAAGGATGGTGACAGTTATTTGACCTGGTTGATGTTGTTGTTTTTGTTTTTATCTCTCAATGTTGGAAGTTTCTTTTGTCATGTTTTACTGATGTAGTTTTAATTTGTTCCCAAAGCGAGTTTTTATACATTGTCTATGTAACTTTGAATTATTTTATTATTTTCTTCTCTATACCTCGCAAAGGCCTATAATTTCTAAATTTGCCCCTTAACATTATATTTATGATTATTTTATGTTGTGATATCTGAAAATGATAGCATAGCCTAAGTTTATTGATGAAATTTATTATTATTTAATAGTATTTATATATTATTGACTAAAGATAATGAAATTTTAAGAGAGAATTGATTCAAATAATTGTTCATATAATTTGTAGGCTAAATGCAATAATTTGCAAAGTTCATGGAGTAAAGTAGAATAATTCGAAGTTAGTGGGCAAAGATGAAAAAACACGCATAGTTTGGGGGCAAATTAAAATTATCTCTGTTTTATTTTAACAAATTAAACCTATTGCTTTTCATGATGCTGACACGTACATTACATTCTATTTTGAGTATTTCTTGGCTCCAATGTGCAGTTTGCTTGTGGTATTTGAAAACTTATAAGAAGTTTTATTGTGTGGTCTACAAATTTTATGAAAAAGGTTTTTAAACTGAAAAAATTAAAAAATTATAAGCTCGATCTAGCATCTTTTATGATTTTTCAGATGAACTTAATCAAATTAAACACTTCTTTTTTGGGATACTTGTCCCATATATTACCTACCTATCTAAACCACCTATCTCATAGCTTGCATGGTTATCTATGGGTCGTATTTTAGTCATATAGATTTTTCCCTTTTTCCTATTGTACCTAATTTTAGGCCGTCTCAAGTCTCAACTCATGGTGACTTTTATTATATATATTGCAAGAAAATGGAGTAAAGACGGGAAGAAGTGATATTCTCATCTCTTTCAAGTGTCCAAATTATATTTCGAAAAATTTCCAACAATTCCCATTTAAAGGACGCTCACGAAGGATAAAATCGTCTTTTCTGTTTTAAATATTTAATTATCTATTTAATTCTCTTTAATTAATTATTAATCCATAAAAATTGTCAATTGGGCCAGTCAATGGAAAAGGCCCACGAGGCCAAGTTCATCACACAAGGCCATGAGGCCCAACTTATTACAATAGACTCATGCAGTCCATAGTTCCATGTATAAATAACCCCTCTATAACAATTTTTCATTAAGGACAATTTAACTGTTGAATTTCTTTAATGCTCTGAAATTTTCTCCTACACACTGCTGACTTAAGCGTTAGAGAGACTATTTCGGGATAACCCCAAAGCCCTTCTAACTCTATTTACGTGTTGCATATCAGTTCTTGACACGTTGATTGAACATTAGATTGGAGACTGATACCTTAGCTTAGAGTATCTCGACTTGCAGTGAGTTGCCCAACTTTTAGCAATATCAGAAACCTTACCGATTTTTAACGCCTAATCTTAAGTTCAAATCCCATCAATATAATGTAGACACTTTATTTTGTTAAAATTGTTAATTTTTATTTTTTGATCGGTAAATTAATTTTATATATTATAATTATTGATGATTGATAATCATAATATATTTTATATTTAATGTTAATGTATCGAATTTATTAATAAAAATGGTGATCAAAAGAGGCGTACTTGGTTATTCAAGACAAATTTTGCTTCACAAAATTGGGAAAGTGGGGGTGCCTTTGAAATGAATTGAGATTCGACCGATAGCTGATAATTAAGACACAAATAACGTAACATTGCACATGAGCTGCTCTTTATTTAGCCACCTAAATATATCGCCATTTGTAATTAGTGGACACCCATAGTTGTTGGCTAATGAGATCAGAACAACAGATCTAAGCAATTTCTTGCTGTTTCCAGTTGGGCTAATTACCAGATTACAACAATTTTTTCTTCAATTAGATTAAGCATGGGTGATTAATATTGGTTCTTCCCTCATACTCATCCTCGAAACAAACTAAACATTAAAATCACAAAATTTGTTGTGTTTATCATATCATATCATGTATATATATATATATATATATATATTTATATATATATATATAGAGAGAGAGAGAGAGATCGAATCTAATGAGATCAGTCCTTATGGTGAGGTATTGGATCTAATGAGACTCATGTCTACGGTGAGACCCCAAAGACTGATCCCAACCATTATCATAAATCATTGAATGGATCTGATTAGATGGATAAAACATACCATTAATAATTAATTTAATCAAAAAAAGGGTAAAAAAAGTAAAACAAACTTCAATTAACAACTAATTCCATAAAAATGGTTACACGATTAGAGAGAGAATATGTCATGATATTCTCCAATCCCATAAAAAAACGCCCCATAACATCCATCACTCCAATTAACAAACAAATTCTCAATCATTGAAGAGTATCACGCCAACAAAAAAAAACTACACTAAAAAATTTGTGGAAAAATATGATTATGTTGAAAATAATGCTACGTTAACCACTCCACAAGCAAATCTAATGGACATCATGGTAGAAGGTTGCGGTAGTAGAGAATTCGAAACTGGTATCTGATCGCGAAAATCTTTTCACTGTACTGCAAGCACTACAAAAAAATATGGGAATTCCAACGAAAAAAATCCGTTGGTATTTAGCCAATTTCCATTGGAATTATTGATTCCAACAGAAGTTCCAATGGAAAAGCACCATTGGTATAATGGCGTTGGAATGACAAAATTCCAACAAAAATTCCTATGGAAACAATATTCCAACAGTACCAAATGGTTTTGTTTATGTTGGACTTTCTGTTGGAATTTTCCAACGGTATGCTGTAGCATTGGAATTTTAAAAATTCCAACAGTTTTATATTCCGTTGGAATTTGATTGTTTTTTTGTAGTGAAGTGTACAACGTAGTATATAGAATAATGGCAAGCAAGGTTGAATTCCTAAGAGATTGAATACGAAACACTTAGGCTATAATAACATTGTATTCCAATTTTATTGAAGCGACCGAAAATCACAAGTTTTATAAATCCTAAATTAACAAACAAAATAAAATAAGTAAATTTGTAAAAAACCGGAGCTCCACAAGTCTTTTCAACAAATACGAAAGCAACTCTAGGCACATAATCCAACATGCTTCTTCAATATTAAATCCAATCAATGTTTATCAAAACTAATTCATGTGTTTCTATGGGTTCAATTCTTATATTTGTTTATACCACGCCCAAATCAAATAAATAGTAGATTAATAACAATTGTAGTCTCCCGATGCATTAAACTAATTCTTTCTTCCTTGTCTTTGGAAGGAGCTAAGTGTCTTCTAGATGATTCACCCTTATTCCTCTTGTAGTTTTTATTGAAGAACTTTTTGAATCTCTTAACCATTAGTGCAATCTCCATTTTGTCTATGGTGTCCTTGGATTCTGCATTCTTTGACTCTCTAGCCACTAGAGCAGCTGTCTTGGGCACAACTATCTCATCTTTATCTTTCCTTCTAAGCTCGAATTCATAAACCTTGAGATCTGAGAATAGCTCATGGTTGTAAATCTTTGTAAAGTCATTGAATGCTTGAGTGCCATCACTTTCATTCCCCACTCAGCTGGGAGAGATCTTAGAATCTTCATACACATATCGTTCTGTGTATATTCTTTGCCTGAGCTGATAACTCATTTGTAATCTTTGTGAATCTGGCATCAAGGTGATTCAGTGATTCACAAGCTAACATTTTGAAGTTTTCGAACATCTGCACTGCAACTATTAATTTATTTTCTTTAATCTGCTCTGAGCCTTTGCAGATTAGAGTTAGATTTTCCCATATGTCCTTAGCAGTCCTACAAGATTTAACTTTGTTAAATATTTCCTTATCAAGAGGCTTTTACAAAATATCTGTGGCCACATTATCCAAGTTATATCGTTTCTGTCTTTATTGGTCCATTCGCTTATAAGCTTCTCCACCACGGCAGGCATTTCAGCATCATCCTTAGCAGCTCTTACAACTGTATTCACCTTGGTGATTTTAATAAGTTCATCCTCGATGACAAACCACATTTCATCATGCAAAGCTGAGAGATGTGACTGCATGCAAATTTTCAGTCATCAAACTCTTCTACAATAAATATGGAAATGCGAGATAGATTTGCTTCCATGATAATAAGTTTTTGAAAGAAAATTTGAAAAACTTTCGAGTGTTGATCTTTTGAAAATATTGAGATCCAGTTCAGTAACCAGTGCGGAAGGTTCTTTGAACCAACCACTCTGATATATCTTGTAGGTCGCAAGGGGTGTTAGTTAAGTCTAGAATGGGGGGGGGGGGAGTTGAATAGACTTAACCAATTATTGGATTTTAAATTAAATCAGAGTTTATACAAGTAAATAGCTAAGTCTCTTGGAAGACAGTTGGGTCTAACCTCAACATGAGAGTTAACCACTCAACAGACTCGAGAGCTGTTGATAGAGTAACTCAGCTAAGTGAAGTGAGCTTTTTAGGAATCAGTTTACTTGAGTTTTTACAGCGGAAGTCTTACACCTTTTTAGAATATGATTTTCAACACTTGTTTTAGGTTAAGTTATTATCAGTTGAGTAAGCAAATATAAATCAACAATATTAAATATGCAGAAAAATAAATGCTGAAAGTAAATGACATAGAGAAATTTTATAGTGGTTCGAGGATGGGGTAATTCATCTACTCCACTCTTATCTGACTCCTGGAGGTAATCCACTAATGCAAGAACTTGTTACAAAAAGGCTAATACAGTCCAAGTAAACCTTGATCACACAGCTAGCTTCACTCCTGAGACTCATCTTCTTCGTAAGGCACATACCTCACTACTTCAGCTCTTCAAACCCTTTGGACTTGATCACACAACCCTTCGTTGGATTCGAAACAAGCTATAAATTGAACCTTACTGCACGTCCCTCACCACATGAAACTGAAGACCCCTTGTTCTTGAAAAACAAAATTTCCTCTTCAACAGGTTGAAGCTTTCTTCCTTCCTTCACTGAGTGTGTTGGTTAGAATCACTTCAAGTATTTACACTTGAGGATTTAAATGTATACCTCGAGAGAATATTTGCAGTTGCTTGCTTGCTCAGATTTATCTTGTATGTGTCACGTACATCTTTCATAATTTTCTTCAGCCTTTTATAGTGACAGTTTCAATAAGTGTCCGTTGAAGAGATAGATAATTTTCAAACTTCACTTCTTGTTCGTTGGCTTGTCTTGTCGTGCAGCTTTTGATGTTGACCCAACCTTGACAATAATGCTCTGCAGGTATCTGAATCATACCAGGTTCCTGCAAACATCCCATTGGTTCCCAGCAACAAGACAACTTTTAAGGTTGCATGTCTGTCCCTTACCATTTTGGGTAAGTCTTTAAATTTTCTTTGCAACAGACTTCTTCAGCTTTGTTTGAGTCCTTCAGTTGCTTTAATTGAGTCTTCTCCTTGATTCTTGGATGACTCAACTGTAGGTCTATTGAAAGATACAACTTCTTTACTTGACTGAGATTCTTCTTCGAAACTTAGCTGCGACATAGATGAATCTTCACTGCATTTTTCAGTCAGTATTCTGCAATCTTCAACTCTGTTATTTCATAACTCAGCTAATTTCCTAATTATTACATAGTTGAAATACAACAAAAAATGGAGTGTCATCATCAAAATCTATACAAATAAATTTCCTAAAAACTCATGGACCCAAATCAATGTAGATTGTTTTTGAGGATGATTCCATTTAAGAGAAACAAATTCTTCAAAGAAAAAATTCACACTTTAGTCAGTTTTTGGCAAATGAAAGGGTAGGGAGTATAGTCAGCAAAATTAGCCCGACCCGAGGGGCTGGGTTATACTTTATTTTTGGCTGCCCAAAAGGATCGAGTTTAATTTGGCCCGACCCAAGTGATCCGAAGCCTTAACCAATCAAAAATACACTTGTTGGGCTAGAATGGGCCACAAGAAATGTGGACCGATGAATTTTTGGTCCGACTCGGCCCAGTTTTTTCACCTGGCCTATTGGGCATTGACAGCTCTAGTAGGGAGGAATGAACAGTTTAATATTTTGAGGAAGTTCCACCACATACCCTTCTTTTTGGGAAAATCCCGCTATTTACGCTCATTTCCCTTATTTACTCTCTCCGATTGACTTTTTTGACATTTTTTACGATCCTGCAAATTTTTTTTTGTCATTTTAACGTTGTTTTCGTTTTATTTGTTCATGTATTACTTTGTATGTTATTTTTGTTGTTTCGACGTTGTTTATATGTTTCTTGGTTGTTTCGATGTTTCAATACGACTTTTATTTATTTTTTATGCTCTTTTTTGTGTCGTTTTATACATTGTTTTTGGTTTATTTTTTATAGCGTTTTTAATGTTGTTATGATGTGTTTTTTGTTTTTCCATGTAATTTTTAATGTTTTAATGTAGTTTTGACCTATTTTTATACACTTTTTATTGATTTGATATTTTCTATATTGTTTCTATTATTTTTGGGTTGTTTCTTTACTGTTTTTAATGTTGTTATGATGTTTCCTTATTGTTTCCATGATTCATTCTATGTTTCAATGTACTTTTTACCTATTTTCAAGTTCTTTTTGGTTCTGTGCAGGGCCGCTCCTAACGTTAGTCGAGCGAGTCGGTCGACTTGGGTCCGAAAAAATTATAAATTTTAGGGGCTCATTTTTTTGTATATATTTTACATATAGATATATGTAAGAAACGTACAATACCAAACAAATTATTATATAGCCCAGCGGTTGCGGCCTAGATTAGCATTTCTACTGCCCTGGGTTCGAATCCCGTAGGCTGCAGTTGCGCCTGTTTCCTTTTCCTTTTTTTTTTGTATTTTGTTATTTATAAAAACAAATTTAAAAGCTCCCCTCTCCACCAAGAATTAAGGGCCTATTTTCCTTGGGTCTTGTAGCCTTTGGCTTTGAGTCTTGCTAGGTTCTAACAATTATCAATTTTAATTTCTCTTGGTGGTCCAACATTAAATTTCTCTATTTAAATTTTAAAATGCAAAAGAAAAAAAAAGCCTAAAAGAATTGGAAAGTGGGAACAAAATAGAAAATAAGCAAGTTGTTCATCCGTGAAAAAGAAAAAAAATCTCCGGTCAACCATGTCACAAGAAATATTGAATAGGTTAGCTATGTTATCGATTGAGAAATGAATTATTGAACAACTTGATTATACTGATTTTATTAATACTTTTGTGGCCAAAACTGTAAGGCGGGTTATATTTAATTAACTATTTGAATTTTTAAACATAGATGTCATATTAGTTTAACTATATTCGAATTGTTGTATATATTGCACGATATTTATTCTTTTATTATTTTATGTTGTCTTTTAGTTTGTACAAAAAAAGGGGGCCCAATTTTAAAAGTTCGACTCAGGCCAAAAAAATGATAGGATCGGCCCTGGTTCTGTGTTGTTTATTATATTATTTCGAGATTGTTTCTATATAGTTTTTAATGTTTTTTATGTTGTTTGTTGGTTGTTTCTATGCGTTTTCGACATTTTTAATGCATTTGATCAAAGTTGAACTGTGTGTTTCTATACATGTGTTAATGCATTTTGTTTTAATATGTGTTGTTTTATATGTATATTTTATGATTGTTTATAATAGCTTGAGTATAAAATTAATTATTTAATTGGGACAGAAATTAGTTTTTTACTGAAATTTTATTATATGAAACATGTTTGAAATATTTTTGAAACAACCTTGAAAAACAACTTAAAAAATCCGAGAAAATTGGTCGGAGCATAAAAATATCCGATAAAAAGAGGCGGGAGCGTACAAATGTCCAGAAAAAGGACCGAAAACGTAAATGTGTCCTTTTTTTCTAGAATGTTGGGTGTTTTTGTCCTTATCCCTAATATTTTCTTGAACGCGATCAAATAATTTTTTTTGTAGCCATTTAACGTAGAAATCGAGTAATAATTGATGCATATAAAGGGGGTGTGTCACTACATCACAGTTAGGATGCCAATAAAATTGAAATTGGTCATGATGAAAGTGACTGATTCACAAACCAAGTATAAACAAAGCAAAAAAAAAGGGATCTGTAATCTTGAGCAGAGTATTGTGTTAGATAAGTTGGAATACCACATTTGATAGTTGTTTTGAACTTAGCCTTACAAAATCAAACATGATGAATTCAAAATTTGACCAGGTTCAGCCAAATTCAAGAGAATTGCATGAATTGTGGTCCAGCATTTAAAGATTTATTATTATTACTTAATTCTTTAAAGATTTATTATTATTTAATTAATTTGGATTATATAACCTAAATTTAGTCCATTAAAGTCCTAAGGCTTAAAAGCCATCTATAAATACCCTCAAAATATTTATTGTTGAAGCTACACAACTCACTGCGCAATCAACTGCTCTCAAGTCCTTCGATTTATTCTTATTTGTTCTAGAATTGATTTGAGCACGGATGGTCTTTGTCAGGTCCACGTTTGGCACCGTAATGACATTTTGTGATGTTTGCAATGTTGCAGGAGTTTAATTAATCAGAGTGATATTACGTCAAAATAACTTTGTGATTTTACAAAAAATTTACAATTAAAATGTCTACAATAATAATAATAATAATAATAATAATAATATAACAACACTAACAAAATATTTACAGTTAAATTTATCTTGAAGAGTACATTATTAATTCCAATAAATTAGCATAATACATTATTATTTTTCGCACATTCATCAATGGCAGTATCCATAACGCCCAAAATAAACATCAAACAAACTTTAAACTCGTGGCTTTGTCGGCAGAGGCACCTCACTTCTCCGAATCTCCGTCCATGCGTTTATTCAGTTGTAATAATATAATACTAACATGTTGATTTGACTTATCTCATTGAGGTCGTTTCTAGAATCAGAGTACAGCTATATAAGACAAAAACTCATATTACACTCTTCGACATATTTTATTTCGTAATACAGATCCAAAATGATATATATTAAATTTGGATTTAATTTTTTTTGATTTGTAATATGGAATGGATCTGTCTCATTAATTTAAACATATGAGACTGTTTCAAATGAGACTTACTCTAATAATAATAATTATTTAAATTCAACATAAAAAATTAAAATCTTGCATATTTAAGATTATTAAAGAACAATTCCTAAAAGAATTTTGGTAATTGAACTTCCCGTAGGACGGGACCATGTTCAGCCTTGATTTGCGGGTTTTTCTAGTGTTAAAGTGGAGGAGAAAAGATTTTTTTCTCCCTTCCATTAGGTGCTAAGAAGGAAATATGTCGGCAAGAAAAATAGAGTGAATTTTTACTGTTTATTCGCTAAAATACTTTATCTAAACAAAAAATCCTCAACAAAATTTTCAACACATTTATGTGTTGGGGTAATATTATAATTATATATTTTTCATTTAATTATCCCATTATTTAATTATTAACCAACGAATATTTCTTATTGGATACGAATACTGTCAGTCCATGAGGCCTAAACTATTATTGAGTAGCTCGTTCAGTTCGCTATATCTGGCTCACACGATCCACTTTATCATACAAGGTTCATGCGGGTCATCAACCCATGTATAAAAAGATCTATCCGTCCCATTTGTAAGCATTCTGGATTATTTTGAATTAATTGCTCTCAATAATGTGTCATTTGCTGTGGAATTATTCTCCAACTGATACTGACTTGAGCGTCGGATGGGCCTCCCTGGAATAACCCTAAGGCCCGTCTAACATTTGCAGAATTATCGCAAGCAAGTTCCAATCTCAAGAACTATAAATTTCGGAAAAGAAATTGGACTTATTATCAGAAACCTTGACTATGAGTAATCTGCGGTTAGAGGAAAAAAGATTTAAAGCCCAACAATCAACGTGGATGATTACAACAGGAAAAAAAAACATTGAGTTCAGAATAATTAAAAAAAAAAATTAAATGACAAAAAACACGTTTGATTCCGTATTATTTTGATAAGCAAATAACATTCAATAACTCCCGTGATTTTTATCAGAATATTATAGTTACTCTTTAGATGTAGATTTAAGACAAAATCAAATATCAATGGTATTGTAATTTTCAAATATCTAACTTGAGTATTGTTTTTAATTATCCGTAACATAAATAATGTATGTGTGGAACAATCAACGTAAGAAAATAAATGTTGTAAAAAAAAATTACAGTGAGAAAATAATGATGTAAGATCACACGTGGCAACCATCTCCAAATATAAGAAATGATATAATACAAGAAGAAGAAATCCCACATCCAATTTTACAAATCCGGAACTCATATTGTAAGGTGTCTACATGTGGTTGAAAGACAAAGACATCATCATAGTCTTTGATCATCCTGTTGAATGCCAATGTATCACGCGTGCCCGTAATTCTAAAAGCCATGGGAGGAAAAATAGGAAAAGCACCAAAAATCAAATAATGTGAGTGTTAATTTTTCTTATGAAAGAAACGAAATACAAAACAGAGAGAGGTAGAATTGTACTTCGTCTTTAGGGTTTGATCTCAATTCAGACCAGAAAAGCAAAACCCTATAGAAAAATCTTCCTCCACCCCTCTCTCTTTTCCTTCTTGCTTTTTAAAAAAAACCCCATTTTTCCATCACCATTTTGTTCCCGAAGGAAGTATGGGAATTTGCATGCACCGCTGATCAACAAGGTTTGTCCTGTTTTCCTTGTTAAATATCTTTGCTTTTTCTCATCTGGGCTTTTTTCTGGGTGCGAAGAAAATCATGGGTCGTATAAAAATCTTGTTTTAGATGAAATGGAAGTTGATCCAAGGAGATTAACCCACATTGTTGTGGCCCTGTTAATTTTTCTTGTGGGAGGTGTTATTTGTTTCACAGACCCAAATGATTTCAAAATCCTGAATGATTTCAGAAATGGTTTGGAAAATCCAGATCTTTTGAAATGGCCAAGCAAGGGGAATAATAATGATCCATGTGGTCCACCTGCATGGCCTCATGTGTTCTGTTCTAATAATGGCAGAGTAACTCAAATTCAGGTTCAAAATCTTGGTTTAAAGGGCCCTTTACCTCAAAATATGAATCAATTGGATAAACTCCAGAATGTAGGCCTTCAGAGGAACAATTTCAATGGAAAATTGCCATCTTTCAGTGGTTTGTCTGATTTGCAATACGCGTACTTGGATTTTAACGAATTCGATACGATTCCTGCTGATTTCTTTCATGGGCTTAGTAATATACGCGTTCTTGCGTTAGATAACAACCCTTTTAATCAAAGTACTGGTTGGAGTATACCTAGTGAGCTAGCTGAGTCTACACAATTAGTGAATTTTTTTTGCTCACGTTGCAATATAGTCGGGCGAATCCCTGATTTTTTTGGGAGTTTCCCGTCTCTCAATTCGTTGAGACTTTCGTCCAATAAGTTGACCGGTGAAATACCGTCCAGTTTTCGTAACTCAATAATGCAGATTCTGTGGTTGAATAATCAAGATGGAGGTGGCTTGACTGGTTCGATTGATGTAATCGGGACTATGGTTGGGCTAACTCAGGTTTGGCTCCATGGAAATCAATTTACAGGATCGATTCCGGATAATATTGGGAGTTTAACTTCCTTAAAAGAATTCAACCTGAATAGGAACCGATTAGTTGGCTTGATACCCTCGGGATTAGCCAATTTGAATCTGCAACTGTTGGATTTGAGCAATAATATGCTCATGGGATCATTGCCAAAATTTAAAGCTGCAAAAGTTTTATATGATTCAAATTCTTTCTGTCAGTCTGATCCTGGTGCACAATGTGCTCCTGAAGTTAATGCCCTTTTAGGTTTTCTTCGTGATGTAAATTATCCGGAAAAACTCGCATCCTCGTGGACTGGTAACAATCCATGTGTGGGACCATGGTGGGGGATCTCTTGTAATTCGAAAAACCAGGTTTCAATTATTAATTTGCGAAATCTTGGACTTAATGGTACACTTAGCCCTTCACTTGTCGATTTACCTTCATTAATGGAAATTCACTTAGAAGGGAACAATCTACACGGCATACTTCCTTCGAATCTAACTCTGCTGAATTCACTGAGATTGTTGAATTTAAGTGGGAACGACTTCGAGCCGCCACTGCCGAAATTCAACAATGGTGTAAATGTAGTAATCGATCATAACCCAAAACTGAATCCATCGGGCCCGCCACTACCCCCCTCTCCAAATGGATCACCGTCTGACAGTAGTACACCATCGTCAAATTTTGCTCCTTCAGAAGGTAACAGTTCGAGTCCTAATGCGTCTAGTGATGTAAATAAGGAGCGAAATTCGATTAAATCCAGAGTGGTGGTCATCGTGGCTTCAAGTTCTGCTGTTTTTACCGTTCTTGCCATTGTGTTGGCTGTTTACTGCCTTAGGAAGAGAAAAAAGACTAGAACGGCTCAAAATGGTGTTGTGATACATCCTAAAGATTCATCAAATCCTAGTGACATGGTGAAGATTGCAATAATCGATACTTCTAGTGGTGCCGAGAGTAGTCGGACTACTGATGGATCGGATAATGCTAGAGTGATTGAAGCTGGGAACCTTGTATTTTCTCTTCAGTCCCTTCGGAAGGTGACAAACGACTTTGCACGAGAAAACGAGCTCGGGCGTGGAGGTTTCGGGGTGGTTTACAAGGGCGAACTCGAAAATGGAATGAAGCTAGCAGTTAAGAGAATGGAATCTGGGGAGATAGGTAATAAAGCATTGGATGAGTTTCAGACGGAAATTTCCGTGCTTTCGAAGGTTCGCCATCGGCATCTCGTGTCACTTTTGGGGTATTCTGCCGAAGGAAATGAGAGGCTTTTGGTTTATGAGTATATGCCTCAGGGTGCTCTGAGCAGACATCTTTTCCGTTGGAAGAGTTTGAATTTGGAGCCTGTGTCGTGGACGAGAAGGCTCAATATTGCTCTTGACGTTGCTCGAGGGGTCGAATATCTTCATAGTTTGGCGCACCAGAGCTTTATTCACCGTGATCTGAAATCAGCAAACATTCTTCTTGATGATGATTTTCGGGCAAAAGTTTCGGACTTTGGATTGGTAAAATTGGCTCTTGACACAGAGAGGTCTGTCGCAACGAGGCTGGCTGGAACTTTTGGATATCTTGCTCCTGAATATGCTGGTATGAAATTAATATTTAAATAGCTGATAAATGAGGTCAACCTAACTAGTCTTCCTTTTTTCCTGTATTATTATGCTCACACTGATGCGGAAATTCAGTTGATAAATTAGCATCCTTCATCGTTATATAGAACACTCATATGGCGATATTGTCTGACAAAATGAAACTAATTCTTATCTCAATTCTCAATTTTCAGTAAGAAATAGGAAAAAGTCTTATCTTATTCTCAATATGTTGTTGAGATAATTACAAAAACTACCTTTGAGATTTAGCCTAATTACAAAAAAAAAAAAAACAGTTATCTTTCAAAATACCTCGTTGACATTTGTTTCTATTTTACAAATTGCACCCTTAGGGGGTTTTATTTGTTAGGTAAATACAAACCTCAGGGGGGTGTATGTAACACCTTAAGGGGGTATTTGTAATTCTGAAAGATAATTGGAGTTTTTTGTAATTAGGCCAAGCCCCATAGGTAGTATTTGTAATTATTTCCATGTTCTTCTTCTCTGTTTTTGTATGTCTCCTTTGCTCTCCACTCATTCATATTTCTGTCCTTTTCAGTGACAGGCAAAATTACCACAAAGGTCGACGTCTTCAGCTTCGGAGTGATACTGATGGAACTTCTGACGGGACTAGTGGCACTCGATGAACGTCGTCCTGAAGAAAAACGATACTTGGCCGAGTGGTTTTGGCAGATAAAATCTAATCGAGATACACTTATTGCTTCTATCGACCCTGCTCTTGACGCGAAAGAAGACATTTATGAAAGCATTTTCATTATAGCTGAACTGGCAGGACATTGCACTGCACGGGAGGCCAACTATCGGCCTGAAATGGGGCACGCCGTAAATGTGCTGGCCCAGTTGGTTGAAAAATGGAAACCATATGAAGAGACGGATAATTATTCTGGCATCAACTTGGATTTACCACTTCCACAGTTGTTGAAGGGCTGGCAAGAAGAAGGTGATACCCGAGATTTCAGTGGCACTTTCAGTCAGGACAGTAAAGGGAGTATACCGGCTAAGCCGTCGGGATTTGCAGATTCGTTCACTTCGGCCGATGCTCGCTAATAGGTGATTTAGATGCAAATTTCTGTTGGTTCGTCCTAATTATGTGTTTTGTTTTTTCTTATCAGTGATTTTGTTTTGAAAAACGAGGTTGATTGCATGCTTTATGGTTGGATATGAAGATTACAGTCATAAATAGTTGATGTGATCTATTTCAGGATTAATCGAAATACTTTTACGTGTGTCTCTGTGTCTGCATTTTGTCTCAAGCTATTTTAGATTATAGCTTCTCTGCAGAAAATCTTTACAAAGATGATTTCACCAAATCGAGTCTTGTTTACAAATTTGTCTTCTCTATCTAAATTTTTTGTCTATGTGAGTGTACATGCACATGATGCCTTGACATGTAACTAAACACACACACACAAACACACACAGAGAGACGCACGGAAGCAAAAAAATGGTTTTTTTTTTTCTTTTGCAGAAGTACCTTAGTGATTATAGGTCGGATCTGTAATTGATCTACTGGGTGACTAATTCATACTCAATACCATTTCCATTTAGCCTCTGATAAATTTTTATAAGGCTCTCTTTATATATTAACTATATCTACGCTAGGTAATAAAATCTTACTGCAATCTTTATCATGTTGCTGCCAAAAAGTTGAACTCTATTTGAGGTTGGGGGATAAAATGGGTGGTTTAATGCCTTGTTTTTTGGGCTGACAAGTTTTGACACGACACGATAGCACGACACAAAAACAATATGAAAATAACGGCTTAGTGTTTAAACTATTGTGTTCGTGTCCTTATCGTATCGATATCGATATCGACACGATAAGACATGAAAACTTACATGTCGTGTCGTGTTCGTGTCGATATGATAAGGAATGTAATGATTATTTGTTGAAAAGATCTTTGTATGTCTTATTGACATTTTGTAATTTGTATCGTGTATTGTCGTGTAATATGTGTCATGTGCCTTCGTGTATTATAATGTATAATGTCATATAGTTCAAACTTAGTTTTTCTTTTCCGACTTTATCGTGTCAAATTGTGTCATGTCATGTCATGTCAAGTCCAACAAAAATCATATTTGGGTTCATGTTCGTGTAAGTACAATCAGTTATCATATACACATCTTAAGTGAATTCTTAGCCAATTATGATACTGATTAGTCCCATCATGGCCATTGATGCATAGATGTCACTTGATGAATGGTCATGATATTCCAATATTCAGATATCCGTAAAGAACAATCCTGCCTTCTTAACTACCCCTTATTTTGTCGAGAAATACCTATAAAGATGATTCATGCATACATATGCTAAGAACAATAGTTGAGTTGTAACTGGTTGATACTTTGATTAAAACTCCGTCAGGAGCGGAATCCCCCAAACCTCATGGGTACTTTTCGTAATTCTGAAACTTAGCTGGGTTATTACATTTTTCTTTCGTATGGTCATTCTGTGTTTTAGCATTTGTCAAGTGTTTTAAGTTTTCGGCCAGCTTATGTTGTGGGTTCATAGCTTGTCTTGAATTTCTGGATGTATATGTAACTCAATTTGTTCAAACTTTTTCAAGTTCATGTTTCTTGACTGCAGGTAATGGAAACTTCAATTCAGACTTTTAGAGCTGCCTAAAGACTAAAGAGCCCTGCTGCTTGTTGGAGAACAAATTATATCCTGTTTGGTTTCAAGGATTTGACAAGGAAAATGTTGTGACATGGGAAAACGGATTAATCCAAAGGGATGTATAATCTCAAGTTTGTTTGGTTGTCCGGCAAACAATATGAAGGAAAGAGGTGAAGTGTCTTGGACCAGTTGTACAAATAAATAATAATCACTTTGTAAGTAAAATGTCTTAATTTTGTTTTGTCAATTTATTATATATTTTTCTCAATTTCGTGTATTATCCATTTATCCTGTTGTTCTAATCAAATAGCAAAAATTGTTGTCCGAAGCATTTAATTTCGAACTTTTTTTTTTTTTTTTTTCTTCTGAGGCACCAAAATCCTAGACCAACCAGGTACTTGGACAAAACAATTCGATGTTCGTGTCATGCTTGTTTGCAACAAACTAAATTTTTAGACTGTTTTAGAATGGAAATGGCTGGTTAGACTTTAATAAAATTATATTCTCAATGATGTATACCTTTTTTTGTTTTTCAAAAAATGTTTGTAGTTCTCAACCTGATCTATTTCTCTATGCTAGAAGTTCTTTTTCTTTCTTTTTTTTTTTTCCGGGTAGGGGGGGATTAACTACAAAATTACCCCTGAGGTTTGGAGTAATTACAAAAACAACCAAAAAAGGTTCAAAATTAAAAAAACTTGAGGTTTGATTATGTCTTAAATGTAGGAGGATAACTATAGTGGTGTCAATTTGGGTCGAGTCTAGGTTTGCGGGTTCGGGTTCATGGGTTTGCGGGTCAAAATCAATGATTCTCCAACTCGGACCCGATTGCTTAATTATTCTTGTCGAACCTTGAACTTGAACCCGACCTACTTATTTCACATGATATTTCTCGGTTGTAGTGGTTGTAAACTTGTAATCCGGACCCAACCCGTTTAACCCGTATAATAAAATTATTTTTGTTTATATCTAATAATTTCAACTAAATAATATATTTTTTTTAAAAATCAATCACTATAACATACTATTCAATCAATAAAAAATATAATAATTCACAACATTAAAAAAGAAGTAATTACATAAATAACATAATATAATTATCATATTTTATTGGCAACATACAAAATTATAATAACATACATAATTAAGGAGGTTTTAGAATTTAAGTTTTAAGAACATGTCTTGGTTTTTGTTTTTCTTATGATTAATTATTTGCTTAATTTTTTTAAAATTCACAAATTCTAAAAAAAATTTCTTAAACATAGGGTTAGACGGGTTAAATGGGTCATTTCATGTTGACCAACCCAACTTGTTTAATTGGCGGGTTATTTAGGTTCGACCCGATTTATATGATTTCGGGTAGTGACCGAGACCAAGGAAGAGACTCGGACCCATACCCATTAATTTCGTGTTAGGTTGAAGTTAATGTTTGAGTTTTGCGTGTCGGGTCCGAAATTGACACCCCTAGATAACTATAATACTTTCGCAAATATAAAGAGGGTGTTTGAAATATTTTGTTTATGAATAGAATAAAGTATAATACAAAATCAAATCTTAAGGGGATTTTGGTAATTTTAAAAAACTTCTGGTTCTTTTTTTAATTACACCAAACGCCTAATTATCCCTTTTTTGACCAATCTATGCTAGAAACTCTTGTTTCATGATGTGTATTTATATTCCATTAGTGTGTGTATATCTATATAAAAATAAATACTAGAACACCACCTATTTATATTTTTTCAATTATTATTATTATTAATAATAAAAGCATCAATAATAACAATATATATATATATATATATATCTCAAGAATTGATACCAAAAATATTGTGCAATATATATCTCAAGAATTGATACCAAAAATATTGTGCACACTTGATGAGAAAAAAAATAAGAAAAAAAAAACAAACAAAAAAGGCTCATTGTTTAAGAATAGCGAATCCTGCTTTACCAACGATTCCCAACTGTAATTTGAAACAATGAGCATTCCCGCTTTCACAGCCGCCCCATTTACCATCCAACACCGTTCTTCACCACCACTGCCGCCACAGTCGCCGTCTTTCCGCCAATCCCCTGCAGACCACCACCACCACCGATTCTCCTTCAAAAGCTCCCAAAACAAAAATTCCGACAGTCCTCCCGAAGTCACCACTGCCTCATGGACTTCATCCATAGCCCACCACTGCCGAAACGGCCGTTTATCCCAAGCGGTCTTCCAATTCACCCGCATGCGAACATCCGGGGTTGAGCCAAACCACGTGACTTTTGTTACTCTCTTGTCGGGCTGTGCCCATTTTCCATCCCAGGGTTTGTTGCTCGGGCCTTCCGTTCACGGGTACGCGCGAAAATTTGGGTTGGATGTTGACGATGTGATGGTCGGGACGGCTGTAATTGACATGTATTCGAAGTTTGGTAAAATGGGCTTGGCTAGATTGAGTTTTGATCATATGGGTGTTAAGAACAAGGTTTCTTGGAATACTATAATTAATGGGTACATGAGGAATGGCGAGTTTGATGAGGCGATCAAGCTGTTCGATGAAATGCCTGAGAGAGATGTCGTTTCTTGGACCGTGTTGATTGATGGTTTTGTGAAGAAGGGAAGGTATGAGGAGGCATTGGAGTGGTTTCAAGAGATGCAGTTGTTGGGAATGGCTCCTGATTTTGTAACGATTATATTGGTCCTCTCTGCAGTTGCTAATTTGGGAACACTCGGTTTGGGCCTTTGGCTGCATCGGTATGTGTTGATGCATGACTTTAGGGATAATATACGGGTCAATAATTCATTGATAGATATGTATTGTAGGTGTGGATGTGTCAAATTAGCTTGTCAAGTGTTTCAAAACATGCCTAAACGAAGCTTAGTTTCATGGAACTCTATAATAGTGGGATTAGCATATAATGCACATGCCGAGGAAGCTCTGGATTATTTTCATTCGATGCAAAGCGATGGATTTAAGCCAGACGGTGTGAGCTTTACCGGAGCTCTTAATGCATGTAGTCATGCTGGTTTAGTTGACAAAGGGCTGGAATTATTCGAAGCCATGACAAAAGTATATAAAATCACTCCAAGAATCGAACACTATGGATGCATAGTAGATATCTACAGTCGTGCAGGTAGATTAAAAGACGCACTGCAGATGTTCGACAAAATGCCTATGAAGCCAAACGAAGTCATTGTTGGTTCACTTTTGGCAGCATGTAGAGATTGTAAAGATGTCGAATTGGCTGAGAGGCTGATGAAATATATCTACGATTTGGACCCGAGTGGAGATTTCAATTACGTGTTGCTGTCGAATATATATGCTGCAACGGGAAGTTGGCGAGGGGCGAGCAACGTGAGGAAGAAAATGAAGGCTCTTGGGGTACAAAAGAGGCCTGGAATTAGTTCGATTGAGGTTAACGGTATTATTCATGAATTTGTTGCGGGTGATAAATCTCATACTGATTCAGAGAGTATCTATATGATGCTCAAGCATTTGTCAAATGAGTTAAGGTTATTCTAGCCATGCTTCAGAAGATATTTTCTCAGTAGCATTTGAATAAGTGATTTGAAAATATGGGCAATATAAAGTTTTAGCTTCAAATCTTTCAAATTATATTCTTGAAATTTTGAATGTGCTGCTTCAGAAATACAAATTCACACATTTTGTTCTTAAAAAGGGATAATTACAAAAAGTACCATATTACAAAAAAAAACCAGTTAACTTTCAAAATTACAAAAATACCCCCGAAATTTTATTTTGTCTAACATTTAAATCCTTCATAAACAAAAAAATATTTCAAAATCCCCCCACCCCTTCATAGTTATAAAAACATTGCAGTTTACACCTTAACTTTTAACACTGAGGTTTTGTAATTTTAAAAGTTAGCTGGATTTCTTGTAATTAGGTTAAACCTCAGGGGTATTTTTTGTAATTATCTGTTTTAAAAATTTAATGCTATATATTACTTATTAATACATGTATTTTCCATATATATAGAAAGTTTAGTTATATATTCATTTGCACAAAATAGTATATATATTAATACATAAACCTCCCAGCATTACATTTGTGATTGGCATTGGATTTGCCAGGAGCATAACAAAACACACCATCTGAGGTGTTCACTAAACCTATATATTATATTTTGGCATTTGAAGTCTGCTAACAAATTAATACATATTTTCTTTTCTTCCAAAAACAAAATTAAACTGCAGCAAAAGAACTTCACGGAGTTCGGGGCTTCTTCGGGTCCTGACCGTTATGGTGCAACGGGTCGGGACCTGCGGGAACTCTCCTCAGTTCCCAATCCTCTGGCATCTCATTGTTAGCAAGTTTAGGGACTCCATTCTTCAAAGCCATCTTCTTCAGTTCCAAAAACAACTGCATGAAAAATATATCAAGATTCCAAAACAGAACTTTAACTATACATATAAACACACACAAACACGCGCGCGAATGGGAACTGAATTAGGCATGCATTTAATGAGTGAAACCTTTCTGTGCACAAATTTAGGCGAGCCTCCCCTGGTGCTGCATTCTGCCAAAAATAAATAACATATATTTTAGCACAACAAATTCATAAAACATGGGGTTTGAAATATGCATGCATTGTGTATATGAATGTGTGTGGTGTTAGAGAGAGAGAGAGAGAGAGAGAGAGAGAGAGAGAGAGAGAGAGAGAGAGAGAGAGACCAGCAAAAACTTGAATGAATAGGGTTAAAAGCAGCAGAATGCAGAGCACCCCATAGCTGTTAGTTTTTGCCATATCAACTCTGTTTTAGTGTTTTTCTTGTTAATTAAGGATTGTGAGAAAGGATGCAAGTTGGAAGTGATGATCAAATAGGTGAGTTTAAGGGCCAATTTATACAGAAAAATTTATGTGGAGAATGATTGCTCATGCAGCCATTTTTCATTAGAGATTGGGCATATTTATTTACATGATATGACACTGTATGCAAACTCAATAAAGAAGAGAGATGGACGGAGAAATAAAGCAAGCCATGAATGAAAAAGTCTTTTGCAAATATTGCGATAGCAAATGCCTAGTTTGATATTCGAGCCAGGATCTTGACGGCGCCGTTTCAGTTGACTGTGACACTATGACGTCACTCCACAACATTTTGGAAATCTTGTGCAAATCAATTATATGTAGACACAAATTTAAGTATTTAACTTAGGAATAACAAGTTTGCCTTCCGGACAAACCTCATATAAAGCCTTGAGAGTGGGTACCATTTTCCGTTACAGAAGAATATTCCCAATTTTAGTACTATCCCATGGTACTTTCATGTGCCAATTTTTTTTTTAAGTCATTTGGTTTTCTTTTTCATTTTGTTGTTGTTTCTTCTTAGGTAATGAATAGGGTTTTACGTACATAGAAAAAATGGATGTGAGCATTTTTCATATCTGTGAAAAGTATATTAGTGTGACAGAGGAGATAATGAGAATAGTACACTGGTCATGGGATTTTGTCATTAGTGGTAATGCTGATGATATGTAATCATTACATATGATTATTCTGTATGCATACCTGGATTTGGATGCCTTTGTAATATAAATTTTCTTTTAACTTTTTATTTGAGATAGTCTGAACTCTGAAATGATTAATGAAGAATATATCTTTGAAATAAAAATATATTTGTTAGAACGTAAAATGATTTTATTTTTCAAATAACATCTTAGTTTTTACTATTTAAAATTTTGAAGACATTTGTTTTTACTTGATATTCTCGAAAGTATCGTTTTTTTTCCATTAAAGGTAGAAATGAAAATACACATATTAAACAATTTTCAGGTCTAACATTTTTCATCTTATCATGCAGAAAATACCAAATAAATTTTTTCCTTCAAATTTGTGTAAACAATGAAGCATTTCATTATTCCAATGTACTCTTTTTTTTTTGACGTTGCCTTTTTTGTTTGTTTTTCAATCATATCACATCAAAGTATTTATAAGACACTACAAGAAAAATACTGAAAGACAATCCTAAAAGGACAACAATTGTTTACCAAATTGTTGTATGTTAAAGATGTAACAACACTTTCTCAGTAACTGTTGTCTACTAACACAATTTATTTAGCAACAGTTTGTTCTGATTGTCATTTAGTACCACTATTACAACATCATCTTCTACAACACTGTTTTGTCTTAATAGAAAATGGTGAAAAACTGTTGTCGTTTTGGATTTTTCTTGTAGTGAGAGTCCATTTACAATCTCATTTTCACGTTCCAGCAATGTAAAAATAAAGACGTCAACTATTAAAATAGAACTAGAAAATGAGAGGAAGTGTCGATATAAAATTTCTTTTTAAAATGATAGTATAAAAAAACTCAAACGAAAATACAATACAAGACTTAAGGTCCCTTTTAGTGTCCGAAGTAACTAAAGAGCACACAAGCAGCACCCTAAAATGTTGATCACTAAAGTCAAGGTAAACAAATACCCAACAAACAAGAGTAAAAAAAATAGCGGTGCTGCTTGAAATAGCAGATCACTACAAGTTAGAGATGATAATATGCCCTAAACCTGATTGGGGAACCCACTCCCGCCCCAAACCCAATGGGAAATTCCCAGTCCGATTGTGTCAATTTGACGGGGATGGGTTTAGGTCAACCTGCCTCGTCCCTGCCTTATATATAGTATATTTTATATTATATAGATATATATTTTTTTATAAAAAATATTGTCTGTTATTTTTTTTTTAGTATAATTGATGATAATTCTAAAAGTGTTAACAAATATAAAACATAAATTAAATAAAATATGTATATATTTTTGTTCAAATATAAAAATTGAGAATTAAAAATATTATTTAAATTATAAAAAACACAAATGGAGATCCCTACTCCCGCCCAGCATCTGATTCACCCGATCTCAATCATGCCTTGATTCTTCGTGGGGGTGAGGATAGGAATGTCAAAACCCGCCTCCGATTTACCCCGCCCCGATCATGCTAGAAGAAAGTTATTTTTGATTTTGATGATTTTACATATTGGATTCTTAACCAAAACAATATTTTTATTAAGTTGTCAAAATACTTCACATTTACCAATACATTTTTATCTTAAGCTTATAAAGTATTCATTGAACTTCTTTTTGTCAAAAATTGGACATATCTCTGTATTGAGGGAGACTGGTCGCTATAGAAGGCAATCGGTACCTGAAATGTTTTCAAAGTTTTCGGAAAACAGAGTAGTCCCTGTGAAGAGGGCGATCGGTACCTGAGAAGTTCTTTTAAAATTGACAGAAAACAAAGACTTTTAAAAGAGGAGGGCGACTGGTCGCCATATATATAGAGCGACCGGTGCCTGAAGATTGCAAAAACTTTAGTTTCTTCTCTGTCTCTTGAGCGAACGGTCACTGTACATGGCGAACGGTCGCCATGGTATAGCCACAAGTCGCTATAGACAGTGATCGGTCACCATATGTGCAAATCTTTGTCAAATCTTGATTTAACGGTTTAAATTTTCGAATTTTCAACATAGCAACCGATTACTATAGGATATTTGACTGCAAATTTTATCTATTGCTACAACACTAATCAGTAAGATTTACTTTATCTATTCTTAACCATTTTTGTAGATCTATTGATCCTTCTTTTGAAGAAAAATTTTAATTTGGAGGAGCCTATGTTGGAAATCAAATCTTGAAGCTTCTCTATAAATAGTTAAAGAATTTGAAGGATCAAATATAACACACAATTCCACATCACAACAAGAATATCTCAGCAAATTTATAAAGCTCTCACTTTTATATCTTGTTGTAATAGCTTAAGCACTACACTTTCATATTTTGCTTATTAGACTTTCTTTTTTGATTACACTTGTACTTTTAAAGTTGTATACTTTCATTTAAGTTCTAATATTAATTGATCAAATCATCCAAAACAAGACATACTTGTTAAGCGTTCTTTTGGCAAGAACACACTTGGTTGATTACACTATGTGTTGAAGAGTTTGATGCTCTTCAAGGTTGTAAGAAGAGTTTGGTGGTTTTCAAGGATGTTGTTATAAGAAGAGTTTGGTGGTCTTCAATGTGAAATTGTAAGAAGAGTTTGGTGCTCTTCAAGGTGAAATTGTAATCATTTGGTATCAACTAATAAATTTCTTTCTTTCAAAACCCACTCGGACATACCGGGTGGTAGTGGACGTAGACCCTAGGTGGGTTGAAGCACTAGAAATTCTTGAGTGTTGATTTAATTTTCTGCACTTTTATCTTTTTCTTCATTTTGTTCGAAAAAAAGAGGGCTTAAATCGGAAAATTGGAAAAATCTGTTCACCCCCCTCTATATTTTTCTAACCACTTGGACTAACAGATCATGCCCTGATATTTCGCGCAATGGGAACATGAATGCCAAAACCCGCCCCCATCCGACCCCGTTGCTACCCTACTCCAAGTCAAGATAATTGAGAAACCGATCCAAATTCCACTCTGTGTGTGTTCGCCTTATTTTTAGATTCACCGCAAGTGTACGGTGTAGTTTATAGAATAGGGTAAGCAAGGTCGTATCCACGGAGACTAATAAATTTATGCGCTAAGTATTGAACCAAGATAGTCTTATTTTTATTTAGACGATCAAAATAGGATGATTGTTGTATTGAGATTAAGACAATTTAAATCACTAAAACACAAGATTAAGATAATACAAATGATAGAAGTATCAAGATAATGAAATGGATTTCCGAGTTAAGGTTTCAATTAATAGTCCTCTTGTTGTCCGGTTTAATCAAGCCACGTTATTATCAATATTCCTATAAGACGATCACAAAGCTATTTTATCCTCCCTCTCGAGATGCATATAAAACGTAGATTGAAATACTTATGCTAGCATCTCTACTCAACATGAAGCATTCAACTCCCAAAAGTTTAAAAGATCAAATATCCTCACAAATATTTACAAACCTCTCGATTCATGCAAATATTTGTGTCAAGTATTCAAGATCTAATATTGAAACTCATCTCTCGAATTATGAATCAATATATCAAACAAGTTAAATCATTGATCAAGTGATAAAACAAGAATAAGCTCAAAATACTCAAATAGGCTTCAAGATAATAACTTCAACTAAGATCAAAACATCCAACAAGAGTTCATTAATCTACTACCAAAACCCGGAAATCTCAAGAGTTTAGCTACACATGATTTCTAAACAACTTATAAACAAAGTGTTCAAAGCCATTACAAATGAAAATGAAAGATTGAAACTAAAAGAGAAGCAAGAAAAACTTAGGAACGTCGACAATCTCTCGATATATCTCCATTCTTCAAGCTCCGATGCAACCCGATTGTCTCCTTGATATCTCCTTCCAAGAGTTGACCCTTGTCTTGTGTTGTAGATCCCAAAAATGCAAGAATATCCTTGTGTGCGCCCCCCAAAAAGCCTTTTTATACCCACCTTCAAGTTTAGGGCATAATGCTGCAGATTATGGGATTCCAGCGCAGACGCACGGGTGGTGCGTCGGAGCACGGGCTACCCGTGCGCCACCCTGTTGAAATAATCCAAGTCTCTGTAGAGCGCACGGGTGGTGCGTCGTAGCACGGGCTACCCGTGCGCCATCCCGGTGAATTCATCCCTTCTCTGTAGAGCACACGGGTGGTGCGTAGGAGCGTGGCCTACCCGTGCGCCATGCAGAGGCTCAAAGTTTCTTTATTCAGGGGTGCACGGGTGGTGCCTGAGGCACGCCCAACCCGTGTGCCCCCTGTCTTTTCCTTAGACGCTCAACTTTTGCTCTTTTTGGCTTCACTTTTCGTATACTCACTCAATTCTCCGTGTTTCACTTTGCTATCCTCGTATTCGTATTCAATTTGCTTCAAATATCATGAAATTCCTACAAAATAAGCAAAGTGTAATATCTTTTCCACAAGGAGTGAATATGTAACATTTAACGCGAGTATGTGCATGTTTACCCATCATTATAGCCAGAAATACGCCTCAAAATACATGCAAAACTCACACCTATCAAAATCCCCCAAACTTAAACTGTTGACCGTCCCGATCAACAATGTTTAGAACACGAAGGCACAACAGGGAGATAAGAATAACATCGCACACAGAGAACCCACAAGAAGATCCATATTGTTCATCATGAATGTTGAGCACAACCCAATCAAGCCTCAAATATCTGATCAAAGAACACGCCTCAAGTAAAACAAAGTGAAATGCTCTGAATTCCAACTCTCAAAGTTAAGTGTATACTCTCATCTCACGAGGATATAGGACGTGTTTACGCTCAAATCAATTCGATGTCGCAAAATTACTATAGGCTTGCAATTCATCTCATATCTCCGCCACTAGAGTGTATGCAATTTGTGAATCAAAAAGGACTTTCTCATTTGGTTGTAATGAAGGCTCTTTGGTTTGGGTAGGAAATTTTGGATAAAGTTACTCAAACTCGAGTATATAGACCGATGAGCATATCAATCATTTACATTACAATCCCATATGCTACTCCAATCATCCCTCATTTTTATCAACTTTATTTCTCTCCATTTCCTTTCTTTCTTTTGAGAATCGCCTCAAATCACAATCCTTCGCCCCCCAAGTTTATCGATTTTTCAAAATATTTTTTTTTCATTTGCGCATTTTCAACACTTCTTTTTCAACTCCTTTCCTTCCTCTTTTTGTTCCATTTAACCAAGTATGCCCAATTATCCTACTCCTTCAACTCCATTTATTCCCTTTACTCTACGTTATACACTCGAGTTTAGGGTGATGGATCTATCAAGTTCAAAGCTTAAATCTTGAGGTTATAAAAAAAAAAAAGCAATAGGCTCAACTTGGCTAACAAGGATTTTCATCATTTGTAGGAAAGCAAAAGGCTCAAAAGGCTAACAAAGATGGCCTTTTATCACATTCACAATTCGCATACAACATGTGGCCTTGACAGAGATACCCAAGCAAGTTCTAGAATTTTAACAACATGAATGATACACTCAAATCACAACAAGACTGCACAAGATACTAGCAGTAAAGGCTCAAAACCTCACAGGCTTGCAATTATGTAATTCAAAGCATCAAACCAAGTTTTCCATATCAACATGCTCAATGTTATCTATTCAAGGCTCAATCAACTCATAACCAACATCCAATCCCAACAATATGAATTTTCAATCAACACACAAACAACAAGTTGCAACATGCCCGGTCAACTCACTCTCTAACCACTACGAAAGCAATAGACGTGCTAAAGCCATAAACGTGCTCTAATGCAATGCTACCTAGAATGCTCTAATGCAACTATATGAAAACACAAAATGCATGATTATTATATATATATATATATTTTTTGTATCCACACTTTTCATATATTAAAATACTATCTCTCCCCCCAAACTTGAATGAAATTATAGTGTCCTAAGGGGAAAAATAGAATTTCAATAATGAAAAGTGGGGTATACCTGAATCACTGTGGTGGCGGCGGTGGAAAGTGGCCTTGGGAAATATGCCACATTTGTAACTGTTGGAGCACTTGCCACGTCTCCTCAGAACGCCGATCATAGCGCTCGCTGAACACGAGAAAATCAGCCCGATGTTGCCTCAAATCCTCCCCTTGTTGCCTCAACTCCTCTCCTTGCCGACGCAAGTCCTCCCCAAACGCATATAACATGTCGTGAAAATCAGTGCCGCGTTGGGGCCCTCCACCATGAGGAGTACCGGGACGCTCCCTGCTGTGAGAACGTCGGGGGTAATCGCCTCCGTGTGAGGACTCGGGTATATCATATCCAATTTGGGGGTGATGAGGTTCCACTCCCATTTCTCTTCCATGTATCTCATCCTCCTCCGCTACCAAATATTCCTCATCCTGGAAGCCTTCAACTCTGCGCTTCTTCCTTGCATCTATGGCCTCCATAATTCGGTTATGTGCGTCAGAGTTCATTAGGAAGTTGGTGGTGTCCGCCAATGTATCGGCTGTGGTGTATGGCGGGTTAGGCAACGGAAATGCAGCACCTTTCTTCTGTAGAAGTATCAATGTGTTGTCTTCGTTTGCTATGAACTTCATGTGGTGCAACGATGCCAAATTAACCCGAGTCTTTGCCGGAACAGGCTCAAGCCTCGGAAATCGACATTGAAATCGGGCAAGGGGTAATGAGGCCCTCTATAGAAATCGTACCCCCTTCCCCGCCTAGCTAAGCTGTTCGATTTGCTCTGCAAAATTGACAATTTGTGTTGTAGGGGGTATTTGTGAGCATACACCATAGTAGATATAGCTCCTTAGTAGTCATCCCTCCAATATTTTCTCGGCGAACACGGAAGATGCGATCCACGCGTTGTATGTACCGGAAAAGCGGATTCCGGATCAAGAGGCTTTGGTGGTCCGTGCGGCATACAACATAGGCCCCGTTTGTGGTGTTTCCACAAGCATTCTCCAAAAGTCATATTGATCATAATTGGGCATCGGGCGGATACGAGCGTTCGTTGGAACCTCAAAAATGGTGTTCAATTGGGTCATAGATAGTTGTCTACGAACGTTCCCCAACTGAAAGCGTATCATGTAGGGTTCAAAAGTCCCGCCTTGTTTGAATACTTCCACGGTATTAAAAAATTCCAATGTGAATTGTTTAAAGGTCGGCCACCTTCGGCTCATGAAATTGGTCCATCCGACCTTTGCGAAAAGACGCCAAACGTCCTCATGTATCCCCAAAGTTTGGGTACATTCATCGTTGGCATAGCGGGATGGATCTATTTGGCGACCAACCAAGCGATTCCATCGCTCAAGATCATCTGCGTTTGTCAATTCAACCCCATATGCCGCTGGACTGTTTTGGTCGAACTCTGGCGGTGCCACGTCTCGTTGTGCTGCCCCGCGTGCACGTCTCCTTCCACCCTGGGGATTTCTTCGCTCGGCCATGAAGGATTTGTACCTGAAATACATTCCATTAGCATCCCAATATCATCAATGGCAACAACAAAGTAGGGGATTAAAGCTAACATATTAGGTGATGCAAATTCACTTCCCTACTTTACTTTGATCGATCAACTACCCCAAGCAAGCAAGAATTATGGCCATTCTAGAAAAGTATTAGCTCAAACAATCATTGGCCATGCCTTATTCATCAATATATCATCCAAAATCTCCTCAATTATACATGCCCACAAAGTGTTTGATAAATTGCCTTAAAGAAGATTTCATTCAAAACATAGCAAAAATATCAAAGCTAGCACCAATCATGATTCCCATTACATAATTGACAAGAAATTCGCAAGGAAAAACGATGCTCTTACCGGAATTTTCGAATTTCGAATCAAAGTGAAGAACTTGAACCCTAGGTGCTTTATCTTCAATTTTCTTCAAGCAAACTTGAATACAATGCAAATTGTGGTTCTAATGTGATGTGGGAGTGATTAAATTGGAGAATTTAGGTGAAAATTACAAGAAATTTTGAAGGCAAGGAAGTTGGGGGAATGGGCGCGCGATTTGGGGGATTTTGAGAAGAAGAGCAGTTTTAAAACTGCTCTTATTTATGCCCCTTCTGTAAGGCGCACGGGTGGTGCGTCGAAGCACGGGCTACCCGTGCGCCACCCCGGTGAAATAATCAACTCTCTGTAGGGCGCACGGGTGGTGCGCCAACGCACGGGTTACCCGTGCGCACCTGTACAGCAATTCAGAATTTTTTTTTGAATAAAAACACACAAATCACACTCATTAATAGAAACACGCATATCAAATCACTCAAATCACACAAAATTGAAACTAAACACACACAAAAATGAAAGTCACACGAAAAATCGTTGGGTTTGCCTCCCAACAAGCGCTATATTTAACGTCCTTAGCTTGACGCCTGTTTTGTTAAATTACGGGTCGCGCAAGGTGGTGGATGTCACATCCTCTTGATTTCCTCGGTGGAAGTAGTGCTTAATCCATTGGCCGTTTACCATGAAAGTCTCACCTTCTTTTGTCAACAATTCTACAATCCCGGGTGGATTCAATACTTTCTTTATCACGAATGGCCCCGACCACTTAGACTTGAGTTTTCCCGGGGAAAAATTTAAGGCGTGAATTGTATAGGAGCACCGGTTCTCCCGGTAAAAACTCTCTTTTCTTGTCATCTTATCATGCCACCTCTTGGTTCTTTCCTTATAAATTCGGGAGTTTTCATAAGCTTCATCCCGAAACTCTTCCATCTGATTCAAATGGAGCAGCCTTTCCTCACCGGCTTTCTGAAAATCCATATTTAGCTTTTTAACTGCCCAGAATGCCTTGTGTTCTAACTCCACCGGTAAGTGGCACGATTTCCGAAAACAAGTTGATAGGGGGATGTGCCCAATGGTGTCTTATATGCTGTCCGGTATGCCCACAAAGCGTCATCAATTTTAACGCCCAATCTTTTTGGTTGATGTTCACCGTCTTTTCAAGGATTTGTTTGATCTCCTGTTAGCCATACGCTTGTCCATTGGCTTGTGGATGATATGCCAATGCAACTTTATGCTTGACCCCATATTTTGCCAACAAGTTGCTCATCAATTTGTTTACAAAATGCGACCCTCCATCACTAATTAAAGCTCTTGGAGTGCCGAATCTAGTAAAGATATTTTTCTTAAGGAATCGCATTACAACCGAGCATCATTTGTTTTGGAAGGAATCGCCTCTACCCAACGGGATACATATTCCACAACAAGTAGAATATATTGATAACCCGAAGACGATGGAAATGGGCCCATAAAATCAATTCCCCCACATCGAACAACTCCGCCGATTACATTGGTCATTGGCATCTCGTGTTTCCTTGAAATGTTTCCCATTCGCCGACACTGTCACATTGTTGCACAAACATAACGGTCATTAAATAAAGTGGGCCAATATAGCCCACTTTGCAATACCTTCATTGCGGTGCGAGTGGAGCCAAAATGTGTCAGGGAGCGGAGTGACACTATTGTAGGACTCCTCCCATTCTTCTTGAGGTAACGCATCTTCTTATGATTTTGTCCGCGCACCTCTTAAAGAGTAGGGGTCATCCCACATGTAGAACTTTACATCATGTAAGAATTTCTTCTTTTGATACGGTGATAGATCAGGAGGTAGAACTCCGTGACCAAGTAGTTGATAAAGTCCATACCATGGAAACTTTGCCTCCGCGATGAGTAATCGTTCATCGGGAAACTCCTCTTTTATTAATCCCGTACTTCCTTTTGCTCCCTCTTGATTTTCTAATCGAGACAAATGGTCTACTACCACGTTCTCGCATCTTTTCCGGTCCTTGATTTCCACATCAAACTCTTGCAATAATAAGATCCATCGAATCAACCTCGGTTTTGCATCCTTCTTGTCAAAGAGGTATTTGATAGCCGCATGGTCGGTGTGCACAATCGTTTTCGTCCCGATCAAGTAAGATTGGAATTTATCGAATGCGAAAACAATCGCCAACATCTCTTTTCGGTTGTGGTATAATTCTCATTGAGCTGAGCACATCGGCCCAACGTTCGACTTGCATAGTAGATGGATGCGAACAATTTTTCCCTCTTTTGAACGAAGCATTGACCCCAACCGCAAAGTCGCTTGCATCACACATCGGCTCAAATGGTTGACTCAATGCTGGGGCGGCGAGTATAGGTGCGGTCACCAATCTTTGTCTTCAAGCGTTTGACGCGCTGCAAACATTCATTGGAAAAAATGAAAGCGACATCTTTTTCTAGCAATTGGCTCGAGGGCTTAGAAATTTTAGAAAAGTCATGGATAAACCTTCGTAAAACCCGGCATGGCACAAGAAGCTCGAATAGCTTTTTCGTTTGTAGGAGGAGGTAATTTCTCGTCGCTACAATCTTTGCCGGTCTACAACCAAACCTACGAAGAGACTCGATGACCAAGTACAATGCCATCGCGTACCATAAAATGGCACTTTTCCCAATTTAGTACTAGATTGGTCTCTTCACATCATTTTGCAAGACTAGGGAAAGATTGTGAAGACAATTATCAAAAGAATCACCAAACACGGAGAAATCGTCCATAAACACCTCCATAACTTTTTCAATAAGATCGTGAAATATAGCCATCATACAACGTTGGAAAGTGGCGGGCGCATTACATAAACCAAATGGCATGCGATTTAAATGCAAATGTGCCATACGGACATGTAAATGTTGTTTTCTCTTGGTCTTCCGGCGCAATCATGATTTGATTGTACCGGAATAACCATATAAAAAGCAATAATAATCATAATCTGCAAGACGATCCAACATCATATCGATAAAGGGGAGGGGGAAGTGATCTTTTCGAGTGGCATCATTTAGTTTTCGATAATCAATGCAAATTCGCCATCCTGTAACGATTCTAGTAGCAATCAGTTCTTCATTTTCATTTTTCACCACTGTTACCCCCCTTTTTTCGGCACCACTTGTACCGGACTTACCCATGAACTATCAGATATAGCATAAATGATCCCGTCATCCAACCATTTCAACACTTCCTTCCTAACCACATCTTGCATGATAGGGTTTAGTCGTCTTTGATTTTGCACTGATGGTTTATAAACATCTTCCATCCGAATTTTATGCATCACAACGGATGGACTTATGCCTTTTAAATCAGTTATAGACCATCCTAGTGCCGACTTATGTTTTCGTAAAACCCTTAACAATTTATCAAGTTGAGT
The DNA here is from genome assembly GCA_016081115.2 of Rehmannia glutinosa. Taxonomy (NCBI): domain Eukaryota; kingdom Viridiplantae; phylum Streptophyta; class Magnoliopsida; order Lamiales; family Orobanchaceae; genus Rehmannia; species Rehmannia glutinosa. The sequence continues at coordinate 24,279,927 of CM071924.1, forward strand.
AGGAGTGAGAAGAGATGAAACGATTACCGGATTTGCATTATTTGCCCCAAGGAATGCATATTTGAGGTGTTCAGGTAATTGCTTGAGTTTCGGAGTCGATGTTGCTATTTCAGGGTCATGCACGGGTTGCCCGTGCTCCAGCGCATGGCCCGTGTGCTCTTCAGAGACTTCAACTCTTCCCTTAGCATCACGCACGGGTTGCCCGTGCGTGGACGCATGGGTCGTGTGTTTCTGCAAGTTTGGCTCCCTTATTTCTTACTTTGCGTTTTCGCCTCTTGCGCTCTTAGGTAGCTCCTGCATATGATCTAGGGCACAAACATAGTTGTACAAATCTTGGTTATCAAAATCAAGTACAACACTCGACATTGAGCACGAGTGGGTTAGACCAAATTCCAAATCATCTGTAGACAATGTATGATCAACATAATCCTCAATGCATGAACTAACTATATCCAAAAAATTACAATTCTCCACCGAATCATGAAATTTCATTGCCTTATATATAGAAAATAAAACATGCTCATCATTAACACGTAATGTGAGCTCTCCTTTTTGCACATCTATGAAGGCTTTACCCGTGGCTAGGAAAGGACGTCCAAATATCAGTGGAACGTCTCGATCTTCTTCCATGTCCAATACCAAGAAATCCACGGGGAATATAAATTTATCAACTTTTACCAATACGTCTTCAATAATTCCCCTTGGATACGTAAGTGATCGGTCTGCAAGTTGCAATGTCACCGTAGTTGGCTTCACGTCGCCTAATCCAAGTGTTAGGAATTTTATTGTTTAGATTTTGATGAATGCCATGTAAAACTTAGAATAGAAAGTTGGCACCCCAATTCTTGTTGTAAAATGCATTGTAAAGAATAGAGCCAAGCCTTTGAGTTAAGTCGCCTACGCCCTAACATGCAAGAAGACAATCAAGGCGGAAGGAAGACTCTGCTTTGTGATACGGTGAGTATAGCATAGAAGAGTAGACGGGAACTCTATGAAGAAGCGGTGAGATGCGGTGAGTGGAGCATCGATTAAGTCAACTCAAGAAAAGCCAAGTCTCAAGTTGAAGTGACGGAAGAGTCATCCAATGATTGGAAGGCGACTCTAAGTCACACGAGGAAAGCAAGGAAATGCGGTCAAGTCGAGATAATGTAAAAGATCCGTTTGCGAGAAATCAAGAGAATTACTTAAACAAGTAATATCTCCATACCACCTTTCTCGGAGTGCTCGGTCCCGAGCGTGCAAAAGGAATGAACCAATGGGAAGCACTACACCGTGTCGAACTACGAAAAGGTGAAAGAACAATTCATACGAGGAAATGGCAATTCCAAGAGCGCAACAAGACAAGCCAACGATCGCAAGTGACTTTCAAAAATAAGCCTATCTCTTCAATGGGCAAATTTTTGAAAGTTCACTATAAAAGGCTGAGGAGTTTGTTTGAGAAAGAAGAGATACATAGATGACACATATGTGAGATATACAAGCATATTAGAAAAAGCGAAATATTCTCAATCCTCAAGCCTACATTACGAAGAACATCAATCCAACACTCACCTGTGAAGGAAAGATAACTTCAATCGGTTGAAGAGGAAAATACGAAAACAAGGGGTCTACATTCCGGGAAGGATTGTAGGAAGGTTCAAGGTTGAGCCAAGTCTTAAGCTTTTGGAGGGCTTCGTGATCAAATCCAAAGAGCTTGAGCAAGTGATGTAGTAGCAAGGCATTTGCGCCTGTGAAGAAGGCCGAGTCGCACGAGAAGCCGGTGAGTGATCAAGGCGTCTCGAGATCGAGTCCCAAAGGATCAAGTCATTTGTGTGATCAAGACTTGTATCCGGACTATTACCACTTTGTAAACCGATCATTACTTAGTGGATTCCTCCGGGAGTTGGAGAAGAGAGGAGTAGAAGAATTACCCCATCTTGAACCTCTATAAAAATTTCATTGTGTCATTTACATTTCAAAGACTTTAATTCTTGCAATTTTAATCGCTTATATCTGTGATAAATTTGCTATCCACTTGATAAATTATAAGTACTAAACCAAGCACTAAACTTTTACTTAATCAAACTTAAGGGTGTTAAGTCTTCCAATAAAAACAAAACCACGGTCGAGTTAATTTAGAGCCACCGGTGAGTTACTCCATCAATGCTCGGTGAGTTTGTTGAGAGAATAACTCTCTTGAGTGACTAAATTGTTGTCCATCAAGGACACGGTGTGTAGTATCAACTCTGTAGATTTAAAAGGACTAAATCGAAAATTTGGTAAGGTTTATTCAACCCCCCCTTCTAAACCTTACACTTACACCCCTTGGGACCTACACCAAGCTTCCTGAAAATGGACAAAGGCATCAAATTAATACTTGCCCCCAAATCACATAACACTTTATTAAAGAAATTACCACCAATAGCATAAGGGATAGTGAAACTCCCCGGATCTTTCAGTTTTTGTAGTAGCTTTTGTAAGTCCAAGCGGCTACGATAATCTAGAGGGGGGGTGAATAGATTATCTCCATCTTTTCGATTTCACCCTCTTTTTATAATCGAATGCTCAAACACAATGATAAAGGTGTGGAATGTAAACAACACACGTCGATTTAAAGAGGTTCAACCCACCTAGGGCCTAATCCTCTACCACCCCAGTATATCCGGGATGGATTTCAAAAAGATAAAGAATTTTATTAATTACCAAAATTAATACAAATTCAACTTACAACACCTTGAAGAGCACCACACTCTTCTTCAACACCACCTTTGGAGATTACCACAATCTCCCTTTGAAGATTACCACAATCTTCCTTCAACGGCACCTTGTGAAGATTACCACAATCTTCAACCTTGAAGAATACCAAATTCTTCAACACCTCAATAAGAAAATCACCACAATCTTCTTGCACCTATCACCTAGATCATCCAAGTGTGCTCTTACCACAAGAACACTCACAAGGATATCTTGTGTTTGAATGATAACCAAAAATCAAGATTACAACTCAATAATGAATATTACAATTTGAGTGCGAAGTGTAATCAAGAATAGCCTAGACCTCAAAGATGTGAAAGTGATAAGCTAGGCAAATTTACAACAAGAATAATAACAATGAAAGACCAAGTATATGCTTGAAGTATATCTTGTTGTGTTGTATCTCAATTGTTGTGTTAGTTGCTCCAAAACTTCCTCTATTTATAGGAGATGATTGATCAAGCATAGGCTCCTTTTGGGGATTGAAAATCTACAGAAAAATACAATTAAAATCAAGAATATAGCTGTTAGAAATCAATCCCACAATTTAAGGAAATGTGTCTCATTTGTCAAACGGTCATATTTTTTTTGTCAATACATAGGGCGGCGTGGTCACGCAGAAATAAGAGAAATAAGAACACTTTGAAAAATTCAACAGGCGTCGGTCGACATAGGCTTCGGACAGGTCGACCCTGTCTCAACCGGTCCCCTAATTCAAAACACGAAGAGGTTTTGTTCTGTTTCAAAATGAAACATGCAGTCTGGTCGACCATCTGAGGCGGACAGGTCGGACCGATCGGTCAACGCCGGGCGCATGCGACGGTCGACTGTCTGTTTTTACCTCCGTCTCATTTTCTGTTTTCTAAAAACATCTTCAGTCACGGGTTGCCTATAGGCGACCGGTCGACCACGAGACATAAATGTTGTCCAATTTTTGTCGAAAATAAAACTCAAGAAATATTCCGAAAATTTAGTAAAAACATTTTAAACCGATCGAGAGTATTTAGACAACATTTAGGAACCTGTTATAGGAGTAAAAACCCATTAATATAAAATCATTAAAAGTGTTGTCCATTATAATCAAAAATAAACTTGAGGAAATACTCCGGAAAATATTAAAACCATTTTAAATCATTTAGGAGTATTTGGACAACCTTTAAAAACATTGTTTTGGTGATCATCAAAATTAAGATAAAAACATGTATCAAGAAATCTCCCCCTTTTTGATGATTACAAACTAAAACAATTTTTACACCAACTAAGAGAGCGATTTTAGAAATAATTTTCCGGTAAAAACATTTGACCGTTTGGAAGCAACCAAAATTTCCAAAAATATTAAAGCAATCGAGTAGGGAGTAAATATTTTCAATAATAAGCACAAGCTCCCCCTATCAACAAGCATATCAAGAAATTTTCCATAAGCTAAAAGCTTTAGCTTTTACAAATTGTTCAAGAGCTTATAAGCTCCCCCTGTCACAAAACATCATTAAACAATTATAAAAGTCCATCAAGCAACAATTGGACTAAAAACGAATCACAACTTATGGCTTTTATGAGCCATAGCTTATAGCTTTTATGACAAGCTTTTATTAGCTTCTTTGAGCTAATGAGCCAATATCCTGTTTCTCCCCCTTTGGAATCATCAAAAAGAATGTTAGAATGGTGAAAACACCATACAATAATATCAAAGTGCGCCAAAAGGACGGTTTATTAACCGTTGAGCAATTTAAAGCATAATAATCCAAGGAAAATGGGAGAAATATAATATGAAGAATTCATACTCTTGTTTTGTTTGTCAAAACATGATCTCAATAAGTATAGAAAACTTTTGAAAGCAAGAGAATCATGTATAAGTTGAAATTTTCATTGCGACATATCATCGAACACCTTGTGTGCGTGAAAAATAAAAGAGGTTGCATATAGTCCTTGTAAAAGTTTCAAGCCAAAAATTTTTCATATCATCAATCAACCTCATTCCAAAGCTCAAAAAGATCATATGCACCATATACAACAATTGTTCATCAAATAAGAAGCTCAAAGTAGATTCTCAAGGGTTCAACCCAATTGAGATAAGCTAAGAATGATCAAGGCATTACAAATGCCAAAAATTAGAGCATCCATCAAGTAATAAGTCATGCTTTAAACAATACATGTATCAAATGTCCCAACATATCCAACTAAGCATAAAGATCAAAGCATTAAGAGAAGCACTTTTACCATCAAGTACTCAATACCAATATTCAAACCATGCCATATAAGAGTATTTTCACCATCAAATACTCCATCAAAATCATGATCATCCACAAGTCATTATCAACTTGCAATTTTAATCCTTTTAAGAAAAACAAGCAAATATCATTAGTACAAATGAGTTTTACAAAAGTTCATCAAAATACAAAGCAACATTAATGAAAATGCTAGAAAGTAAAGGAAGGGAGGGACATCAATCTTCGTCCGAAGAGAAGCAAGTTCCGGGAATGAGATCTTTGATAAATTTCTTCAATTTGCCGATTGACTTTTTCAAACTAGAATTTTCCTTTTTCACAACCCGGAGCTCTTTTCTAAGAGAGGCCACATCTCTAAATGTTTCTCTTTCCACTTTGGCCATTCTCTCTTTGAGATTTAGATCTTCAACATCCAACTCGTCTTCATCTCCTTCCTCATTTTCTTCATCCCTAATTTCTTGTTCATTTTCCACATTTTCTTCTTCATTTTCCTCTTCATTTCTTTGTTCGTCAAACTCACCTCTTTCAATATTTTTCACCTCATTGTCATTTAAAGAAATCATCCCGAGGTTGTTGTTGATGTCGGGCACGTCCCCTAGCGGCTTTGGTAGGAACCCGTGGTAAATGTCGTCGCATTCTTACCATTTGTAGAATGTTGTCATTATCAAAATCATTGTGACGAATTTCAGTATTCATTTCATTTTCCGGGTATCCCGATAAATATAGGAGACGGCAAATCAAATTACCCAAGGTATATTTTTTCTTGGTAAGCTTTCTAGATTCCAACAAGCAATACACAAAGATTGCCCCATAATTTACTCTTTCTCCTTGAACAATCTTATAGGTGAGAAAGAGTTCGAAATTACTTGGAAGTTTTACTTCCTTTCCACAAACACAATAGGAGCAAATGATAGATATAATCCGATAATTTGGCGGCATTGCCGAGTATGTCACTTCGGGATATACTCCTAAAAAGGTTTTCACATCATCTAGTGAAACACCTAAAATGTTATCATCCCAATGAGCGCAATCCACATTGACCACTCCATCATTTGGCACGTTAAAGTAATTACAAATATCGGCCAATGTCCATGAAAAATGCCTACCATTAACAAAAGTGTGAAGTTCCAACGGATTATCTACCGAGGCATCAACAATCCACATATTTGCATAAAAAAGTTTTATAAGCTCGTCATCATAATGCAAACACGGATTATCCCAAAGTGAAACCCATCCTTGAATTTCAAAGTAAGCTCTAATATCCGGAAATTCATCATGAAATGCTTGAAAACGAACCATACGAGTGCATGCAATTTTCTTATCAATCCAATATTCTCATAATGTTCCTCCGCAAGTTTGTTTAAAAATCGAAATCTATTAGCTCTAGAGGGAGGCTCGTAGAGGAGTGATAACTTACTAGAGTCCCAATGAATGCTCGATTTTGAAACCTCGACTCCTAATTCGACAATCTCCTCTTCCGTAAGCCAATTTTGATAGTCTCCTTGTAGAATATCATCTTGTTGGGGATTGGAAGAAGATTCTCCCCTTTGCCTCCTTCTCCTCTTTTGAGGATTTCGTTGATAGAATTTCTTGGAGGTGCCATATATGTAAGATTCTTGTGAAAATAAGAAGATTAGCAACAAAAATCGTGAAAAATGATGAAGAATTGAAGATTTTGAAGAAAGGGGATGAATTTTCGCTCAACAAGGGTTTTGAGAAATATGGTGGGTCTGTTTTGCGAAGAAGACAGATTGTTTATAAGTTGCAAAAATGGCCTGGGCGACCGGTCGAGGTAGGGGGCGACTGGTCGACGTGCAGGGCGACCGGTCGCCCCTGCTTTGACCGTCCTAGGTAATTTTTCCTTTTCCTAGAGTTTTCCAAAACTCTATTTTTCACCCTAAAAGTTTTAAAACTTTGCAAAAAGATAGTTTTGGATCAAGTCCAACAAATACGGGTTTCGGGAAAACATATATTCGAGAAAATCGAGACTTAACAAGTAGTGCCCTTTTAAGAGAATATTAGCAAAATCATTTAGGGGCACTTAAGGGGTTACAATGAAATATCTTGAAAGATATGTGCATAAGTATAATATCGAGTTCTAAGGTGAATATGAGTGAACGTACCTCGATAGTTTAAGAAACTTTGATGACGAAATAGCCAATGAATATGAGATGCATATCCTACACATTTCTTAGACAAAGTTTGCACAAAAATACAAGTGTAGGCAAGTAATAGGAGATAAAAAGACCTTATGCTATAAGATTATATAAGAGATAATAAGCCACATAAGTCTAATTAAATGCTCAAAAGTTTTAGAAAATCATGCAAGGTCTTCTTTTTAAAAAATTTTGAAACTCACAAATATATAAAGGACCTACATTAAAAAATAAATGCTTGACGACTCATTTTGCAATTAAGACTCAATTTAAAAACATGAATAGAATTAAAATAAAATGCATATATGAATGGGGAGATACGGTTTACCAATTATGCCGTTTCCATGGGTTGTGTCTTTCCCATTGTTGATGATATCTTCCCATTGAGAAGTCACTTTGTTGATGATGACTTCTTTGATCACTCCATTTCCAAGGTTTGTTACCTTTACGTTGTTGATGATCTCTTCTTCTTTGAAAATTATCTTGATGATGTCTTTGCCATTTCCAAGGATTATGTTCTTCCCAATTTTGATTATATCCTCTTCTTGGAGATTGGCTTTGTTGAGAATAGTTTCTCTTTCTTTGATCAAATGAAACGGTCATTTGATGTCTTCTTTAGCGGTATGAATTTTCTTGATCATTATTTACGGGTACCTAATATGACATTATTTTGTGGTACCCTCATGTGTTTGGGTCCTTTGGGATTAGTCTTGAGACTTTTAGGTCTCCAATAATAATTAGAGCTATTTCTAGCTCGACAAAAATTAGCCGTATGACCCTTTTTACCGCAATAGAAACATGTAATAATTCTAGGAGCATAATGACCAACATGTTTAGAGACTTGATTCTTTTTCATGTGATTGACATCCTTAGGCTTATGATCAAGTTCTAGTTTCGAACAATCAACAATCTTGGTCATTTTATCGGTACTCAAGTTGGATTTAGATAAATCATTTTTCAAGCAATTTATATCCTTAACAAGAGTACTATTTTCTTTTTCAAGGTTTCTAACCTTGTCAAGTGTGGTGGTGTGAGCACATGATAGTGATTCATAGGAAGTAAATAGACTATCCTTATCATTTTTCAAAATATTGAATTCCTTTTTCAAATTTTTGTATTTAACAAGTAAGCTTTGGAATTCATTTTGAAGTTCATCATAATCATTTTGCAAATCACTATAATCATTTTGAATGACAATATCATAGGAAGTAGAGGGTTTAAGACATACCTCGTTTTCTTCATTGATGCCCATAAAACAATATTCAACTTCTTCATAATTGGAAGTTGTAAGAGGCTTGTTCTTAGATATGAACTTGTACCCCTTTGAGAAGTAGATGCTTTTGTTTGACTCCTTTCATTTGCAACTACTCCATAGATGGCTTCTAATTTTTGCCATACTTCATGTGCCGATTTTATTCCTACAATATGTTCATATTCTAAATTAGTAAATGAACAATACAAAATATTGAGAGCTTTACCGTTTAAGGAGATGGTTTTCTTCTCTTTATCATTGAGCTTTTTGAAGCCTTTTGAGGTGTGTGGTGTATCTTTCATCGGAATGGATTCTCCGTTTATAACGGTGTTCCAAATGTCGAACCCGCAACCTTGTAACTAGCATTCCATTCTTTCTTTCCAAAAAATGAAATTTTTGGAATCAAATAGTGGTGGCTTGGTGGTGGAGGTGCCGGATAGATGAGATTCGTTCGTAGCCGACGATCGTTTCTCTTCACTCGCGATGTGAAACGAGCTTGCCAAAGAGTTTAGCTCTGATAGCACTTGTAAGTCCAAGCGGCTACGATAATCTAGAGGGGGGGTGAATAGATTATCTCCATCTTTTCGATTTCGCCCTCTTTTTATAATCGAATGCTCAAACACAATGATAAAAGTGCGGAATGTAAACAACACACGTCGATTTAAAGAGGTCCAACCTACCTGGGGCCTAATCCTCTACCACCCCAGTATATCCGGGATGGATTTCAAAAAGAAAAAGAATTTTATTAATTACCAAAATTAATACAAATTCAACTTACAACACCTTGAAGAGCACCACACTCTTCTTCAACACCACCTTTGGAGATTACCACAATCTCCCTTTGAAGATTACCACAATCTTCCTTCAACGGTACCTTGTGAAGATTACCACAATCTTCAACCTTGAAGAATACCAAATTCTTCAACACCTCAATAAGAAGATCACCACAATCTTCTTGCAACTATCACCTAGATCATCCAAGTGTGCTCTTACCACAAGAACACTCACAAGGATATCTTGTGTTTGAATGATAACCAAAAATCAAGATTACAACTCAATAATGAATATTACAATTTGAGTGCGAAGTGTAATCAAGAATAGCCTAGACCTCAAAGATGTGAAAGTGATAAGCTAGGCAAATTTACAACAAGAATAATAACAATGAAAGACCAAGTATATGCTTGAAGTATATCTTGTTGTGTTGTATCTCAATTGTTGTGTTGGTTGCTCCAAAACTTCCTCTATTTATAGGAGATGATTGATCAAGCATAGGCTCCTTTTGGGGATTGAAAATCTCTGAGAAAAATACAATTAAAATCAAGAATATAGCTGTTAGAAATCAATCCCACAATTTAAGGAAATGTGTCTCATTTGTCAAACGGTCATATTTTTCTTTGTCAATACACAGGCGACCGGTCGCACGTAAATAAGAGAAATAAGAACACTTTGAAAAATTCAACAGGCGGCCGGTCGACATAGGCTTCGATGGTCGACCCACTGTCTCAACCGGTCCCCTAATTCAAAAAACGAAGAGGTTTTGTTGTTTCAAAATGAAACATCTGTGTCTGTCGACCACTGCAGGCGGCCGGTCGACCGGACCGGTCGACGCCTGAGCGACCGGTCGACACTGTTTTTACCTCCGTCTCATTTTTTGTTTTCTAAAAACATCTTGGTCGGGTTGCCCTATAGGCGACCGGTCGACCACGAGACAGTAAATGTTGTCCAATTTTTGTCGAAAATAAAACTCAAGAAATACTCGAAAATTTAGTAAAAACATTTTAAACCGATCGAGAGTATTTAGACAACATTTAGGAACCTGTTATAGGAGTAAATACCCATTAATATAAAATCATTAAAAGTGTTGTCCATTATAATCAAAAATAAACTTGAGGAAATACTCCGGAAAATATTAAAACCATTTTAAATCATTTAGGAGTATTTGGACAACCTTTAAAAACATTGTTTTGGTGATCATCAAAATTAAGATAAAAACATGTATCAAACAGATTTCTTTGAATAATTGAACTACATTCTTCCGTCAAATTCACCGTTTCAAAGCTTGTCATCCTCCGTTTTTTCGACATAACATCCTTAAGAAATTTAGCATAGTTTGGCATCTGTTCTAGTGCGTCTGCAAAAGGAATGTTAATGTGCAATTTCTTAAATATATCAAGGAATTTGGCAAATTGATCATCAAGCTTTTTCTTTTGAAATCTTTGAGGAAAGGGAAGAGATATATGCAACTTAGATATATTCGAGTTAGATGATGATTTTAGCTTCTCAGCCCTTGTTTGTTCCGCCTCTTTGTTCTCTTCCTTCTTATTTTCTTCAATATCATCCTTCATCACGGATTCTCCCGCTTCCGGCCTCGATGCTTCATCTGAAAGTTTCAGATTCCCAGATTTTTCTTTAGGCCCCTCATATTCCGTACCGCTTCGTAAACGAATCGCCTTGCATTGTTCTTAGGATTCATTTCCGTATTACTTGGAAATTGACCTTGTGATGTTGACCACCCACAATTGTAGCCAATTGACCCATTTGAGTCTCTCATTCTTTATCGAGCTTGTCACTTGTTGTTCTATCTTATCCATCCGAGAGTCTTACTTAGCGAGGCGGCTCCTCGTATCATTCATGAATGCATTAGATTGATTTATGAAGGAGGTGAGTGCATCTTCCAACGACGATTTTCCTTCCCCATTTCCGCCTCCATTTGAAGCATTAAATCCCAGCGGAGGTTGTAACACATTATTTGTATTTGCGTAGGAAACTTTTTCATGATTCCTCAACCCTGGATGGTAGTGCGTTGGGTTTGAATTATTTCGGAAATTGTTGAAATTCCAGTTATTCACATAATTTACCTCTTCCATCGGATATAGAAGAGCTTCACTACCCATGCTCGTGCCTGCTTCTGGCCCCTTCGTCAATACACTCAATTGAGTTGTCAAAGCCGCTACTTGTGCCGTCAATGTTTTAATTGGAGTCGAATCCGAGATTTCGGCTACTCGTTGTACATTAGATCTTTCGGATGGCCAGTAGCGTAATGTTCATGGCCATTTCTTCAAGAAAGTTCAAGGCATCTTGTGGAAACCTTGCCAACAATGCTCCTCCCTCGTGCGGCATCCACAAAGGCCCTCGTTTGTCCCATTAAACCATTGTAGAAGAAACATAATGTTGATCCTCACGGAAACCCATGTTGTGGACATCTACGTAACAAATCCCGAAACCTTTCCCAAGCCTCGTACAAAGGCTCGAGTCGAAATCGTCGGAATTGAGTAATCTCGCTTTTGAGCTGCAAAGTTTTGCTCGGTGGAAAGAATTTAAACAAGAACTTTTGGCTCGATTCGTCCCATGTGCTTACATCGCCTTGCGTCAAAGTACCCAACCAATTTCGCCTTATCCCGTAAAGAGAATGGGAACAGGCGCAATCTTATGGCGTCATCCGAGACTCCGTTCATTTTGATCGTATTGCATATTTGGATAAAATGTGCAAGGTGAGAGTTAGGATCTTCAGTTGCGAACCCCCCAAACTGATTCTGTTGCACCATATTGATCAGTGTCGGTTTGAGCTCGAAGTTGTTGGCATTGATAGGAAATGGGCAATACCACCGTAATTACGATTCATTTGTGGTCGAAAGTAATCACGAATGGCTTGCTGTTGAACCGGTATCGATAACTCGTTTCCACCATTGTTTGCCGGTATTGGTAACTCATTCAAATCCCCCATTATCGGATTGTGTTGTCTTTCAGCCCGTCTAGTGGTAGCACTGATTCTTCTCGCGAAAGCCTCGACTTCCGGTATAAGCGGTATCAAGTCCCCTTGCCTCGAGCGCGTGTTCATGCACCACCTGGACCGAACTAAAAGAAACAAGTCAAATAATGAAGAATTAAAGTGAATCCAAAATGTAAAAAAATAAAATTGTCTAAATTAAAATTAATTCTATCTATCGTAATTTTAGCACCAAAAATTTGTATTAGTCCCCGACAACGGCGCCAAAAACTTGTTCGCCTTATTTTTAGCTTCACCGCTAGTGTACGGTGTAATTTATAGAATAGGGTAAGCAAGGTCGTATCCACGGAGACTAATAAATTTATGCGCTAAGTATTGAACCAAGATAGTCTTATTTTTATTTATTTAAGAAATGGATGATTGTTGTATTGAGATTAAGACAATTTAAATCACTAAAACACAAGATTAAGATAATACAAATGATAGAAGTATCAAGATAATGAAATGGATTTCCGAGTTAAGGTTTCAATTAATAGTCCTCTTGTTGTCCGGTTTAATCAAGCCACGTTATTATCAATATTCCTATAAGACGATCACAAAGCTATTTTATCCTCCCTCTCGAGATGCATATAAAACGTAGATTGAAATACTTATGCTAGCATCTCTACTCAACATGAAGCATTCAACTCCCAAAAGTTTAAAAGATCAAATATCCTCACAAATATTTACAAACCTCTCGATTCATGCAAATATTTGTGTCAAGTATTCAAGATCTAATATTGAAACTCATCTCTCGAATTATGAATCAATATATCAAACAAGTTAAATCATTGATCAAGTGATAAAACAAGAATAAGCTCAAAATACTCAAATAGGGTTCAAGATAATAACTTCAACTAAGATCAAAACATCCAACAAGAGTTCATTAATCTACTACCAAAACCCGGAAATCTCAAGAGTTTAGCTACACATGATTTCTAAACAACTTATAAACAAAGTGTTCAAAGCCATTACAAATGAAAATGAAAGATTGAAACTAAAAGAGAAGCAAGAAAAACTTAGGAACGTCGACAATCTCTCGATATATCTCCATTCTTCAAGCTCCGATGCAACCCGATTGTCTCCTTGATATCTCCTTCCAAGAGTTGACCCTTGTCTTGTGTTGTAGATCCCAAAAATGCTAGAATATCCTTGTGTGCGCCCCCCTAAAAGCCTTTTTATACCCACCTTCAAGTTTAGGGCATAATGCTGCAGATTATGGGATTCCAGCGCAGACGCACGGGTGGTGCGTCGGAGCACGGGCTACCCGTGCGCCACCCTGTTGAAATAATCCAAGTCTCTGTAGAGCGCACGGGTGGTGCGTCGGAGCACGGGCTACCCGTGCGCCATCCCGGTGAATTCATCCCTTCTCTGTAGAGCGCACGGGTGGTGCGTAGGAGCGCGGCCTACCCGTGCGCCATGTAGAGGCTTAAAGTTTCTTTATTTAGGGGTGCACGGGTGGTGCCTGAGGCACGCCCAACCCGTGTGCCCCCTGTCTTTTCCTTAGACGCTCAACTTTCGCTCTTTTGGCTTCACTTTTCGTATACTCACTCAATTCTCCGTGTTTCCACTTTGCTATCCTCGTATTCGTATTCAATTTGTTTCAAATATCATGAAATTCCTACAAAATAAGCAAAGTGTATTATCTTTTCCACAAGGAGTGAATATGTAACATTTAACGCGAGTATGTGCATGTTTACCCATCATTATAGCCAGAAATGCGCCTCAAAATACATGCAAAACTCACACCTATCAGTGTGCTGGTAAAATATTCAAGTTGGAACTTGTCTGCAATGCCGAACAAACGTATACATACCTTTGGGTTGTCTTAGGGAGCCCCTCCGATGCTCAAGTCAACACGTGTGGGAGAATAATCCAGAGCAAATGACAACAATTAAGAGCAAATAATATTAAATATTTACAAATAAATAAGGATGGACCTTTTATACCTAGATGGATGGGTTGCATGGGCTTAATATAATGAAGTGGGTCGTGCGGGCCTCCGGCACCGAGAAATAATATATGTGGCCCAACAATAATTAATAATATCTGGAAATTAATTAAATAAATGCATAAAATAATAAATTGAAAAAAGCCAAATTTGACCCTAACAAATAGTATACGAATTTAGTGGCAAATGTGACACGAAGAACGTGATAGATAGAACAAGAGATCTACTAGCTCGAAATATCACTGAACAATGCAATGCCTAGAGACACTGGCGAAGCCAACACTACAACATAAATGGCATTAGGTAACACAAATTTTGTAGCACTTTTTACAAAAGGTACATATGTAACACATGTTTGTAATATTTTTTATATTACAATATTTATGTAACACTTTTGTAGAATTTTATCAATATCTAATGCTTATATGTAATACTTTTAAATAAGTAACACTTTTTAAGTATCACTTTTTTTTGTTATTTCTTTTGTAACGCAAATAAGTGTCACTTTATTTAAGAAGCACTCTTAGCAACACTATATTTTATTAATTGTAACACTTTTTAGGCTATATTTTAGTAACACAAAATTATATAACTATCATTAAATCATGTCAATAATTTATTTAATTGATTGATGTCATAAAATATGTGAAGACGAAAACAAATCACCAAACCTAAAAATTGTAGACATCACGTACTTTTTTTTTTTACTGAATTTTTGTTTTCTTTTTATAAAGTATTTTAGTTTTGCTTTTAATTTTTACTGAGGTAATTAATTCCGTCATAATACCGGCGAAAAATGCGCATGTATATGTTTTATTATTATTATTATTTATTTTTTAATTTTCATTAACGGACACCTTTTTCATCGTTAACCTTTTTTCTATTTATTTTACTTTTTTAAGAAAAAATACCAATGAAAATTGATGTTGTCGGCAAATATTTTTCATTATTTATTTATTATTTAATTTTTCTACTCTTAGAACTTTTTTATCTATCGGTAAATTAATTTTATAGTTTTATAAATTTTTTATTTTTACCGATTGAATATTGATCAGTAGATAATTTCATTTTATATATTTTTGATTTTGTCCTATAATATATAACATAATATGATTTTCAAACTATATAATATATAATATAAAATTTGATATATACAATGTATAATAATTTAATACATATATTATATAATATAATTTTTATTATATAAAATATATTATATATACATATAATATAATTTTTATACAATTTTAATATATATGTATATGTATATATAAAATAAAACAAAAGTTGTAATAAGAATCAACTTAGCTTAGTGGAAAATTGTCACTTCCACACATAACAGTTCGTGGGTTCGAATCTACTTGGTGGAAAATAACAGTATTTCTACGAAGTGCTATAAAAAAAGTCTTACATAAGATTCATATGTAACACTGTAGAAGTATTTTTTTTAAATGTTAAAAATATAAAAAGTGTTGCAAAGATTCATATGTAACACTTTAGAAATATTGCTTCAAAGTGTTACCAATAGAGAATTTAATGTAACATTTAGAAAAAGTGTCACTAAAAACTAATAAAACTGATACCTTAGACTATAGGTAGCACGGGCAAGTGCAGCACCATAAAAGTGCTACCTATTATCATAGTAAAATTTTATGTCCATTAGGTAATATTTTTTGGATGTTACCTAATATCATTTATGTTGTAATGCAGTAGAATATTTAGGGGTACAAGCTGTAACCCACTTTGAAAAATACAAAATATTTTCTAGTAAAAATAATAATTGAAAAACTACAATATAATCTCAACATGGGCTTTTACATGGAGTTTGACCCAACTTTCTCTTCACATACATATAATTAGCGAATTTCGCTCGAGCTAAAACTCTTCAATAAATTAAAATCTCATATTTATAACTCATGTTATGAATAAATTTCTTTTCAAGGCCGTTACCAAGATTTTGGCTATGAGGTTTGGGCCTATTTTTAGTAGGATCATTTTTCCTACGTAGTTTGGCTTTTTTCCAGATCGTCAGATTTATGATTGTTTGCTTTGGTCTCAGAGGGATTTAACATCTTGCAGAATAGGCTGGACACTAACATGATTTTAAAGATTGACATTCGTAAGGCTTTTGATACGTTAAGTTGGGATTTCTTAATGCATGTGATTCGCCAATTTGCGTTTTTGGATCTCTTTATTTCGTGGATATATGTCATTCTTACTTCAGCCCGCATTTCGATTCTGGTCAATGGATCGTCTGTGGGTTATTTTCAATGTTCCAGAGAGGTTCGTCAAGGTGATCCATTATCACCTTTACTATTTTGCATTGCTAAAGAGGTACTTGGGAGAACTTTAGGCTTCTTGATTGCTAATCGGCCGCTCTCTTTGTTTGTTGCTTCGCGTAAGATTACTTTTCCATCTAGCATATTATATGCTGATGACGTTGTCCTTCTTTGTGAGGCAACTTCTGTTAATGCTAAGGGATCGCTTAGTTACTTGGGCAATATGCTAATGTTTTTGGCCAAGTGTTTAATCCGGCCAAGTTTAAGGTGTATTTTTGGGATAAGGAGTTTATGCCTAAGTTCGGGGTCGTATTCAGAGGATTATGGGTATTACGATGGGTGATTTTCCAACCACATACCTTGGTGTTCCTATATTTAAATGGGCTTCTAAGCAAACTATTATGCAACCGTTTTTTGACCGGATTATTTGAAGTTTAAGCGCTGGAAAGGTTCATCTCTTTCGATAGCTGTCCGTGTCTGCTTGATGAATTTGGTGATTGCTAGCTATTTGGTTCATTCCATGCTTATCTACAAATGACGTAATTCCATGCTTCGTAAAATATAAAAGGTCATGTATAATTTTATTTGGACTGGGAATATTTCTACGAAGGTTCTATTGCGGTTTCTTGATTACATTATTGCACTCCAACGTGACGAGGGTGGTCTTGGAGTTCGCTCCATTATTATTGCTAATAAGGTATTCCTAATGAAAATGGGCTGGAAAGTTCTTAATTCAGATTCGGTGGTGTTTGCCACTCTTCAACATCGTTTTTTTAGGAGATGGGTTTATTAGGAGTTCGTTTCTTCCTTCGTGCATAAAATTTGTGGTCTCTGACCCGATTATCGAGACTATATGTGAGTCCCGATAAGTCCCTGGGTCTCATTCACATGTTTTGTTTTGGCTTGATAATTGGTTGGGTTATTCTATTGCTGATCGTATATGCATTCCACAGGAGTATCGCATGCATTTTCATCACCGTTTATCAGACTTCTTTTTTGATGATTCTTGGCACTTCACGGCCTCCTTTGTGGAGGTTTATTTGAACATTGTTTGTGATATTGTTCGAATTCTGATTGCTCCACATTCTCAAGATAAAAGGGTTTGGACTCACTCCTTGGATGGGAAAATATCTTCTAAGGCAACGTATGCTTATTTGCGTCCTACTCTTCCTAAGGTTAAATTGGGCTCTTGGATTTGGTCCTCTTACTTTCCAGCGCGGCGATCGACCGTGGTTTGGAGAGCCATTCTTGACCGTCTTGCAGTTTTGGACATTCTTCGTCATTGAGGGTTCATTGGTCCATCAGTTTGTTGCTTCTGCTATGCGCATTTGGAATCCGTTGATCATATTTTAGTTTTTGTGTTTTAGCAGGGTCCTTTTGGAATTGGGTTTTTTAATCATTTGATGTATCATTTCCCTCTGTTGCTAGTTTCAATGAATTTTTGTTACATGTGATGTCCTTGCGGTTTAGCGACCAGATTTCATTGTTGTGGTGTGCTGCGGTGATTTCTTGTGTTTGGCTTATCTGGAAGGTGGAGGCATCTCTCATTCAGCTTAAGGCTCTTATTGTAGAGTCCTCTTCTTTGGACCAGGGTTGTATGAGCAATGACCAAATTGATCTTTTTCATTTTTGGAGGCTGAAGGTGGCGCCTCGTCCCCAGAAAGATCCACAAATTATTCAGGTCAGTTTGACATTTGTCCCCCTCGGGTTGAATTAAAGTAAATATAGATGGTAGTGCTGCTAGTGCTCCGGGTCTTAGTACATCTTCTGGGATTTTTCAAACCTATCGTAGATTTTTCAGGGGTTGTTTTATTGAGCATTGCGATATTGGCTATGCTTTTGAGGCCGAGTTGTTGGCGGCCGTGATTGCTATTTCTATTGCATATAATAAAGGGTGGCATAAGCTTTTGTTTCGACTAATCCGACTACGTTATGTGGCGTCACGTTGCATTTGGTCTCACAAATGGAATTTATCATTTCTCACATATTTCGAGGGGGTGTTGATGTCAAGTTTTGTACCATGGGATAGCGTATATCTCGGATGATTATGTTGGTCGATACACGTTCAAATTTGTTAGTCTCACAAATGGATTTTTTATCATTTCTTGTCAAGGGTTTTCACATATTTCTTAGGAGGGTTTAACGAGGGGTATCGACTTGTGATTGATTTTTCTTTTCTTTATATATATTTCATTTTTTCAAAGAAACAAGCCTTTTTGTTTATGGGGATAGTTTTCAATTTCTATTCATAGAAATAGAATCATGTTTGTTTCTATGTCCTCTTTATTGGAAATCATCATTTTCATTTTCTCATTTTCAACATGAGTTCAAATTTGTTAGATAAATTTACTTTGACTTTGTTTAGTTTATACATGTGGGACCCTCCATTACCAAATACATTTTTATTATTTTTTAATTATATATATTTTGGGGTATCTACGTTTTTTTCTTGTCAAATAAGGGTTTATATATACAATTGGGTTTATCTTCAAATTATTATATACATAAAATAATATTTCAAAAACTCAACCAAACATAATCTCATTTTCAAACCTATATAAAACGACTTGTGATCCAAGGATTTTTCTTTTCTTTATATATATTTCCATTTTTTCAAAAGAAACAATGTTTCTTGAAAAGTCTTTTGTACAATTTTCAAGTAAAAGTTCTCATTATTCCTTTTTTATTTATTTATTCAAATTATGGGTTGTGAGTTGCAATTGTAATTTTTATTTAAATGGTGTTTTTTTATTTGCATATTTGGGACTCTACGACTTTCATTTATGTGCATTTTTTTAATATTTATTCGCACCTCCATTTTCAAAATTTTGGATCCACCACTGCCTATAGAAAATTTGAACTCCAAAACTCCATAGCCAAATTTCTCAAGCAACCACCTCGCGTATGATATAATATACGCAACAACTTATGTAAGACGGTGAAAGTCCGTGAGACGGTGATACTTTTAGTGTAAAAAGTGATACTTGTCTAAATACACTTAAATTAGTGTATTTACACAAAGTATCACATTTTATATTAAAAGTGTTTGTTATACTAAAAGTATCACCATCTCACGGTCTTACATCATCTCAAAAGAGACCTATTGTATAATATAACTATGTAATTTTGTCAAAGCAAAAGGGACTGATTGATGTGGTCATGCATGTTCCCTCTTAAAAGATAGCTTTTCTGCTCTGGCTTAATTTTACATTATATGCACAACGCATTTGTAAATTTGGGGGATCCTGGTGCTAGGGGTAGTACTGGTTGGCAAATCCAGAAATACTTATAAATTATTTGAGGACCAACAAAGTCAATACTGGCATAATTTTCTTTTAAAAAGATTATTAATTAACTTATTACCGTAAATTATGTAATTCGTTTTTTTCTATAATGTTCTTCTAAATTTCTAATGCCTGTACTATTTCCTACTCAGAGATAACATTTTTCTTTTATTTGTAGTGATATTTTCTGAATCAATGCTTGTAGTGGAGAATATTATGCTTAGTTTTAGATATTTCATATTGTTGTCAAGCTTATATGATAATAGTCATGCATAATAATTATTAAGTTGTCATCTCTTTCAATTTTGATAAAAGGCCAAGAATAGTGAAGAAAACATGTAAATGAATTTATCTGAGTTAAATATGTTAATGATAGTTAAGTTTATTTGAATTTTTATCAAGCTTGAAAAGTGGTGTTTGAGTTTGGTTTAATTTTTAACTGAGTTGGTTTGAACGAGATTTGAGTGAATCGAACTCAAATACGTAGGCTTTGTATGATTATGTTTCCATCGACTATTTCTAGTTTCTAGTGATTTTGAGAATTTATTGGTTTTGTGTGAAAACTGGAGTTATATTTGGATGGGTGAAATGAGAATAAATTTTATGTAGGTTTGGAAATGAGATTATGTTTGGTTAATTGAATAGTTTTGAAACAATATTTTATGTATATAATAATTTAAAAAGTTGATAGTAGTTGAATACTTTAATTGAATATATAATATTATATTTGTAAGATTATAGGCTGGTGGATCGCTATAGATATATATGGTAATATAAAAAAACATGATTTTATTTCTATGAATAGTTAAAAATTGAAAATGAGGGCTTAGAAACATAAATAAACAAGACCATATATAGCTTCATAGCTTCCTTTTTTTTTTACGTACTTTAAAAAAGAAACTAATTGAATTGAGCTACAATATAATTTCAAATTTTAGTATTAAAACTTGGTTTGATAAATTAACGAACCAAGTAACTCAACCAAAGTTTAAGCATTCGTCTCAAGTCTTTGGTTTGTTTATGCAAACACCTTTATATAATAGAAGAATTTTGTCTAATATATATATATATATATATATATATATATAATGAAGCAAATTTAAAAAATCATGCAAGATAATGGTAAGTGGTAACCTAGTGTAAGATAGTAAGGGTGCATTTGGATGGTGAGATTTCAAATCCATTGTATTTGAAAATGAATGGATTTCAAATACCTTGAATTTGAAATTCACTTCTTGCTTAGATGATTTGGATTTGTGTAGAAATTTCAAATACATCGTTGTGTGCATATATTGTGTGTCTATTGTGTGTAGTGCGTGTAAGTGTGTGTGAACATGTAATTGTACATAAATATAAAATAATAGATTTCAAATGACTAGGTTTTGAGAGAATTTAAAATCCTTTGAAAATGAATCAAAACTTAATAGGGATTTGACGAATTTATATGACATACAAGAGCGTGGATTTAGCTAAAATTTCAAATCTCTCATCCCAAATCGCCTCCCAAGCCCTCCATCCAAATGCATCC
Organism: Rehmannia glutinosa; assembly: GCA_016081115.2. NCBI lineage: Eukaryota > Viridiplantae > Streptophyta > Magnoliopsida > Lamiales > Orobanchaceae > Rehmannia > Rehmannia glutinosa. Next base: position 24,301,101 of record CM071924.1, read on the forward strand.
TAAAAGTATTTAAAGAAGCTAAATCATAACTTAATGTATTAATTTCAGCTATTATTTCATCAACCTAGCTTATAAACACGCCACTTCATAGTACCATAAACGAAAATTATTTGGTACAAATAATACATATACTAAAACGGTAAGAGTGTTTTAAGAAGCTAAATCATAACATAATGTATTAATTTTAGCTATTATATCATCCTAGATTATAAACAGGCCACTTCATAGTGTACCATAAACGAAAAAACTACTCGGTACAATTAATACATTTATTAAAACGTTAAACCCCAACAAATTATAAAGATGAGATATATAGAATTCAAAAATATTAGTTCATAAATTCCCGTACCACTGCCACAGAGAAAGTTGTCAGTAGCAAGTAGCAACTAGCAGTTTCAGTTACGTTGTTGTACGTAACACCTTTTCTGGGACCAGGCCTTTTTATGGTGCGAATTGACGACAATGCCCTCGCAACGCGATTTGAGGTCGGCATTTAAGGCCCCTTCTGGCAAAGATTCCATTGACATCAAGTGAATTAAAACCTTGATTAGAAGGATGTCAAAAAAATATTTACAGCTGGGGGTAGATTCTGCAATGTGATAGTGGTCAACCAGGTGATTTGCAATCATTAATTCTCACTGCCAATGCTGTAATTTTCAATTGCTAATTCAAGATTTTCTATTTATTTCATTTTATTTAAAAATGTTAATTTGTAGAACCATGTCGTTTTTATATTTTATATGCACCAAAATTGAAGTATTTTAAAATTCTAAAATAATGGAGGCGAAACATGCAAGTTTTGGCCTTGTTTGTTTATGTTTTCATGCCCCAATTTCTAACTTCCAGCTATTTATAGAAATGAAACCATGTTTGTTTATAAATTTTTCAATAGAAATTATTATTTTCACTTTTCATTTCACATAAAACATCATCTCAAACATATAATTTCAATTCTCAACACTATACACTATACATACATTACTCATCAATCACTATTCTCATTTTTTTATCCAAATATATATGTGGGACCCTCCATTATCAACTTTATCTACTTAAAATTACCATATATATCTAATGGGACCCACCATCCTGTTAGATAAAAGTTTTATCGTAATTTTGATGATTTTATTTAACTGAGTTTTTCACCAAAACAATGTCCCTAATATTGTCCAAATACTGCTAATCGATTTAAAATATTTTTACTAATTTTTTGGAGTATTTCTTGAAGTTTATTTTTGATAGAAATTGGACAACACTTCTGTTTCGTGGTCAACCGGTCGCCGTAGAGGGCAACCGGTGCCTGGAGTCTTTGAAATTGGTCCAGCCCTCTCTGTATCACATTTTTGTGATGTTGGACCAGTCACCTTGGGGGTGTACTGGTAGAATTAGAGGTCGACCGGTCCAATCCCCCTTGGACCGATCCAACAGGCCAATTTTGAAGTATAATTTGAGTTTTTCTATTAGAGGTCAACCCGTCGACCTAAGGTTTTATCAGCAAACTATCCGTTGTACAGTAGATAACTTTTCATGATTTTAAGGGATTGATTTCTAACAGCTATAATCTCCATTTGATTTGTAATTTTTTTACAGATTTCAATCTCCAAGGAGGAGCCTATGTCTGAAAATCAAATCCAAGACATCTCCTATAAATAGATGAATGATTGAAGCAAAAAGATACAACAACACAAGTAATACAAACACAAGCAAACTTCTTGTTCTTCACTTCCATATTCTTGTTGTGTTTAGTCTAAGTCTTTCACTTGCAAATCTTGAGTACTAGGCTTGATTCTTGATTACACTTGCACTTCAAAGTTGTATACTTCAATGGAGTTGTAATCTTGAATTTTTTCAATCATCCAAAATAAGACATCCTTGTTAAGTGTTCTTGTGGTAAGAGCACACTTGGGTGATTTTAGGTGTTGAAGAGTGTGGTACTCTTCATTGTTGTAAGAAGATTGTGGTTATCTTCAGAGGTGATGTTGTAAGAAAAGTGAGGTGCTCTTCAAGGTGAAGGTGTAATAGTTTGGTATCTATTAATAAAATTCTTTTTCTTTTTTGTAAAATCCATTTCGGATATACCAAGGTGGTAGAAGATTAGGCCCTAGGTGGGTTGAACTTCTACAAATCAATGTGTGTAATTTATTTTCCCGCACTTACATTCTTGCTATCATTTTTACATTCGAAAAAGATGGCGTAAATCAGAAAATCGGCATAATCTATTCACACCCCTCTAGATTATCGTAGCCACTTGGACTAGCAAGTGATATCAGAGCCAAAGTCTTTGGAAAAGCTCGTTCTTCTTTGTGAGTAAAGAGGAAAGATCCATGGCTACGAACGAAAGCTACCTCACCACCGGCACCTCCACCAACAAGCCACCACTATTCTACGCCAATAACTAAGCTTTTGGAAAGACCGAATGAAGTGCTTTTTATAAGGATGCGGGTTCGATATATAGAATGCGGTTATTGAAGGGATAGCTCAACCAACCAAAAAATTGGAGGATGGCACCTTGGTCCTCAAGAGCCTCAATGAATTTGACAATAATGACAAGAAGTCATTTTCTCTAAACGGTAAGACGTTAAATATTTTGCATTGCTATCTTACTACCACCGAGTATAATCGCATTAGAGGCATAAGGTCCGTACCTGAAGTTTGGGAAAAATTGGAAACTATTTATGAGGGTACAAAAAAAAGTTAAACAAGCAAGAAAAACCATTCTTGTTAAAGACTTCGAAAATTTCATTATGGTTGATGGTGAAAATATTTAAAAAATGGTGGAAAGACTTGACAACATAGTCAATCCTCTTGTGGCACTTGGGAAAGTCATCTCCGAAGAAGACAAGGTGACTAAGGTCTTGAATGCTCTCCCACGTTCATGGTCCGAAAAGGTGACGGTCAATCACGGAAGCACAAAATCTCGAAACTCTCAAGTTTGATGAGCTCATTGAAAACCTCCTCATCTATGAAGTATATCTTAAAGAGAGGAAAAAAATTTCCAAACAATCCACCTCTTAATCGGGTATGCAAATTATTCCTAAAGGCTTAACATCTTCTTCTAAAAATTCATATTATGCTAGTGATGAAGATGATGAGGAGACGACCGCTCTTGTCCGAAAATTTGCCAAGTTTGTAAATAAAAATAAGGCAAGAAAGTCGAGAGACAACTCGTGCTTCAAATGCGGGAAACCCGGGTACTACATAGCGGATTGCCTGAAATTAGCGGGGGAGGAGCAAAAGAAGAAAAAGCTTTTTCCCAAGAAGAAAGCTCTAAATATGGAAGCAAAAACATGGGACGAGCTCATTGCCACATCCGATGAGGAAGAAGAAGCCGAACATGGTCTCATGGCCATAGACGATGAAGACAATGAGGTACGCTCTAATTATTCATCTTCTTCTTTAGTTGATGAATTACAGTGTGATTATGATGAATTACAAAATGAATTCAGAGATATGATTTGCAAGTAAAAACTTTTGAAAAAGAGTATAAAAAGCTCAAACTGGAAAAAGAAAAATTATTTACTTCTTATGAATCTCTTGATCGTGCTCACTCTATTACTCTTGCTAAAATACATACTCTTGATTCCGAAAAACAAATGCTCTCAAAAGAGATTGAAAATTTGAAAAAGGATGTGCATCGTTTTAATTTAAGCACGGATAAGGTTACAAAAATTCTTGATGCACAAAGAAGTGAGCCTTCAAAATTATGACTTGGTTACAAACCTTTTCAAAATGTTTCTAAGAAAAATGACCAAGGTCCAACTTTCATATGTGCTAGTAGTCCTAATGTTATTACTTATTTTTATTGTGGTAAAAATGAACACTATGCAATTGATTGCAAATTAAAAAATAGTTTTAGTCATTTTTGGAGACCCAAAGATCTCAAGACTAATCCCCATGTACCCCAAAATTATAGGGTACCTAAAAATAATTCATTTGTAGGTGCTAGGGGCTATAACCATTTCGGAAGATTCAAAATGTCTTGTGGATAACTGGTGTTCATGCCACATGACCGGAAGGAGAGAACTTTTTACCAACATCAAGCTCCAAGAAGAAGGCATGGTTATGTTCGGGAATGGCAAGGGAAAAATTATTGGAAATGGAGAAATTGGTAACTCTTTTTCCTCTCTTAGTGTTTTATTAGTTGAAGGGCTTAAGTTCAATTTGATAAGTGTTAGCCAACTTTGTGATTCAAATTATAATGTTATTTTCAATACATAAAATGCATTATTCTCAAATATGATAAAATTATTTGTGAAGCAAATAGAAAAGACAATCTTTACAAAGTTTGCACAAGTGATTTGGCTAGTTAAAACGTTTATTGTCTTGCCGCTAATAATGATTTAACTAGTTTATGGCATAGGCGACTTGGACACGTTGGATACAAAATTTTGCAAAATATTTACAAAAACTAACATGTAAAAGGACTATCCAAATTGAATTTTGAAAATCTTGGCTTATGTGACACTTGTCAAAAGAACAAATTAGTTAAAAGTAGTTTTAAGCCCAAAAATGAAATTTCCACAACCAAGACTCTATAATTACTTCATCTTGATTTGTACGGGGATATTGGTATGGCTAGTCTTAGTGGAAAACATTGCACTTTCGTTATAGTTGATGATTATTCTAGATATACTTGGGCTATTTTTCTTGCAAATAAAAGCAATGCCGTTAATGAGTTTGTTAAGTTGTGTAGACTTATTGAAAATGAAAAGAAAGATACTATCAAGTCTATACAAAGTGATCGAGGGGCTGAATTTGATGATGAATTTAGAGTCTTGTGTGAAACCAAGAGATATGCTTACAATTTTTCGGCTCCAAGAACACCTCAACTAAATAGAGTAGCTGAAAGGAAGAATAGAACTCTTCAAGAAATGAGTCGGTCCATGCTCAACGAATTTTCACTTTCAAAATATTTTTGGGCCGAAGGCGCATGTTATGTTATTAATCGTGTATACCTTCGTCCTAAGTTGAATAAAACACCATATGAGCTTTGGAAAGGAAGAACTCCAAATATTAGTTACTTCAAAATATTTGGATATAAGTGTTTTATTTTGAATACCAAGGATCAATTGGATAAACTTGATCCTAAGGCCAATGAAGGAATATTTATGGGGTACTCAACCAAGAGCAAAACATATCGGGTTTATAATAAGACTAGCATGGTGGTTGAAGAATATATTCATGTCAAATTCAATAAAGCCTCGGATGTTGAAAAAATACCCAATGATGAAAGTGATGAAGAAGATGATATTGAACCAATTGTTCCAAATGATGCTCAAAATGATCAACCTTCAACTTCAAATGTTAAACAAGAAGACAAAGGTGATAATTTGGATCTCCCCGTTGCTCTAAAATTCAAAGGAGATCATCCAAAAGATCTCATAATTGGGGATTCTCTAGACAAGGTTATGACTAGGAGGAAATTTTACGAGAAAACTCTTATTTCTTAAAAAGAGCCAAAAATGCAAAGGAAACAATTGGAGATGAGGATTGGTTTTTAGAAATGCAATAAGAGTTGAATCAATTCGAAAGGAATGGTGTTTGGGAATTTGTACCTTATCCTCCATCACAAACAATTATTGGTACAAAATGGATATTCCGAAATAAACTCGATGACCAAGGCAACATCGTTCGAAAAAGGCAAGGTTAGTAGCTCAAGGGTATTGTCAAGAAGAAGGTATTGACTATGATGAAATTTTTGCACCCGTAGCACGTTTAGAAGCTATTCGTATTTTGCTTGCCTATTCTTGTTTCAAAAATTTTCAAGCTTTACCAAATGGATGTTAAATTCGCTTTTCTAAATGGTTTGATTCAAGAACAAATCTATGTAAAACAACCTCCGGGGTTTGAAAAATTTTCAAGGCCAAATGATGTTTACAAACTTAAAATTGCCTTATATGGTTTAAAACAAGCACCCCGAGTATGGTATGATAGACTTAGCTCTTTTTTTTAGCAAAATGAATTTACAAGAGGTAAGTTGATACTACTCTTTTTGTTTTCGAAAAAGGGCAAGATTGCTTATTATTTCAAATTTATGTTGATGATATTATATTTGGTGATACTAATGAATCTCTTTGTAAGAAATTTTCCAAGTTGATGCAAGGTGAATTTGAGATGAGTATGATGGGGGAGCTCAGTTTCTTCCTTGGACTCCAAATAAAGCAGTGGCAAGAAGGCATTTATATATCACAATCAAAGTATACAAAAGAACTTCTAAAAAAGTTCACAATTGAAGATGGGAGAACCATCACTACTCCAATGGCAACTAACGTCAAGCTCGACAAGGATGAAAAAAGCAAGTCGGTTGATGAATCAAAATATCGAGGTATGATTTATAGTTTACTTAACCGCAAGTAGACCCGATATTCTTCATGTCGTATGCCTATGTGCTCATTTTCAAAGCAATCCCAAAGAATCTTATATGAGTGTCGTTAAAAGAATTTTTCGATATTTTAAAGTCACTATTTCATATGGCTTGTTTTATCTAAAGAACGAAAATTTTCTCTTAAATGATATAGTGATTCAGACTATTTCATATGGCTTGTTTTAGGCGATTACCTCATATATTGGTTTTCAAAAAAGCAAAATTGTGTATTCTTATCAACGGCCGAAGCCGAATACATTTCTGCAGCCTTTTGTTGCACTCAACTACTTTGGATGAAACACACCTTAGTGGATTATAAATGTTCTTTTGAAAATGTTCCTATTTTTTGTGATAACACGTCCGCTACAAATATTGCTCAAAATCCGGTTTATCATAACCGAGCCAAATATATTGAGGTTCGTCATTATTTTCTAAGGGATTGCGTACCTTCGTTCCGTCTCAAGATCAACTCGCGGATATTTTCACAAAACCTTTAACCACTGAGTCTTTTGCATCAGTTCGAGATAAGATCTAAGATCTATAATTGCATTTTGTGCGTTTTTAAAACTTAGAGGTGAAAATCAGATTTTTAACTCAAAATTCGGACAGAACCAGAAAAAGAGCTCCAAGGACCGGATGAAGATGGGTCGACCGGTCGACCACCACCTGGACCGGTCGAGCATCCCCTCAACTAGTCGACCAAGCCTAATTTTTGGTTAAAATTGGTTCTGTCCCAGACTTGGTTTATTTCACTCGTTCTTCGTCCCTTTCACACCCCTTTGCAAATTTCACATACAATTCACTCAAAATGATTTCTTTCTTGTAAATTCTATATTATTGGACTTATATTATGAGTATATCATCCATATTACTCAATCTCTCCGATTAATTGGTAAGTTTAATTCCTATTTTAATCTCAGTTGGGTTGAACCCTTGAGAAAGTGTTTTTACTCGGTATTTTGATGAATTTGTTGTATCATTATGTTGGGAATGTTAATTGTTGGTGGATTATGATTATAGAACTGTGATTGATGATGAATATTTGGGCATTATTACATTTACAAGGGTTATACATATCCTCGTTTTTATTCTACGCACGCCAAGTGTTCGACAAAATATTTCAATGAAAACATCCCTTACATAAATATCTTGATTTCAAATGTCTTATATGTTTATAGAGATCATGTTTTATCAATCAAATGAGCTTTTACAAACTTTCTTCTCAAAATTTCCCTTATTGTTTGGAATTTTAAGCTTTATGCTCAAAAGCTCGATAATTAGATTGAAATGCGCACCATGATATATTTTTATAATGTTTTTATCGTGCTAACTTTATTTTTTATGATTCCAAAGGGAGAGAAACATGAAATAATCTCATAAGCTCAAAGAAGCTAGAGAAAGCTCGCAAAAAACGCTATAAGCTGTGGATGAAAAAAACTAAAAGTTGAGGATAAAACATAGTCCAATGGATGCATAATGGACTTTTATATATGACTAATGATTTCTTTTTGACAGGACGAGCTTCTAAGCTCTAGAAATTTAAACTCAGAGTGTAAAAGCTGAGCTTTTATCTTTTAGTTGTTTGCTTCTTTACTTACTCTTGTTGTGCATATTGATTGGAGGAACTTTTCTAAAATATTTTGAAAAATCTTTGCTCCCATACTTATGATTCTTATGCATGAAAAGTGTCTCTTAAAATGGATAGTTATTTTTACTAGAAAAACTTGTTTCGTTTTCAAAATCGACCTCTTAAAATTGTTTTGGTTTGTAATTCAACAAATGGGAGTTTGTTAGATAAATATTTTTATCGTAATTTTGATGATTTTATTTAACTGAGTTTTTCACCAAAATAATTTTCCTAAATGTTGTCTAAATACTCCTAATCGATTTTAAAATATTTTTAATAATTTTATGGAGTATTTCTTGAAGTTTATTTTTGACAAAAAATGAACAACACTTCTGTTTTATGGTCAACCGGTCGCCCTAGAGGGCAACCGGTGCCAGGAGTCTTTGAAATTAGTCCAGCCCTCTCTGTATCACATTTTTGTGATGTTGGACTGGTCACCTTGGGGGTGGACCGGTCGAACTAGAGGTCGACCGGTCCAACCCTTTGGACCGGTCCAACAGGCCAATTTTGAAGTATAATTCGAATTTTTCTATTAGAGGTCAAACGGTCGACCTAAGGTTTAATCAACAAACTATCTGTTGCATAGCAGACAGCTTTTCATGATTTTAAGGGATTAATTTCTAACAGCTATAATCTCCATTTGATTTGTATTTTTTTTTACAGATTTCAATATCCAAGGAGGAGTCTATGTCTGAAAATCAAATCCAAGACATCTTCTATAAATAGATGAAGGATTGAAGAAACAAGATACAACAACACAAGCAATACAAACACAAGCAAACTTCTTGTTCTTCATTTCCATATTCTTGTTGTGTTTAGCCTAAGTCTTTCACTTGCACATCTTGAGTACTTGGGTTGATTTTGATTACAGTTGCACTTCAAAATTGTATATTTCAATGGAGTTGTAATCTTGAATTTTTTCAATCATCCAAAACAAGATATCCTTGTTAAGTGTTCTTGTGGTAAGAGCACACTTGGGTGATTTTAGGTGTTGAAGAGTGTGGTACTCTTCATTAATCTAAGAAGATTGTGGTAATCTTCATAGGTAATGTTGTAAGAAGAGTGAGGTGCTCTTCAAGATAAAGTGGTAATAGTTTGGTATCTATTAATAAAATTTTTTTTCTTTTTTTTTGAAATCCCCTTCGGATATACCGGGGTAGTAGAAGATTAGGCCCTAGGTGGATTAAACTTCTACATATCAACGTGTGTTGTTTATTTTCCCGGACTTACATTCTTGCTATCATTTTTACATTCGAAAAAGAGGGCGCAAATCGAAAAATCGGCATAATCTATTCACCCCCCCTCTATATTATCGTAGCCACTTGGACTAACACATCCTACAATCTTATAGATATAATATTATACATTCAATTAAAATATTCAACCATTATCAACTTTTCCAATTATTATATACATAAAGGACTAATTCAAAACTACTCAACCAAACATATTCTCATTTACAAACCTATATAAAACTCATTTTCATTCACTCATCAAAACATAATTCCAGTTTATCACAAAAAAACTTATAAATTCTCAAAAAATTCGTTTTCCAACACTAGAAACTAGAAATGGTCTATGAAAACATAATCATACAAGCCTAAGTCTTGAGTTACTTTATAAATAAATTTTAGGAAGGTAAAAATTTATATGAGACCGTCTCACGGGTCTAAATACGTGAGACGAAGCCCCATATTCAAACAAATCCAAAATCCTCTCTCTCTCTCTCGCGCGCGAAACTACACACATATACCTACACCTTATCTATTTAGAATTTTTTTTTTTTTTTGTTTTTTGTTTTTTCCTTTATCAATAACATATAGACCAAAAAAATCAACTTGTAGTCGAACAACAGCTAAAATCCTTATATTCACCACCACCACCACCATTTCTGCGAGAACCGATGAATCGCGAAAGAACAGGGGAATACTGAAGAGTGGAATTTTGGACTTTTGTTGAAATGTGAAGGTTGGCATGGAGTAATTATGAAGGTGTTCGTTTCATGAATCATGATGGTATGATAATTGCAACCTTCAATTTGATTAAATGAAAAGAAATTTCAATAATACTTCAATTTTCATTTCCTTTGGTTCAACATTATAGTTCATAAAAATGAGATCTAAGACTGTGAGAGATCCCTTTCAAAAACTTTCTCCAGAGGGTGGAGCTTGGTGGTAATGTACACAATATAATAACTGATGACACCCGAGCTAAACTGGAAGCAAATCAGTCCACGTGGCCATTCATCACATGTACATGTGGGACCCGTCGGGACAGCACAGACCGAGCTGGTGACGTCAGTAGCTGACCTGATGACGTGATGCGGGTCAGGCTCGGCTCGGTCCGAGCTCAACCTTGGCGGGAGATCTATGGTGGGAAATTTAAAGGATAACCATCCTATTAAGCTAAGTGCCCCATTAGCACAGGAAGCTGCCACTTATCAACATAATAATAAGATGAGTCAACAAGTGGCAAATACTTGGCTAACATGCATGCTTAGGGAAGGACACGTGTCCCTTTGATGTTATTATGATGTGTAATAGTAATTATTAAAAATCCACAAATGAAATTGGTATAAATAGGCCTCATTTATGAGGAAAAGGACAAGAGAGAAATAATAGAGAAAAACGCTTGCAAAAGTACAACTGTAAAGAAAACCGACCAGAAGCTTTCAGCTCGGTATTTTATATAAAAAGGTAGAATTAGCCCTGAATTAGAGTCTATTCCCAGTTCCACGTATTACATTTCTGTATATTTTTGCTTGTTGACCAAAACGCTCGTCAATAAATTGGCGCTAGAAGGAGGGCCTGTCTAGGTCCAGTCCGAATTTCCAGTTAATCAAGCCACGTGAATTCAGGTAAATCCGGTATTAGCCCCCCTTGAAAAGGACAAAATGAGTCAGTTGTCTCGAAATGCCCGCGTAACTGAGTATCCCCCCGTAAATAATCAAACCGGCCAAACCACCACCCGCGTAGGAAGCACGGCTTTGTTTCGTACTTTTGCTCAACTTATTGCAAACCCCACTTTTGTTCAGCAGATGAATCAACTCATCTCCCAAACACTTGCCACTACCCCCTCGCAAGTACAACCTCCACCCTCTGTAAATACTCAACCACTTAATCCCCCGTTAAATGTCAACATTAATCCCCCAAGCCCCCGCGCCTAACGCGAAGGCAAGAGGAAAATGCACGGCTTTGTTTCGTACTTTTGCTCAACTTATTGCAAACCCCACTTTTGTTCGGTGTTTGAATCAACTCATCTCCCAAACACTTGCCACTACCCCGGGTTCCGGATGAAAGAGAGCCAGGTAGGGCAAGTACAACCTCCACACTAAAGAAGTTCGTCGACCGCCGTTTAAATGAATTGGAGGATGGTCCTAAAGAAGTTAACAAGCTAACAAGCCCCCCTGTTGTGTCACCATTCGCTCCCGGTATTCTATCAACTACTCTGCCGCCAAAACTTAAGATTCCACAGGTTGGTCTATACAATGGGGAGACCGACCCAACAACCCACATACACAAATATTTAGCCTGGATGGAACTCTACAGCCCCAGCGACACGATTTTATGCTGGGCGTTTCCATTAACGCTGGGCGACCAAGCCCACCGTTGGTTTTGGACCCTGCCGCAAGGGTCCATCCGATCTTGGGTTGACCTGGCGCCCGCATTTACAACACATTTTCTTACTTCCAAAGTCCAAGCCGCACCGAAAAATTCCCTTGTAAATATTAAGCAGGGGAAAGATGATCCTTTAAAAAGTTACATAGCTTGGTTTAATAAGCAGGTCCAAGAGATGGAGCCGGTCTTGGATGATGCTATTTTGATCGCGGCAATGGACGGCCTCGCTCCCGAAACATGATTCAATTATTCTATCCATGAATCGGGCGCGACCTCGTATCAGGAATGTCTTATCCGTGCAGAGCGCCATATCTGCGCGGAAGAAGCCATGGCCAGTCAACGTCCCGAGCAGAAGGCAGGGGGCGTGAAGAGAGATGGAAAGAAGGAGTCCACTTCAGGATCGGGGTCGGGTTTTAGACCTTTTTCAGAAAACTCGACCACCGAGTATAAAGCATGCGGGGATGTATGGGCCGAGGTTGCTGGGCTAAGGAGTCTCTAACCCACACTCCTTCAGCGATATGGAACGAGATACATGGTCTTAATTTATTACCACCAGCTCGGCCGTTGAGGCTGGAGCCTGCAAAGTTGGATGCACGGAGGTACTGTGCCTATCACAAGTCGATAGGCCACGACACGTATGAGTGCCGAGACCTTATCAGAGAAATAATGCCCATCGTGCAGTGGGGCAGCCTGAAGAGATACGTCCACGAGTTACCACCACCACCAGTGCTCGCTCCGGATTTACTGCTAAATCCAGCTCACCTACCGTTGCCGCCGAATGAGAATCAGGGAAGGAGATTTTGATGATGTCCGACGTTAATAGAATCAACACCAATGCGGCCGAGGACAGCCGCTCGAACCGAAAAAGAAAAGCAGATGTCAGGCAAGCCGCCCACGCGGAATGACAGGTTCGAGTGGCGGAGATTAGAGAAGGCCAATCGACGGGTCATTTTGTCTTCTCGGACATGGATGCCGACCAGGTGGTCCACCCTCATTCCGACCCCCTGGTCATCACGGCACCTATTCTGGGCATTTCGGTGCACATAATTCTTATCGACTCAAGGAGCTATTCGTCGGTCATTTATGTCCGGGCATGTAGAAGACTGAACATGGACGACAGCTACATTCGTCCATGTAATGATAGTACTTTGGGTTTTGGAGGAGGAAAGATCATCCCGCTCGGGGAAGTCGACCTGCCCATCTAGATGGGTCAGGGATTATATAAGCGGACTGTTATCACCATATTTAAAATTATCAATGCTGACTCGGAGTACAACGCGATTATTGGGAGGCCACTGCTCAACCACCTGAGAGCAGCGGTTTCCATATATCATTTTTGCATAAAGTTCCCAACCCCGGATGGAGAAGCCATCCACAAAGGAAATCAGAGGGAATCGCGGGAGTGCTCTTTTAAAATCCGACCTGCGGAGATTAACATGGTAGAAAGGGGAGAAACCAACGGGACAATGAAGGACGACCCAGAGGAAGAAGGCGAGCCCAAGCAGGGTGAAGTTGTTGTTTCAGAGAATGATCCAGACAGATGACCTGGAAAAGAACCAATGATCGGAGATGGGCAAGAGCCAGTAGGCGAGATGGAGCTGGAGAGTAGACTGACAGATGAGGAAGAGCTGCCCCTATAGAAAAAAGAAGGGCAAAGTAAGAAAAGGAAACACGCAAAGCCGGTGGAACAGGTCGACACGGTTGATGTCGACAAGCAACATGGGGGACGCCAATTACGTATTGGCCATGACCTCCAAGAGCCATTCCGATCGGAATTGATTGAATTCCTTGGGAACAACCTTGATGTCTTTGCATGGGCACACTCTGACATGCTGGGGATCGATCCCAAGCACGCTTTCCATCGCCTCAACATAGACCTTACATTTCGACTGGTGAACCAAAAAGGACGCAAGCTCGGCCCCGACAGGCAGGTCGCCCTAGAGGCTGAGGTCAATAAATTGCTCGATAATCAGTTCATCAGAAAGGCCCTTTACCCTCGATGGGTGGCCAACCCTGTGTTAGTGAAGAAGAGCAATGGTTTGTGGCGCCTTTGTGTGGACTTCACCGACCTCAACAAGGCGTGCCCAACGGACAGCTACCCTTTGCCCAACATCGACTATATGGTGGATGCCATGGCCGGGCATGAACTTATGAGTTTTATGGATGCATACTCAGGCTATAATCAAATTCGGATACATCCGGATGACGAGGAGAACACATCATTCTTCTCCGCTCATTAGGTGTACTGCTACAAGATGATGTCGTTTGGGCTGAAGAATGTGGGGCGACCTACCAAAGGTTAGTTAATAAAATGTTCGAGGAGTTGATAGGTCATACATGGAAGTTTATGTAGATGACATGTTGGTGAAATCCTTGTATATATCTGATCATCTTAATGATCTTAATAAAATATTTGCCATTTTGTGAGAGTATAAAATGATGCTAAACCCAAAAAGTGCACCTTTGGGGTCGGCTCAGGTAAATTTCTGGGGTATATGGTTAGTTAAAGGGGAATCGAGGCCAACCCAGATAAAATAAAAGCCATAATTGATCTTGAACCCCCAATTCCGTCAAAAGAGTACAAAGCTTAACAAGCCGACTAGCTGCCCTAAATCGATTCGTTTCACGGTCCACAGATAAATGCAAACCTTTCTTTGAAATAATAAAGAAAAATAAGAATTTCAAATGGACCGAGCAAACACAAGTTGCCTTCGAGTCACTTAAACAACACTTAGCCTCAATTCCTGTGCTACAAGAACCGAGCCGAGGAGAAGACTTGTATCTATACCTCGCGGTCTCTGAATACGCAGTCAGCTTGGTGCTTATCAGGTTGGACAACTCCATCCAACACCCAATTTATTACACAAGCCAAGCGTTGCACGATGCCGAACTCCGGTATCCACCAATGGAGAAGCTAGCATATTCGATGGTCATATCAGCCTGAAAGCTCTGTCCGTACTTTTTAGAGCACAAGATCATGGTACTTATCAATTATCCTTTGAAGCAAGTTCTGCACCGACCAGACACTTCGGGTCGAATGATTAAGTGGGCTATCGAACTCAGCCAATTCGACATCTCGTATGAGCCACGAACGACGATTAAAGGACAAGCGCTGGCTGACTTCATAGCTGAGTTCACACCTTCCATCCAACTAGAGATGGTCGAAGATCAAGAGTGGAAGTTGTTTGTCGATGGCTCATCCATCACAGGCCGAGTAGGGAGCGGGATCGTGATAATCGATCCAAAACTTAAGTGCTATTTCTCGCCCGTGCGGTTCCAATTCCCAGCGACTAACAACGAAGCTGAGTATGAGGCACTCCTAGCTGGGTTAGAAATGGCGGCTTCAATGGGCCTAAAACTATTGTTAGTACACAGTGATTCACAAGTTGGTGGTCCATCAAATCAACGGTGAGTATGTATGAAGCAAAAGAACAGAAAATTGTACGATATTTGGACTTGGTCAAGAAAAAACTCTCGCATTTTAAAGCAGAAGTCTTGCATGTTCCCCGAACTAAAAACATGCAGGCAGATGCCTTAGCTCGGTTGGCCTCCAGCCCGGGGTCCGACGCAATAGCAGATGTTACCATCGCACAGCTATCCACCCCGTCACTTAATACACAGAAGATACATGCTAACAAAGCGACCGAGCTGACCTGGATGACTCCAATCATCCAGTATTTAGAGAAAGGTATTTAGCCAGAAGACAAGACCGAGGCTAGAACGTTGCGAACTCAGGCCACTCGGTTCACGTTGGTAGATGGTGTCCTATACAAGCGTGGGTATTATGTCCCACTCCTTTGATGCCTATCCGAAACGGACGCAGATTATGCACTCCGAGAGGTACATGAGGGCATATGTGGGAATCACATCGGGGGCCAAACGTTGGCTTATATGCTGATACGTCAGGGGTATTACTGGCCCTCCCTGAAGAAGGATGCGACCTTACTTGTCAAAAAGTGTGAAAGATGTCTAAGATTTGCACCACAGGTTAGGTACCATCCTGAACAACTTACCTCCGCATTCAGTCCGTGGCCGTTTGCCAAATGGGGAATGGACCTCATTGGACCCCTCCCCACTGGCAAAGGGGGCGTGAGATATGCCATTGTATCGGTGGACATATCTCTCACACGCTGAAGGCGGGCGAAGACGTCCACACCGCGCCCTACAAGGAGATTGGTTAAGTAAAAAAATGGGAAAAGTCAAATAGAAGGGAAATTCAAGAATTGTAAAATACGTACCTTGGGCCCCGGTTGTTCCCGGCCGCTCGGGGGTCTGCACCTGCCCGATAGGCAAGGGCATTTGCCCCTGAGGATTAGCCATCACCGGGGACGGCCTTGCCTGCTCCGCTTGCACAGGCTGCTGTCCCAGCTCAGGAGCTTGTCCTCTCTCAGCCCTTGGCGGGCTTCTCTCACGCTCCTCCTCGGCCTCCTCTTCCACTACTGCCACCTCTTCCTCGGCCACCCCTCCGGCCTCGGGATCAGCAGGTATGGCGGACCACAAACCGGCCTCAGCCAGTCAGGCCTCAGTGGCCAAAACTTTGATTCTTCTGTCCCTCCGGCCTATGACTTGAATGTTGTTTGGCCGGCGGACAAAAGCGGCCGAAAGCGGACCGGCAGAGGGTCAGTTCCCTGAATAAAAGAAAGAATCAAGGTCAAACAGACCCACAAAACAAAAAATAGATAATAATACACTTACGAAAACTATATGTAAAATCCGAAGGAGGATGGAGGACTAATTCCCCAGCCCTGACGCGAGTGTGCCACTCCGCTCACCCAAAACCATTTTGTCCTTCCACTCCTTCAAGGATTGTGGAAGGCCTTCAACCAGCCCATCTGGGTATCTGGGCCTGGTATGCACATAGTACCACCCTGATGGCTGCCCCCGGCCCGGCGTCGATGGAGTCGCCTTCCAGACAAACAACTTGTTCATCCCAGTGAATCGAGGATGGGGATACCCTTCTTGCTGGAACAACACCACAAACCCGATAATCTGACCCCAGGATAAGGGGTGCACCTGGGACAGTGGGAGGCCCCATTTGCAAAACCACCTCATAATCACCAGTGGCAAGGGGAATCGCAGCCTGAACAAAAGACTGGAGACGTATACAACCATACACCCCTCCGGCGGGTGCTCGGGGCACTCCGCGCCATCCGACAAACAAAAAGTGACGTTAACCGAGATCCTATACTTTTGGCGGAGGGCGTCCACCTCTCGAATCATCAGCATGCTTGGCGTATCATTTTGATCGGAGGGTCTCCACCTGACCTGTACACGTAGGCGGGGTCCCCTCGCCTTCCATCACCATGTCTGTGGCTTGCCTGCCCTACAGGCCTTGCAGCCCCTGCGCCTTCGAAGACCTCACCACCATCCTCCTCCTGCTCATGCTCCCACGGGTCCATATCTTCTCCTTACTCTTGTTGATTGACTCGGGGATCGGTGTTCAAGGCCTCTTCGCCGGACTCTTCTCGAACTAACCCAGGCTCGTAAAAAATGCTCTCTCGATAGATGGTAACGGGAATAGGTTCAAATATGGTATGTGTCTGCTCAAGTGGAGTCTCGAATGGGGGTGTATGATTCGAACTTGATAACTCGATGACACTGGGACTGTGTGGTGAAGTTCTTCGAACTGGAGAAGAAGAAATAGAAGGATCAGAGGGTGGATCTTCGATTTCAACCTCAATGCTATAGTTGCGATTTTGACTGTCTTCAGAAAAAGGCATTGCTTGAAATAAAGAAAAGGAGAAGGGTTTTGGAAAATACCTAAGTGATTCTGGGATCTCTGAACTCAAAGGGCCGGCCCGAAATTTCTGCTCGCTCTCAAGAGATACTGCTTGGAAGATTATGAATGCAAAAGTGTAAAGTGAAAGTTGAAAGGGGTATTTATAGGTTAAGTTTCCTCAAAAAATTGGACACCAACTCAAAAGGCGTGTCTTTTCAAAATTCAAAACCTGTCAGAAACGTCACATCCCCGTGTACTGCTGCCAAGGCTGTCCTACCTCTTCAGTTCCTGCGCAGGGTTGGTCCAACCAAAAGGCCCCACGTGTCCATCATCGTGACGTTCCAATTAATGCGCCGTTTCAGGCATTAATTGCCAGACGACAAATGTCAGGGATGAATGACTTTTGAGGTTTCCTCTTCCCCATTAAAGATTCATGATTAGAATTAAAAGTTTAAATCCGATTCTAGGAATTCTCTCATCGGAATTAAACTTGGGGGCCATTGATGACACCCGAGCTGAGCTGGAAGCAAATCAGTTCACGTGGCCATCAGCACATGTACACGTGGGACTCGCGGGACAGCACAGACCGAGCTGGTAATGTCAGTAGCTGACCTGATGACGTGATGTGGGTTAGGCTCAACTCGGTCCGAGCTCAACCTTGGGAGATCTATGGCGGGAAATTTAAAGGATAACCATCCTATTAAGCTAAGTGCCCCATTAGCACAGGAAGCTGGCACTTGTCAGCATAATAATAAGATGAGTCAACAAGTGACAAATACTTGGCTAACATGCATGCTTAGGGAAGGACACGTGTCCCTTTGATGTTATTATGATGTGTAATAGTAATTATTAAAAATCTACTAATGAAATGGGTATAAATAGGCCTTATTTATGAGGAAAAAGACAAGAGAGAAATAATAGAGAAAAACGCTTGCAAAGGTACAACTGTAAAAGAAAACCGACCAGAAGCTTTCACCTTGGTATTTTATATAACAAGGCAGAATTAGCCCTGAATTAGAGTCTATTCCCATTTCCACGTATTACATTTATGTGTATATTTTTGCTTGTTGACCAAAACGCTCGTCAATAATAACTATTGGTCATATGGGTAGATCTGTCAAAATATACTAGGCCTATCGGGTTTGCCCGCCCTGCACCGCCAAAAGTAAAAGGGTGGGTTGAGAATTTAGTGGCCCGCAACAAAGCTAAACGGGTTTGGGCTGTGGGTTGAAGCAGGCTAGCCAGCAACGAGGCAGGCCAACCCGCGTGCCAGCCATTTTTACATATTGTTTGAATATTTTGGTTCATTTCAAACATATTCACATATAATCATACATAATTAATTTTATTTCTAATCATATAATCCTATATAGTCTGTGCGGAAACATAACTAATTTAAAATGAAACCAAATGGGAGTTCTCAGCAATTTTGATAAAAGTGATTAGACGCTGACAATGCATTACAAGCATGACAAAGTGTTATTTCTAAATAAAAACTGAATACTTCTATTGAAATTCAAAATGAGAGATATTGTTTTGATGGAGTCCAAATACTCATTTCCCTCGTAAGAATTCATAAAATTATCACTACCAATTTTCTAAAATTGGCAACACAAAATAAATTTTAAATTTTTTTATTAATGGGTGCGCTGACCCGCCCAACCCGTGGCCTAAGGCGGGTTGAATTGGGTTGAAATTTTCCCATTCTGCCTAGCCCCGCAGACCCATTTTTGACTGCTCTAGTCTTACAAATCAGAATGAAAGTCATGTTTCTTTTAATATTGAAATGGTCAAACACTTAAGTAAAGATATACACATAGCCCTAGCACCTTAAAACATATGAACTATGTCTACTAGACACTAAAAGAAAAAACCAGTTTAGTTAAAGAAAAATCTGTAGGTAAAACCATTGTAGTAAAATATTTACCTACATAATCTAAAATTGTTGGTAAATACCTATAGAAAATCTGTCGGTAATTAAAAATTTGTCGGTAATCTGTCGGTATAATTTGAGGAAAAATAATATTTTTTATTCTGTAGGTATTCTGTACGTAATTGTATAATATTTCTTGTAGTGAGAGTCAAACTATAATACACAAAAAGCTCAGTTTATGTTACTCTTATAAATTAGTACCACTCTTTCAAAGTGATACTTTTAAAATAAAAATAAATATTTTTAAAGACAAAAGCCATTACTTTTGTGACTAACACTATAAGGTTTGCAAATATAAAATAGTAGCGAACATATGTACATGGATGCGTGCTAATAGGTGTTTCTGATGATAATTTAGAAATATTAGTTTTTTCTCGGAAAGTATTAGTTTTACTCTCATAAGTATGAGTTTTTAAATAGATACTTTAAATAAAAAATTGATTCTCTTTATGATCTCGTTTTAGAGTATTATTTTTTACTCGAAAAGTATTACTTGTTATTTTAAAGTATTACCTACAACATATTTTAAAAGCATATACCATTTCCCTTAAATTACTTTTACTTCAGAAGTAATACTTTTTATTTAAAATATTTTCTTCCTAATCTCTATAAAAATATTAATGTTTACTTGAAATGTATCACCTTTTACTTAAAAAATATATTTTTATAAAAGTATTACTTACTACATCGTTTAAAATTATATATTATTTTCCTTTGAAATTGTTACATTTTACTTAAAAAGTAAAACTTTTTATTTTAAAAGTAATACTTTTTATTTTAAAAGTATTACTTACTATATTTAGTAAAATTATTTATTATTTACTTTAAAATATTACTTTTTACTTGAAAAATATTCATTTGAAAAACATTACTCTCTATATAGTTTAATTATTTACAAACTATGTTATTCTGCTCCCTAAGTTAGTTGAGAGAAGTCAAACATGGAACAACTTGCACGTTGCTTTCAATAAACTAAAAGTGAGAGCCAATGAAGTTCCCATGAACCAAACCAATGTATTGCAAGTACGGATGGCCAAATAGAACCAAAATCGGGTTCTAAGCCATAACTAGGGATGGCAATTTCCTCCGAACCCGACGGAGGATCCGATACCTGACCCTAACGGAGGAGGGTATGGAGGGTAGTTTTGTACCCGATTAAATAAATGGGTACGTGGGTATGTGTATTTTCGGGTATGGGTATGGAGGTGGGTCTAGGTACATCCTACCCATACCCTACCCGATACCCGATTAAATAATAATATTATATATAATATATCTACATATATATTTATTTATAATATTTTACATATATTTTTTTATTTATACAACTCTATTTATTTATATTTAAAGAAAATGATTTTTCCCCAAGTCTCAACCAAAATATACTAACCCACTAACACTTTTGTTTAATCCTTTTTAATATTTTGCTATATTTTTATAATATATAGTTCACTAATTCTTATCTGTATTCTTTTTTCCTTATTGTTTTCTTAAGAATTTAGTAAATATCTATGTTTTTATTTAAATAACTCAAGTTTCTATTTAAAAAAAGAAATAACTGAAATTTGAAAAAATACAATTGTAAGTGGTAAGAGGGTATGTATGGGTAGGGTATGAATATCCGATCCTCCGATGGGTATGGGGATGAGTACGAAAACTGAATACCCGATGGGTATGGGTATGACTATAATAAATGAGTATGGGGATGGAGGATATAGAATCCTATCCGAATCCTAACCATTGCCATCCCTAGCCATAACCAGAACCGTGGTCAATGGTTCCTAAACCGTAACCGTGGTCAACGGTTCCAAAACTCGAACCGGAACCGTATAGGCCGGTTCCGGTTCTGGTTCCTAAGTCTCAAAAACTGTGGAACCGGCGGTTTTAACCGTTGGTTAGAACTGTCGGTGGAACCGTGACGGAACCATTTTTTTAAGGTTAAAACCAACAAATTTGTTTTGGTAAATACATGCTAGAAGAAAAGCTAAATGTTTATTATGATATTTTATTTTCGTAACCACATGAGACACATTATAGATCAAATATTTATAAGCGAACTATGTGAACTTTAATTCTTCTATACTCTAATAGTATATATAGATAGTTTAATATTATTATTAATATTAAGTATAAAACTTTGTTGAATATTAAGTTCAAGTATTTTTCTTTATTTTCCTTCTTTTTTTAACTGAAATTGATAAACTATTTTAAGAAATGAAAAAATTATCAAAAGATAAACATATGGTTACGGTTAAAACCATAACTGGAACCGTAAAGGAACCGGGTTCTGAACCTAAACTGAACCATCGATTCTGATTTTGGAACCAGAACTGTGAGGCAATGGTTTTGGTTCCGGTTCCTCCAAAATGAGGAACTGGAACCGGCGATTTTGGAACCGGAACTGGCGGTTCCAGAACCGTCGTCACCCCTAATTGCAAGGCCTTGATCCCTTTATATAGGTACTTTGAGAGATCACTTGTAGAGTTCTGATGGAAAATGAAAACAAAAATCAGCCGAAAGAACATTCGCACGGCCGCGTGCAGATCACACGGTCCGGCCATGTAAATTCTTTTGGTCTTTGTTTTTGCTCCGAACAAATCACACGATCGTGTGCAAGTTACACGATCTGGTCGTGCGATGTGTCTCTGAAATCTTACCCTCGAACAAGTCACAGAAACGTGTAAAACACACAGAAGCAATTCACATAGTCGTGTGAGATTCACACGGTCTGACTGTGTGATTAGTTTTTCTCCATTTTCTTCGTGTATTCGATCTTCTCTTTGTATTCTTCATTCTTGTCCGGGCCTTCTAACTGATATATTTCCATTTAATCTATATTTCCTGTAAACCAAGTATCATACCCTTCTAAGGAAACCAAGTAAAATACGCAGTATCATACACTTCTAAGGAAACCAAGTAAAATACACTAAATATGCATGCAAATGCATCAATTGTATATCATTTTGAGCCCTTAAATGCACATTATTTACACGTATGCCATTATTATCCCTTGCAAACTGGGAAACACTTATTAGATTTTTTGTGATGTGAGGAACATGTAAGAGATTGTTTAAGAGAAAAAAAGAGGAATTAGGTGCCTTAATAATAGAATTGCCAATGTGAGAAATGCACAAATCTTTACCATTACCTATCTATACCTGCTCCATTCCTTTACATTCAACTCTAATGTTTAAATTGTTGAGATCATAAGTGATATGGTTGCTTGCACCGGAATCTGGGAACCAGTAAGAGTCCTGGGATACCTTAGAAGCTGTTGGATTGTTTTTGGTCATAGTGGCAGTATTCTAGACATGAGAAATGTGTACTGTAGGTGCTTGAGTGTATCCTAGAGGATTATGGTTGTTTGGACCAGTATTGTTTAGAGTGAAATTTACATCAAAACGATGATAACATCGATCATCTGTGTGTCTTGTGAAGAAACAGACCTGGCGCCTTGGTCTATTGTTACTCCTACCACCACAACCTATAAAATAGCCTCCTCTTATGTCAGTCCTGCCAACTTTGTTATTCTGCAGTCTTTCCCTTGTAAACTGACCATGATTAGTGTGAGTTTTAAATGTATTTTGGGCATAATTGTGGATATAATAGGTTGATAAACATGCATTAACTTAGCAAAATGGACCGTGTTCTCATATTGTGGAAAAGATATTACGCTTTGCTCGTTTTGTAGGAATTAAACGATACTTGGAGTACTTTTGTGGAAAATTGGAGCATGCGGTAAAGGACCGCCAAGAATCGAGCGAATACGCGAAGTTTGGAGCTGAACCGAGAAGAGATCAGACAAACCGGGTGAGAAATGGCCACGCACGGGCATCCTGTGCGCATAGGCATGGCCCCTGCGTGTGCAGGACCGAAGATTTGGAGGTTCACATTGACGCACGGGTAGGTCGTGTGTAAGAGCACGTGTCGTGCATTTGTTCGAGGGAAAAATAGATGCTATGGCTTGACGCACGGGCTGGTCGTTTGTAAGCGCACGACCCATGGGTCTGAGTGGGTTTTGATAGTTTTAAGTCGTATTAATTTAGGTTTGGCCCATAGGGAGTATAAATAGAGAGGAGGCGGAGCCGAACAAGGACACACTTATTTTTACCCAAGAAAGCACAGAAAGAAGCATCCTTCTACCGGAGGAATTGAGACAAAGATCGAGGTCGTATCCACGCTTGAGGATTGAAGATTGATCAAGAGATCATCAATATCCCTGAGTTTTCTTACTCCATTGTATTTTATTTTTCATCTAGTTTGATAGGAATATGAACAATTTATCTATGAGTTGTTTATATCCCATGTCCGACTAAACACCTTGTGATTCCGGGGTTTGGGATTAGGTTAATTGACTCTTGTTTGATGTTTAATTTGAATTGAAGTTATTATTTCGAACCCTATTCGAGTATTTTATTTTATTCTTGTTTTATCATATGGCCAATGGTTTAGCTTGCTTGATGCATTGATTCATAATTCGAGAGATGAGTTTTACTACTAGATCTTGAGTGCTTGACATAAATATTTTGCATGATTGAGAAGTCTTTGAGTATATGTGAGGGTAACTGGTCTTTTATGCATTTGGGAGTTGTTTATCTTATGTTGAGTAAAGATGCTAACATAGATAATTCAATCAAAGTTTTTATTATATCTCGAGAGAGAGGATAAAACACCTTTGTGATCATCTTAGAAGATAGACAATAACTTTGGTTTTGATTAATCGGATAACAAGAGGGAGATTAACTGAAACCATAACCTTGGAATCCATTCATCTTCTTGATCTTTTCAATTGTAGCTTTTGCTTTGTTCTTTTTATGATAAAATATTGTCTTAGTTTTAGAAAACAACAATCACTTTTCGATTGTCTAAATAAAAATAATAATATTACAATCTCAATACTTAGTGCATCGATTTATTAGTCTCTGTGGGATCGATCTTGCTTACCCTATCTATTAACTACGCCGTTCATTTGCGGTGAACCTAAAAATAAGGCGAACATGTTTTATGGCGCCGTTGCCGGGGACTAATTAAATTTTTAGTACTAATATTGCATTAAACAGAATTATTATTAATTTAGATATTTTCTTTTTATTTTGTTAAATTCCACTCCTACGGTATTTGATTTGTTTCTTTTAGTTGGTTCAAGTAGTGCATGAACACTCGCTCAAAACGAAGGGAATTAGCACCATTCATACCGGAAGTTGAAGCTTTCGCCAGGCGAATAAGTGCAACTACTAAACGAGTAGACAAAAATCCAGATCATACTATGGAGGTTGTGGAAGAGAACAACAAAGGCAACAACGGAGGTAACAATGGGATCAATAGGATCAATAATTAGTTTCTGATACCAGACGCTCTGACAGTCCAACAATAAGTGATTCGCGATTACTTTCACCCTTAGACAAATCGTAACTATGGTGGAATTGCCCATATCCCGGTTAATGCTAATAACTTTGAGTTGAAGCCGACACTAATTTCAATGATTCAACAGAACCAGTTTGGGGGATTTACAACTGAGGATCCCAACTCTCATCTTGCACACTTCATGCAAATCTGTAACACAATCAAGAAGAATGGGGTGTCGGATGATGCTATACGTCTGAGCCTATTCCCTTTCTATTTAAGGGATAAGGCAAGATACTAGTTAGGCACATTGACTCAGGGGAGTGTGAATACTTGGGACGAGTTGAGCCAGAAGTTCCTATTTAAATTCTTTCCACCAAGCAAGACACTGCAGCTTAAGAGCGAGAACCACGCAGTTCAGACAGTTCGATTCTGAGCCACTATACGAGGCCTGGGAGAGATTTAGAGATTTATTGAGGAGGTGTCCGCAATATGGGCTTCTAGAGGATCAGCAACTTTGTTTTTTCTACAATGGGTTGATGGGACAGACTAGACCGTTTGTGGATGCCGCAGCAGGAGGAGCTTTACTAGCAAAATTTCCACAAGATGCATTCAATTTGCTTGAGGAGATGGCAATGAATAGCTATCAGTGGCCCTCTGAGAGGACAAATGTGAAAAGGGTAGCCGAAGTTTCTGATTCGGACCCAATCAAAGCATTGACGGCTTAGATGACAACATTGGCAAATCAGATAAATGTTTTAACAAAGGGGGCTGAAGTGAACACGGGTGCCAGCAATGGGGGATTTCCTCAAGATTCTATGTAGGAAGCTAACTATGTCAATAACCGGAATTTCAACAATTACCGAAATAATTTGACTTGCACCCATTATCATCCGGGTTTGAGGAATCATAAAAATTTATCCTATGAAAATACGAAGAATCTGATGCAACCACCAGCGGGGTTCAGTGTGACAAACGGAGTCATTAATGTTGAGTCTAAGCCATCTATGGAGGACGTTCTCACTTTCTTTATGAGTCAGACGAGCTTGTTTATGAATGAAACGAGGAACCAATTTAGCAAGAATGAGGCTAAGATGGACAAAATTGAGACACATGTTACTCAATTGGCTAGCATCATGGGCTCACAAATGAAAAATCTTGAAACCCGGATTGGCCAATTAGCTACGATCGTTGGTGGACAACATCAGAAAGGCCAATTTCTGAGTAACACTGAGGTCAATCTGAAAGAGTAGTGTAATGTCATTCGTCTGCGGAGTGGTATGGAGTACGAGGGGCCGAAAATGCCAGAAAACACTGAGAAATTGCAACCACGCATGGCCCGTACGCCTATGCACGAGTGGCCCGTGCGTGGTGCCGATCAAAGAATTTTGACTCCTGGAGACACATGCACTGTAGAAAATGACAACTTTGAGGTCGAGGAAGGAACCGAGGGATATAATAATGAACAAAAATGGGCTGAGAAGCTTAAATCTTCCTCTAACTCTGATTTTTCTAACTTACTACTCCCCTTCGTTTTCCCCAATGATTTCAAAAGAAAAAGTTAGATGCTCAATTTGCAAAATTCCTCGATATATTTAAGAAATTGTATATTAACATACCTTTTGCAGACGCATTGGAGCAAATGTCCAATTATGCGAAATTTTTGAAGGATGTGATGTCAAAAAAGCGAAAGATGATAGGTTTCGAGACAGTAAATCTGACGGAGGAATGCAGTGCCATCATTCAAAGAAAACTAACTTAGAAACTTAAAGATCCGGAGAGTATCACTATCCCTTGTGCAATTGGTGGTGTTTTCTTCAATAAAGCACTTTGTGACCTAGGAGCAAGTATTAACTTAATGCCCTTGTCCATTTTCAGGAAACTTGGATTAGGAGAGATGAAGCCATCCACAATCACTTTACAACTTGCGGATCGATCACTGACATATCCTAAGGGAATCATAGAAGATGTGCTCGTGAAGGTCGCCAAATTCATATTCCCTGTGGATTTCTTAGTACTAGACATGGAGAAAGACCGCGACGTCCCTCTGATACTTGGGCGTCCGTTCCTAGCCACCGGGAAAGCCTTGATAGATGTGCAGAAGGGAGAACTCACATTACGGGTTAATGATGAGCATGTTTTATTTTCTATCTATAAGGCTATGAGATTTCATGATAATGTTGAGAACTATAATTTCTTAGACGTAGTTGATTCATGCATTGATGATTACGTAGATCATACATTGTCCCAGGATAATTTAGAGTTTGGATGGACCCATCCATGTTCGACGTCAAGTGTAATGCTTGATTTCGATAATCAAGACTTGTATGACTATGTTTGTGCTCTAGATAATATGCAGGAACTACCGAAAAGCACGAGAGGCGAAAACATGATGAACGAATTAGGGGAATCAGGTTCGCCACCACGCACGGCCCATGCGTCCACGCACGAGCCCGTGTGTGGTGCCGAATAAGATAAGAAGCAGGACGTAGAATGCACATATGCACACGGGCAGTCCGTGCATGACCTCGAATAGCTTAATTCGACCCCAGAACTCAAGCCATTACATGAGCACCACAAATACGCATTCCTTGGGGCAAACAACATGAATCCGGTAATCGTATCCTCCCTTTTAACTTCCGCTCAGCTTGATAAATTGCTTAGGGTGTTGAGAAAGTATAAGTCTGCACTAGGTTGGTCGATATCTGATTTAAAAGGCATAAGTCCATCGATTGTCATGCATAAAATTCGTATGGAAGATGTGTATAAACCTTCAATGTAGAATCAAAGACGATTGAACCCTATTATGAAAGAAGTTGTTAGGAAAGAAGTTTTAAAATGGTTAGATGCCAGAATTGTGTATGCTATATCTGATAGTTTTTGGGTGAGCCCAATACAAGTGGTACTGAAGAAAGGTGGGATGACTGTAGTGAAAAATGAGAATGATGAGTTAATTGCTACTAGGATAGTTACAGTGTGGCGTATTCATATTAATTATAGAAAATTGAATGATGCCACTCGTAAAGATCACTTTCCCCTCCTCTTTATTGATATGATGTTAGATCGTTTGGCGGGATTTGATTATTACTATTTTCTGGATGGTTATTCCGGGTGCAACCAGATCATGATTGCACCGGAAGACCAAGATAAAATGACATTTACATGTCCCTATGGTACGTTTGCATTCCGCAGAATGCCATTCAGACTATGTAATGCATCTGCGTCTTTCCAGCGCTGTATGATGGCTATTTTTCATGATCTTATAGAGAAAATTATGGAGGTGTTCCTGGATGATTTTTCTGTCTTTGGAGATTCTTTTGATCATTTCCTTCACAATCTTTCTTTAGTTTTACAGAGATGCGAATAAACTAATCTTGTCCTGAATTGGGAGAAGTGCCATTTTATGGTACGTGATGGCATTGTACTTGGCCACCGAGTTTCTTCTACAGGTTTAGAAGTGGACAGAGCAAAGATTGAGGCAATTGAGAAACTCGCACCTCCGACAAATGAAAAAGCAATCAAAAGTTTCTTGGGGCATGCCAGATTCTATAGAAGGTTCATTCGTGACTTTTCTAATATCACTAAACCTTTAAGTCAATTATTAGAAAAAGATATTGCTTTCAATTTTTCCGATGATTGTTTGCAGGCATTTGAGATTTTGAAGAAGGCGTTGGTGACCACACCAATTCTTGTCATTCTGGATTGGAGGCAGCCCTTTGAGCTGATGTGTGATGCCAGTGATTTCGCAGTAGTAGCTGTTCTTGGTCATAAAATGGATAAGTTATTCAGAGCCATCTACTACACGAGTAAAACATTGGACAGTGCCCAACATAATTACACTACCACTGAGAAAAAGATGGTGGCAATTGTTTTCGCATTCGACAAATTCTGATGTTACTTGATTGGAACAAAGACGATAGTCCACACAGACCATGCAGCGATCAAATATCTCTTAGACAAGAAAGATGCAAAACCGAAACTGATTCGGTGGATTCTCTTATTACAAGAATTCGATGTGGAAATTAGAGACAGAAAGGGATGCGAAAATGTGGTGGCAGACCACTTGTCCAGGCTTGAATAAGGTACATAATCGATCAAGGAAGGGTTTCCAGATGAGCAACTTTTATTAGCACATGAAAAATTCCCATGGTACGTGGATTTCGTTAATTACTTGGTAGCGGGAGTCTTGCCCCTAGATTTATCCTCTTATCAGAAAAAGAAGTTCTTCCACGATGTCAAGTTCTATATGTGGGATGACCCCTTGCTCTTTAAGAGGTGCGCATGCATGATCATGAGACGATGTGTGCCTCAAGAAAAGTGGGAGGGAGTTCTACAACAGTGTCATTCTTCACCTTCTGGGGGACACTTTGGTCCGACAACTATAGAGTGGGTTATACTGGCCTACTTTATTTAATGATTGCTATCAGTGTGACAAATGTCGGCAGATGGGGAACATCTCTAGACGACACGAGATGCCTATGAAAAATGTGATGGAAGTGGGGCTATTTGATGTGTAGGGGATTGACTTTAAGGGTCCCTTTCCATCATATTTGGGCTATCAATATATTCTACTCGCAGTGGAGTATGTATCTCGATGGGTAGAAGTGGTTTCTTCACAGACGAATGATGCACATGTAATAATGTGGTTCCTAAGGAAAAATATATTCACTCGGTTTGGAACCCCGAGAGCTTTGATTAGTTATGGGGGGTCACATTTTGTGAATAAATTGATGAGCAATCTACTTGCAATGTATAGAGTTAGGCATAAAGTGGCACTGGCATACCATCCGCAAGCAAATGGGAAAACTGAAGTAGCCAATCGCGAGATTAAACAAATCCTAGAAATAACGGTGAGCATAAACGCAAGGATCGGGCTATGAAGTTAGATGATATTTTATGGGCATACCAGACATCATTCAAGACGCCTTTGGGCACATCTCTATACCAGCTGGTATTTGGAAAATCATGTCACTTACCCGTGGAGTTAAAGCATAAAGCATTCTAAGCAGTAAAGAAGTTAAATTTTGACTTCAAAACTGCGGGTGAAGAAAGGGTCCTGCATTTGAATGAGATGGAAGAGTTTCGAGATGAGGCCTACGAGAACTCCTAAATCTACAAGGAGCCAACAAAGAAATGGCATGATAGTATGATTAAGAGACGAGAGTTTTTACCGGGTGAACAAGTTCTCTTGTACAACTCACGTCTCAAACCTTTTCCTAGAAAACTCAAATTTCGGTAGCCGGGGCTGTTTGTAATTAAGAAAGTGTTATCACCTCCAGGAATAGTGGAATTGTTGACTCGAGATGGTGAGACATTTATGGTGAATGACCTGAGGATCAAGCATTATTTTCACAGAAATCAGAAGGAAGAGGTGGCATACATCACCTTGCGGGATCCGCGATCGAGATATACAGGCGTCAAGCTATACACGTTAAATTTAGCGCTTGTTGGGAGGAAATCCAATGGTTTGTTGTTTTCTTTTTTCTTTTTTTTCCTTTATTTAGATAGGATTTACTTGTTTTTTATTTTATTAAAATAAACTGAGAAAGGACCTTCGCATTGACGCACGGGCATCCCGTGCGCACACGCACAGCCGTGCGCAAATGCGTAGGTTTTGGGCTGGTTTTGCAATGACGCATGGGAAGGTCCTGCGTTAGCGCATGACCCATGCGTCTGTCCGCTAAAGTAGAATTTAGGTCGCGAATCATGTATGCTTTTCTCACTTTTCACAAACTCAAGAGCCCTAATTGCATCCTCCTCACGCCCCTTTCTCCCCAATTGCTAGGTTTTTGAATTCTCACTCACTTTTCACGCATAATCCAACACCTTCACCATACTACACACGAATTTTGCACAAACTTTGAATTTGGTTGAAGCTTTGTTGGAGAAAAGGCACCTAGGGCTTACAATTCTACCCACTTGCGAATTCTTGGAATTTTCTATAAGAATTACACGTTTTCTTAGATTTTCCTTGTAGAATAAGTGTTGAGGATTGATATATGGAGCATGTTGTGATTGATTTGCTATGATTTACTTGGATTATTCTATGAGACATATTATTGAACACCTTGTAGGCATTATGTATTGGTGAATATTTGTTGAGTTGTTGATTATTATTGATTGGGCCTTGATATTTAGAGTACTAGTAACTTCAATTCTCCACAATTGTACTGATGTTGAAATATGGGACTTAGTTCTTGATTTTAAAACTTGTGGGGATGAGATATTATGCTCTTTATGGATAGGAAATGCTAGACATGAAATCACCATAATCTTGTTGTTGCTTTGTTTATTTGGAATCTCACATATGCTTTTGCTAGGTACAATCTTGAAACAAGTGATTATGGCTGACAGAAGAAGAAGACAAAGGGAGAGGGCACCACAGAACGTTAATCCAGATAGCCCCGTAGCTTATGGGGTAGAATTCTCCGAGGATGCCGACTTGGAAAGATGGAATAAGTTGGTCACCCGGCCTATGACCCCGACTCGATATGCGGATGACGAATGTACCCAAATCCTTAGGATATATGATCATGTTTGGAGATTGTTTGAGAGGGTCAGGTGGACAACATTCATGATAGGGAGATGGCTGACCTATAGAAGCCTCACGCTCGAATTCCTAAGCACTTTTGAGGTGTTGAAGCAAGGGGGAGCATTTGAACCATTTGAGGTACGATTCCAGCTGGTCAATGTGCGTAGGCAATTGTGCATCGCCCAACTAAACACGATCTTTGGCGTACCGACTAATGCATTTTTCATAACCTCGAGGACATATAGTCAGTATGACTTCTGGCGATTACTAGTGGAAACACCGGAAACAGGTGTAATGGTCTATGAGGCACGAACTGCCCAATCCTTGTGGGTCCAGAATTCGGTATTTCAGTACATTCAGCGGGTAACCTCATTCTCCGTCTTTGCGAGGGGCATGACCGTCAGGGAGTTTTATTTGCTATGGTGTATGTTGACCAACACACCTTATAATACAACAACCTATTTTGCGGAGCAGATAGATTAGGTGGCCAAGCAAAATCGGGGCACCATCATGAATGGGGGTATGATTACTCCAATCGCCCGACACTTCAACATCAATGCTAGGGCCCTGGATCCGGTTGAGGGCTAAAGGAGAATAAGTTTGGCAGTCTTACGCACCATGAAGATCATTACGAAAGAGAAGGGTGTGTACCTCTTCTAACAACGAGCCAGACATCCATTCCCACTGCCCAACACGGCTCTCACCATAGTGGATAACATCAACAACAGGGCCAAATTTTTACTAAACCTTGAGGCGCATGACAGAGTTATACAGGCCATGCTCACACGAAAATGGCGAAGGGTCGCCTGACTCCCAGATGACGATGACTTGGTGGAAGAAGAGATGGAATATTTGGGACACAAAAGGGGGGCTGAGCAGGAATATCAACAAAGGGCGGAAGACAAACCTAAGAGTTCTCACAGGGGTGAGGAGTGAGGAGGTTATGACTTTAATGATAGACTATTAGCCCTCGAAGAGCGAGTATAGCTGCAACATGATGAAGTCCGAGCTTTCAGAATGGAGTAGCAGTGAAACGTGGCAGCCGACAGGCAACAAGAGGAGCTCCTCGAGATGATGCACCAGATGACCCAATGGCACATCTCTCAGGGCCACTATCCACCACCACCCCCACAGTGAGTCCGGTCGAATCCACACTTTTCTTTATTGAAATTCTATCTTTTCTTATTTGAGATATAATTTCATTCAAGTTTGGGGAGGGGGCGAGAGATAGTTCATTTTGATATGAAGGGTGTGGAGAGAAATTATTTTGCATTTCATGTAGTTGCATGTAGAGCATTTAGGTTGCATTGCATTAGACACACATTTACAGTTTTAGCACGTTTATTGCTTTCGTAGGTCTTAAGGAGTGATTACAACGATTTTGATTGTGTGCGTTGCGACTTGGGGGATAATTTGAAAAACAAAATTGTGCTGTTTTGATTGGGTGTTGAGTGCGAAGTGATCAAGCTAAGAATGGATGATATAGAGCATGTGAATAATGAGAACATGGATTGTATGCTTTGATTTACGAATTTGCAAGCCTGTGAGCTTTTGAGTCTTTACTGCTTTCATTATATGCAGTCTTGTTTGTTGATTTGAGTGTATCATTCATGTTGATTAGAATTCTAGAACTTGCTCTGGTATCTCTGTCAAGGCCACATATTGTATGTGATTTGTGATAATGATTTAAGGCCATTTTTGTGTTAAGCCTTTCAAGCCTTTTGCCTACCAAATGATATTGAATTCCGTAGTTAGCCATTTTGAGCCTATTGCCTAATTTTTTGATAGCCATATTTTAAGCCTTAACTTGATTTATCTGTTACCCTAGAATTGAGCGTATAGCATTGAGTAAGGGGATTGAATAAGGTTGAATGAGATGAAATCAAGAATTTAGATAATTGTGCGAGCGTTGGTTTATGGAAATAAAGGAGAAAAAAATGAGGAAAAGAAATGATGAATACTCATGAAAGAGTCGGAAAAAAAGAGAAAGAAAACAAAAAAATCGACTTTATGGATGAGTTTACTATGAATGAACTTGTAGGATGGGTATTGTAATGTGAGGTGAAAAAGGGGATATGAAAAGTTGATGAAAACGAAGGGTGATTTGAGTAGCATATTGGGTGTAAATGATGTTGGGAAATTTATTTTTAGATTTTGATGAATGCCATGTAAAACTTAGACTAGAAAGTTGGCACCCCATTTTCTTTGTAATTCGCATTGTAATGGATATGGCTGTTCGAGCTGAGTCAAGTCAGCTATGCCTAAATATGCAAGAAGTCAACTGGAGACTAGAATGAAGACTCCGCTGTGAGGCAGCTGAGTATGGAAAGGAAGAGAAGACAAGAACTCGACTGGAGAAGTATCAACTGAGATGTAGTTGTGTGAAGTGTCAATAAGTCAACCCAAGATAGCCAAGTCTCAAGTTGAAGTGACAGATGAGTCATCCAATGATTGGGAGCTGACTCGAAGTCATGTGGGAAGTTAAGGAACCTGATCAAGTCAAGATAATGAAAAGGATCCGTACTTTAAGTCAAGAAAGTTACTTAAACAAGTAATACTTCCATCTTGTCTTTCTTAAAGTGCTCGATCCCGAGAAGCGTGCAAAAGGAATAAACAAATGGGAAACATCGCACTGTGTCGAACTCGAAGTGCTCATTCAATACGAGGAAATGTCAATTTCAAGGATCGCAACAAGACAAGCCAACGACCACAAGTGTCTTTTGAAAATTAGACTATCTCTTGAAATGATTTTCAAAAAGAACACTATAAAAGGCCGAGGAATCAATTTGAGAAAAATTTACCTTGCATACGAAACACAAGCTTTCAAGCCATTATTCAAATCGTGAGAAAAATTCTCAAGTCATTTAAGCTTAATCCTCAAGCCAAAACTTCGATGGAAATCAATCCAACACTTACCTGTGAAGAAAAGACGACTTCAATCAGTTGAAGAGGAAACATTTGAAGAATCAAAGGGGTCTACACTCCACAGAGGATTGTAGAAAGGTTCAAGGTCGAACCAGTCTTAAGTTCTTGGAGGGCTTTGTTATCAAATCCAAGAAGCTTGAGCAAGTGAGTCGTAGTAGCAAGGCATCCGCCTGTGAAGAAGCCGAGTAAACGAGAAGCATTTTGTGTGACCAAGGCATCTCGCATCGAGTCCCAAAGGATCAAGTCATTTGTGTGATCAAGACTTGCATCCGGGACCGATAAACACTTTGTACTCGATCAATACTTAGTGGATTCCTCCAGGAGTTGGAGAAAAGAGGATTAGAAGAATTACCCCATCTTCGAACCTCTATAAAACTTATTGTGTCATTTACATTTCCACACTTCAATTCTGCATATTATTTAATATCTGTTGATAAATTTGCTATCCAGTTGATAATTAAAAGTGCTAAAACTAAATGTCAAAGCAACGTAAACCAAATTCAAGGGTGTTAAGTCTTCCGTTGAAAACATATCAAAGTCGAGTTAAATTTTAGACTAAGCAGCTGAGTTATTCTATCAACAGCTCAGTCGAGTCTATTGAGTGGCTAACTCTGCTGGTTAACTAACTTAGCTGTCCATCGAGGACTTAGCAGTGAAGAATTAACTATGAACTTATTTAAAAGGATTAAATCGAAAAGTTGGTAAGGTTTATTCAACCCCCCCTTCTAAACCTTACACTCACACCCCTTGGGACCTACAAGTGGTATCAGAGCGGTTGGTTCATTGAGCCTTCCGCACTGGTTACTGAACTAGATCTCCAATCTTTCCAAGCTTGCTTTAGCACTTGATCTTTCAAAACTCTTTTATTCAGGAAAGTTGCTATCATGGAAGCAAATTTGACAGCATCCCTATGTTCACAATTGAGGAATTTGATGACTGGAAAATTCGTATGCAGGCTCATCTATCAGCATTACACGATGAAATGTGGATAATAATAGAAGATGGGCCACTACAAATTTTAAATGTGAACACAGCTGCAAGGAGAGAGGCTTCTGCGGTGAAGGAGAAGAGGATTGCTCCCGGACCCAACTATGGTTGAAAAACCAAGAGCTGAATGGACAAATGATGATAGAAAAAGATACAACCTAGACAATGTGGCCAAGGACATTTTTTTACAAGACTTTGGACAAAGCCATGTTCAACAAAGTCAAATCATACAAGACCGGCCAAAGAAATCTGGGATAAGCTAACCTTGATTTGTGAAGGCTGTGAACAACTCAAGGAAAATAAATCTGTTGCTGTACAAAAATTTGAAAATTTTAAAATGCTTGCAGGAGAAACCTTGGATCAACTAGATGCTCGATTCACAGAAATTACCAATGAGCTATCTGCACTCGGAAAAGAATATACACAGAAGGAGATGTGTATGAAGATTCTAAGAAGTCTTCCAGCTGAGTGGAAAATGAATGTCATGGCCCTGAGACATTCCATGGACCTATAAAAAACATCCAACCATGAGCTATTCTCATATCTCAAAGCCTACGAATTTGAGCTGAGAAGAAAAGACCAAGAAGAGACAGTTGTGCCCAAAACAGCTGCTCTAATAGTTAAGGATGGAAAAAGAGCTGAAGGCAAAGAAGTCATCGATCAGGAGGAGATTGCCTTGATGGTTAAAAGATCTAACAAGTTCTTCAACAAGAATTACAAGAGAGGCAAAGGTGAATCCTCCAGAAGACACTCAGCTCCGTCCAAGTCAAGGGAAGATAGGGCACCCAAGAGAACAGAGCATCAAAAGATTGAGTATCAAAGAGCTGACAATCCAAGAATGGAAAGAGGTGACCAAAAAGTTGAGAATCTATGCTGGAACTGCAGGCAACCAGGTCACTATGCCATTGATTGCCCATATTCTGTAGTCAACAAATACAGGAATGAAGAGGAAAGAAGACAAGAAAAGAAAAAGGCAATGTTAGCTGCAGAGACTACTGAGACAGGCAAGTCAAAAGACACAGCAGACTCGGAAAGTAGTGAAGCTGACTATTCAAGTGACTCTGAAGAAGAAACCTTGATCTGTTTAATGGCTAAAGAACAAGACCAACCTGACCAAGAAGATGAGGTACACTTTAACTCATCTCACTCAGATTCTAGTGATAGTGATTGTGACACACACACTTCATCACCCACTAATTTTTATGATTCATTAGGCAAAATGATTAAAGACTTTGAGCACATTAAATCCTCGCACACACTACTCTTGAATGAGGAAAAAGCTGCTCAAAAACCAAAACTCACGGTGACTAAGGAGCCGAGTACTCAGTCACATAGCCGATGAGAATAAAGAGCTAAAAGGCTGAAAATGCTAAGTTAATAGCGAGTAGATTTGCTATAGAAAAGAGGAAAATGAACTCGCCTTGGTTATATTGAGTATCTTTGAGAGGACATGAGAAGAAAAGAGTTCCTGCGGCCAAATTCCAAACAGAAGTACTGTAAAGAAGAAATAAGCTACCAAAAGCCCCGAAGTTCTATAAAAGGAACACATATGATGGGAATGGTAGAAACTACCCAAGCCAAGCTGATTGGTACAATATGAAAATTCAGCAAAGATCTATGGAATACATGCCTAGATGGCAAAGGCCTAGAACTCAGCAAAGGCCATTCCAAAGGCAAAAGAGCAATCCTCAGCACACATATGCACCCAAGCACTACACACAGAGATATCACAACTACCCAAAGAAGGCAATTGCTAAAACACACACACAGGCATACAAACAAAAGAGACAGTTGTATGAACCTAAAACCCCCAAGCAATTTGCCAAAGTAAATTATGATTATGTCACAGATAGATGGCAACCTCTTAGAGTCAAATCATTTGGCTATAGGTTGGTTGGATCATCTTACAACACTAAAGGACCAGGCAAGTATGGGTACCTAAAAACTAATTTCCTTGATTGCGGAGTTCAAGGAAAGTGAGTGCTAAGGAACCTGGTACATGGATAGTGTCTGCATTCCGGATTGACAGAAACAAGAAAAATCTATCAAAATTCAAGGAGGTTAGAGGTGCAAAAGTTATATTTGGAGGAAATGAAGCTCCGGGAGAAATAAGAGGCATTAGAACCATCAAGAAAAATGGATTAGAAATTACGGATGTTGCATATGTTGAAGGACTCAACTTCAATCTGCTAAGATCGATCAACCAACTTGTGACAATTGGCTATAATGTTGGATTCAACATGGGTGTATGCCAAATCAAGGACACTGAATCTAATGAAGTAGTGTTACAAGGATGCGACAAAAGAACATGTATGTGGTAGATTGGTCAATTGCAACACCAAGCACTTGTCTATTAGCAAAGAGTAACCGAATCAAGTTGGTGTGGAAAGTGAGTCACCTTGAACTTCAAAACAATTAACAAGCTTTCAAGGAGTAATCTTGTAGAAGGACTCCCAGACTCAGTGTCCAAGAAGGAGAGTGTATGTGATGCATGCCAGATAGGAAAGCAGATCAAATCATCATTCAAAGAAAAGACATGTCCATCTTCAACAAGAATTTTGCACTGTTACATATGGATCTATTTGGTCCATTGACTAGCATAAGTGGAAAGAAATACACCTTGGTGATAGTAGATGATTATTCAAGATATACATGGACAATGTTCATGTGTAAAAAGAAAGAAACCTTGCAGAAGCTACCACAGCTGATGAAGAGAATTCAAAATGAGAAGAGTCAAACCATCATTAAAATAAGATCAGAGGAACCGAGTTTGTCAATGGAATAATAACTCGGTATTGAGAAAATGGTATTGCTCATGAACTATCTCTGCACAAGGACTCCACAGCAGAATGGAGTTGCGAAAGAAGGAACCGAACTCTCAAGGACCTTGTTACAATTGCTAAACGATTTTGGGTGAAGCAATAAACACATCATGTTATACACAAAATAGATGCATGATAAATAGACAGCTGACAAAAACTCCCTATGAGATTTGGATAGGGAGAAAGCCAAATGTTGCATATTTTAGAATATTTGGATGCAAATGCTTCATCCATAATAATGGCAAAGACAATCCAAAGGCTTTTGATACTAAAGCTGATGAAGGTATCTTCTTGGGATACTCAGCTGAAAGCAAAGCCTATAGAGTACTCAACAAAAGGACAATGGTTACAGAAGAGTCCATCCATGTGGTGTTTGATGAACCCAATGTAAATGGAGAAGACATTGAAGAGTCAGCTGACAAGCTGAATCAGCCAACTATGCAGAAGAGCCCCTATGTTGAAGCTGAAGCTGGAATAATTGATCAAGGTGAAGATGAGATGGCTGAATCTCAAAGACAGCTGGACAATCTGCAGCTAAGTGATGATGAGAGAGCTGCTCAAGATAACACAGCTGCAAGACGACTGAATCCAGCTGACTTACTCCAACCTGATGTAAGATGGCTGAGAGACCACCCACCAGAGCTAGTCATTAGAAATATAAGAGAAGGTGTAAGAACCAGATCCAGAACTCAACAAGAAGCAATGTTCACTTGTTTTATCTCTCAAATAGAACCAAAAGATGTGTCACAAGCATTGGATGACACACATTGGATTCAAGCCATGCAAGAAGAGCTGAATCAGTTTGAAAGGAACAAAGTGTGGGAATTGGTTCAAAGACCAACCCATCAAAATGTTATTGGCACGAAATGGGTGTTCAGAAACAAGATGAATGAGGAAGGTTCTGTGGTAAGGAACAAAGTAAGATTGGTAGCCAAAGGATACTGCCAAGAAGAAGGGATAGATTTTGATGAAACATTTGCTCCTGTGGCAAGACTAGAAGACATAAGGATGTTTCTTGCCTATGTTGCACACAAGAACTTCATTGTATATCAAATGGATGTAAAAAGTGCATTCTTGAATGGATTATTGGAAGAATAAGTATATGTTGAACAACCTCCAGGATTTGAGCAGAAGACTCTTGGAGATAAAGTGTACAAACTCAAGAAAGCTCAATATGGATTGAAGCAAGCACCAAGAGCTGACATTCTTCCTAGGACTCCAAGTAAAACAGCTGAAGGATGGAACCTTCATAAGTCAGACAAAGTACACCAGAGAAGTAATGAAGAAATTTGGTATGGAAGAGAAGTCTTCTGTGAAAATACCAATGAATACATCGATCAAAATGGATATGGATGCAGATGGAAAGCACGTGGATCAAACAAGATACAAAACACTTATGGATCAATGTTCTATGACAAGTAGGCGTTTTACATCACCTTTGCAGTAGGTGTATGTGCAAGATTTCAATCCACTCCAAAAAAACGCCACATGACTGCAGCCAAGAGAATATTGAGATACTTAAAGGGAAGCCAAGAAGTTGGCTTATGGTATCCAAAGGAAGGTGGTTTCAAGCTAATTGGTTATTGACTACGACTATCTTTGGATGTAGAGTTGTGAGAGAAAAAAGTACTTCAGTGTACATGTCAAATGCTTGGAAATAGGTTAATTTCCTTGTTTAACAAGAAGCAAAATTCAATAGCCACATCCATAGCTGAAGCAGAATACATAGATGCGGGCAGCTGTTGTGCCCAAGCCTTATGGATGAGACAACAGCTGAGAGACTATGAAGTTGAAGAAAAGGAAATTCCAATTATGTGTGATAACACAAGTGCAATTGCA
This sequence comes from Rehmannia glutinosa, assembly GCA_016081115.2. Classification (NCBI taxonomy): domain Eukaryota; kingdom Viridiplantae; phylum Streptophyta; class Magnoliopsida; order Lamiales; family Orobanchaceae; genus Rehmannia; species Rehmannia glutinosa. The sequence continues at coordinate 24,340,809 of CM071924.1, forward strand.
ATCACTCAAAATCCTGGTGTTGCATTCAAGAACAAAGCACATTGATGTCGATACCATTTCATAAGAGACCATGTTGAAAAGAAGGACATCACCTTGGAATACATCTCAACCGATAAGCGAAATTGATATAGTCACAAAACCTTTATGTGAATCAAGATTTGAAGTACTCAAGCATGAATTAGGGTTAATTGAGCTGAGTTGACACTCAGAAGACTCAGAGAAAAGAGATGGAGTATGAAAAGATGGAAAAAGAGCGAAGCTCTTGAAACAGCTAAGTGAATTAGACGTATCCGAAAGTCAGCTGCACCGAGTTAGCTGACAGCTGAGTACCTATGTGAAAAGAGAGAAGAGTTGAATCAGCTAAGAAGCAAGCTGAGTCATTTATGAGCAAAGTGACAAAAACGCAGTCGTTTCTACTAAGCGAGAATGTTTTTAAGAATGACGTCAGCATAATTATGACGTGTACAGTCAAAAGCTGCATACCAAGCTTATGATTGGATATAAATGATGCCGCATTAAATGCGAGAAATTAAATGTAAATTGGTGTGCAAAATCTGAGCCGTTGATCTCGATCAAATTTCAAAAACCGTTCGCACGTCCTTTCATAACCCATACATATACCATTTCGTCTATTTTTCTCTCACTTTACACAAACTGTTCATCTCTCTCAAAAGCAAAGAAAGATATTTCTCTCTCGAAACCCTACAGATTTTCAAAGCACATTTTCAAAGTTTCGTTCGGTAAATCTTCAAGAAATGGCATCTACTTACGATTTTGTTAAGTTGGGAAAACAAATCCACACTGGTTCTACCGTGGATTTTGAAGGAATGATCAAACAGGGGTTCGACGAAACTCTTGTGAAGAAAATAAGTGAGAAAGTGGAGAAGTCAAAACCCTTTCTCACAATGGAGTTTCAAATGACCACGTGGAGGAAGTCGCGCAGATTCTATGTGAACGCTGAAGTTCACGAGGCCATCAAGTCCTCCTGTTCACGGGAAAGGATTCACAATCACCGCCAAGGAATAACAATTTGCTACGGCGGAAGGAGTGCGAGAGATCTATGAAGCCGATGTAAACCTGGGCTGGCCGCATGGAAGGAAGTGGCCAAACTCGATCGTGGTCTTTGCGAATATTGTCTACACAACCGATAAAAGCTCTTTGAAGGAAGATTACCATAATGTCGTTGGACATTGTTGCCAAGTGTGTAGACATCAAATTTGGAAGCTTTAATCATTTGTCCAAAACCAAGCCGATCGTGATGGCCGCGATCATGGAGGAGAAGAAGGTAAATAAAGGGCTGAGTTTGTATACAATGAGACTCTGCCAAAATATGGGAATAAGTCCTTCAAGGGAGATGGATCATCCGGAGGATCTTTGGGGTATGGCTTGGTGATTGGCGGTTGATGGAGGTGAAAGGTGTTCTCTCTCGACATGGAATGGCGTTCCATGTTAACAAAAAGATATTCGATCAAATCTCTCGGAGCACGAAGAGAGCTTATGCCAAGAGAGACACAAGTGAGGGGGAATCGGCTCATGAAGATCTCCTCCCCTCCCAAGAAGAAGGATGCCCCGCACGCAAAAGAAGAAGGTTCGCCCAAAGCAAAGAAAAAGAAAACCGCTTTTGCCGCCCCGGCGGAGTCACCGCCCCGCAACCGCAAGGAGAAGGAACCGTTAATCCCTTCTCCGGTGATTAAGAAGAAGGGGCGCCACAACAAGGAAGGCAAACTGCCTCTAAGACAAATGAAGGCATTTATAATCGGAGGAAGTGGAACCGAGATATTCCTCGTGAAGACCAAAAGAAGAAGAAAGAAGAATCTTCAAGCGCTCGAGCTTGAGAAAACAACAGTCGCCACTCCGCTAGAGCAGATTGCTGAGACGGCTGGAGAAGTAGAGTCTCCATAAATTATAGATGAAATGAAATCTGCCGAGGCCGATCGAGCAAGTTGAGGCAAGTTGAAGAGAACAACTGAGGAACAAGGAGTAGCTGAGACAACAGAATCCAATGTTGACAGGACTGTGTCCCTACCTATCCCTGATGCTGCTGAAGGAGTTGAGCAGCAGAGTATGTTGCCTTCTATTCCTGAAAATGAAGGGCAACAGGGAGATGATGATAAGGATGATGATGATGTAATTATGTACTCTCCACTGTATCCAGACATCCAAAATCGTCTGCGAGAATGGAGAAAGTGGAAGTTGAGTCACTCTAGGGTGCAGTTTGAACACCCAGAGTTTATTAAGGAGGAAGAGGAACTCTTCAGGTTCCTTGAAGTTGATACAGTGCTGCAAGCCCTTGATGAGGATAACTCCATCAACATGTTGCAAATTTGAAAAGAGAATGAACAGGCTAGGGCAGCAGAGGAAGTAGAAGCTCATGAGAAAGCCAGTATCTGTCCTCTAACTGGAACCACTGATCATACACATCCACATCTTGACATGCTTTCAGAGAGCGATGAAGATCTGGACCCTGCTGCTGCGACTGAAGAATTGGAGATGCAGCAAGCCATGCGGGAATCCAGGATCCTACATGAGCAACAGCTGATGGAAGGCCCTGGAGAGTCTTCCAAATCATAGCTAGAGATTGATCCTATGGGGAGTGGGCAGCAAGTTACATTGCAATGTTGTTGCTGCGACCACTTCCCAGCCTAACTAACTCGATGAAGGCATTAAGGAATCGGCGATGAACCGGGAACTTGGGGGCCCAAGTCGAGCCAACCCCTCATGAAGGTGTCTTACCACATGCCCCAACGGTGACAACTCACAGAAAAAAGGGAGTCCGGGAGAAGAGTGACCCCATTCCAAGTCACTCACTCGGTGGTGTGCCGGCTGAGGAGAAACTCCCTTCACCGTAGCTAGGTGGGAGAATGCTGCACCTGACTCCACAACGAATATAGGAGGCGAAGTGTAGAAGGAAAAACAAAAAGATACAAAGCAAGTTGTCTTTTGAAGTGAAACTGTCTCGGTGAAGTGCAATCGCTCTGCGGCCAAAGTTAAATGCCGAAGCAAGAGAGGCAAGATGGATCTCGCCCGGGAGTTAACACTGGCAATGAAAGTGCAATCCATGGAGTTGAGACTCCGGCGGATGCCACCTCCAAGACCCTAAGACAACTAAGATTATCGAAGGGATTATCCAAGGCCTCGCTGCAGTTGAGATTGCAGGAGGTAGTGAAGGCCTACGGGAGGTTGAGACTTCTCGGGGTAAAGAGGAAGAAGCACATAACATCCCTCCAGTTATCATCGATGCATCTGAGAAGGAGATAAGTGCCCTTCACGATTCCCAAGACAATCCTGATGTAACATTTCTGGGATCTGAAGGTGAAGAAGAGGCTGAGTCATTTCTTGTTGCATGTCCAAACAAATCAGCTGAGGATGTTCTTCCCAAAGACGAGTAAGCGAATTCAATTTTTCGTCAAAAGTTCAATTTTGATGATGAGCCACCCCTACCAATCTCATCATCGTCCGATGACGCTACTGATACGGCCGAGGACCAGACAACTCAAATGAAAAAAAGACCAATTGAGACCAACGAGGCTCAACCAAACCGGGTCCATTCCACAAAAGACCACAAAAGAATCATACCAATCACGATCAAGCTGGCTCCCAAAGTCGAAAGAAAATCAACTCAACTGGGCACATCACGGCCACGAGTTACCATTGAACAGATTCCCTATGTTAGTGATGATGCGTTTGAAGAAACGTTTCCCTTCTCACTAGAGCCGTCTGCTCTTGATGAAGAATCGGCTAGAGATCAACAACGTTTCCATAGACCTGATCCAGTTATTCCCACAGATACCATCATCCCAGCCAGATTTTGACTTTGATGTTACTTGGCCGCCAGCTGAGACAGAGGTGACAGCTGAGGTTCGAGAAGTCTTAAAGGCAATATTTGTGGAGATAGTGAAGATGGAAAGACACCAGGCCTCATTAGACGTGCGGCTGGATAACAGAGATGCTAATCTTACGGCCGATCTGCGTGGAATCATAGTCAGGATCCGGGAATGGTGGCAACAGAAGCAAACAATGTGTGTGGAACAAGTTCGATACTTTAAGGTATTATACAATAAGATGCTAATCTGGAGTGCCGATAACGCTGATATGAAGAGAAGAATGCAAGAAAAATTGATAGAATGCATGAATCTCATACCACTAAATGGAAATGGGCGCGCGAATTTCATTGAAAAGAACTTCTGCGAGTGGGAGAAAACATGAATGCAAAATTCAGCCTTCTTATGGCTGAAATGAAGTTGGTAACAGCCGAATTGAAAGCCACCCGCTCAGAATTTTGATGAGCAAAGATACTCTCATGAACAAAATCAAAGCGAGAACTTAGTCTAGATTTCATGCTTTGGCATGTTTCCAAGGGTTCCTCTCTCCTTTGATGATGCCAAAAAGGGGGAAGAGGAATACCTAAAGACGTTGAAAGGATCCGCAGTCGAGAAGAAGGAAGCAGCTGTGAATGAGAAGACAGCTGAAGAATAGAAAAGAGAAAAGAAGGGAAAATCTGTTGAGGGGGAAGGTTCGAAAGACATGACTTTGATGATTGCTAAAACCCCTCAACAAGGACTTGTCACAGCTGATATCATCAGCAAATTTCCAGTGACTCTGCCACTCCAACACCCCACAGTACCCATGGCTGAAAAGAGGAAGATAGTAGAAGCAGGGATGAAGGAGGTGGAAGGAAAAATGGATGCCCGAGTGATGGATATACTGAAACAATATGGAGGCATTCCAACAGGCAGAGACACTGATGCCATTTCAGGCATTGGAAGCGAGCCGAGATCAGTTGATTAATTCAAAACGCTCGAATCCAAGGGATACTTCGAGAATATGTCCATGGCCCAAGCCTGGGACTTGTATTGGGAAAAAGGCCTCAAGCTATGCGAAGAAGCCGACAGCGATGAACTCTGGCATCACTCTCTGATCACTCTCTTGGTCACTCATTTGGGAAGAAGAAGGCCCCAAGACAATACACACCAGAGGTAGAGGAAGAAGCGGTGGGAAAGGTTTGGACCAGACCTCTACCCAAAAATATAGAATACATAGATCCAGGGAAGAAAGGAGGGATCTATTGGGCTGGATATGACGTAGTAGCCAATATGGAAGTGGCCAGGAAAAATGTTGAATATGTAAAGAGAATCGAAGAAGAAAATAAAAGACAAACTCAGCTGTGGAAAGAGAGACAAGAAAGAAAAAGAAAAGATGAAGCTGCCAGAAGAGCTTATGAGAAAAAGAAAGCAGCTGAAGAAGAGAAGAAGAGAAAAAGGTCAGAAGATGACAGAGAAGATGAAGAAAGAAGGAGGCAGCGAAGGAGATGAAGTGTTGATGTCCACCCCTTCATGTAATTTACTATTGTAAATACATAAGTATGTAAGTCTTCTGTACATTGAATAAGAAATTTGAAATATCTCTATTTTTGTGTAGACATAGATGTTTGCTCTGATACACCTTGTAAACAGCTGTGTAAAGGACAAGAATGTTATGATCAATAAAAAGATTGATTCTACGTATACATTCTCTGTTACTGCACTATCTGTATGTATCTTTGATATTTACATTTTGTATGTATGCTTTAAGTTTTGGCATCATCAAAAAGGGGGAAATTGTTGGGAAATTTATTTTTAGATTTTGATGAATGCCATGTAAAACTTAGACTAGAAAGTTGGCACCCCATTTTCTTTGTAATTTTCATTGCAATAGATAGGGTTGTTCGAGCTGAGTCAAGTCAGCTATGCCTAAATATGCAAGAAGTCAACTGGAGACTAGAATGAAGACCCCGTTGTTACCTTGCATACCTGAAACACAAGCTTTCAAGCCATTATTCGAACTGTAACCAGAAAAATTCTCAAGTCATTCAAGCTTAATCCTCAAGCCAAAACTTCGAAGGAAATCAATCCAACACTTACCTGTGAAGGAAAGACGACTTCAATCAGTTGAAGAGGAAACATTTGAAGAATCAAAGGGGTCTACACTCCACAGATGGATTGTAGAAAGGTTCAAGGTCGAACCAGTCTTAAGTTCTTGGAGGGCTTCGTGTTCAAATCCAAGAAGCTTGAGCAAGTGAGCTATAGTAGCAAGGCAGCTGCCCTGTGAAGAAGCTGAGTCGTACGAGAAGCCAGCTGTGTGACCAAGGCATCTCCAGACTAAGTCCCAAAGGATCAAGTCAGCTGTGTGATCAAGACTTGCATCTGGACTGATAAACACTTTGTACATTGATCAATACTTAGTGGATTCCTCCAAGAGTTGGAGAAGAGAGGATTAGAAGAATTACCCCATCTTCGAACCTCTATAAAACTTATTGTGTCATTTACATTTCCGCACTTCAATTCTGCATATTATTTAATATCTGCTGATAAATTTTCTATCCAACTGATAATTAACAAAGTGCTAAAACCAAGTGTCAAAGCAACGTAAACCAAATTCAAGGGTGTTAAGTCTTCCGCTGAAAACATATCAAAGTCGAGTTAAGTTTTAGACTAAGCAGCTGAGTTATTCTATCAACAGCTCAGTCGAATCTGTTGAGTGGCTAACTCTGCTGGTTAACTAACTTAGCTATCCATCAAGGACTTAGTTGTGAAGAATTAACTCTGAACTTATTTAAAAGGACTAAATCGAAAAGTTGGTAAGGTTTATGCAACCCCCCCTAAACCTTACACTCACACCCCTTGGGACCTACAAATGAGGATGATTGATTCAAATGAAAGATGTGCTTACTAGTCTATACGCTCGAGCTTGAGTCACTTTATCTATATTTCCCTACCCTAACCAAAGAGCCTTCATTACAACCACATGAAAAAGTCCTTTTTGATTCATGAATTGCATACACTTTAGTGGCGGAGATTTAAAACGATTTGCAAGCTTATGGTGATTCTTCATCATTGATATGATTTGATCATAAACACGTTCCTTATACATGTGAGAGGAGAGCATACACTTGATCAGTGAGAGTCGTGATTCAAAGCATTTGCCATGGTTTTATTGAAACGTGTTCTATGTTATATATTTGAGGCTTGGTTGATTCATTGCTTGATGCCTATGGATAAGCATCATGAGTCTTGTTGTGTTGTTCTTGATTATTGCTTTTCATTCCTCCCACTTGTGTTTTGTCTTGTTTATAAAGCGTTGACCGGGCTTATCAACAGTTTAAGTTTGGGGGTTTGATTAGTGTGAGTTTTGCATGTATTTTGGGCATAATTGTGGATAAAATAGGTGTTAGATAAATGCTTTATCAAGATTTTGATGATTATGTTTAAATGAGTTTATGTATGTTGTCCAAAATACTCCTAAATGATTTAAAATATTTTTACTAATTTTTGGAGTATTTCTTAGAGTTTATTATTCGATAAAAAATTGGACAACATATTTAATGTTTTTGTGTTAATTGGGTTTTATACCAGAACAATGTCCATAACTGGAGTATTTCTTGAAGTTTATTTTTGATAAAAATTGGACAACATTTCAAAATTGGAGGTCGATCGGTCACCCAAAACGTCGACCGGTACCTGAAGAAAGAAAACTTGAAACAGAACGTACTGAAGTCAAAAAATAAAGAGGGGGACTGGTCCAGCAGGAGGCCGACCGGTCGCACCCTAGGGCGACTGGTCGCACCCCCCGGTCGACCCCCCCTTCGACCTGTACCTGGATCGCACTATGTTTATCAAACGTTCGAAATCTTAAGCAGGGCAACCGGTCGCCCTATGTTATTTTGTGGCGGCAAAATCATGCTGTTTGAAATCCTTATCAGCAAGATTCACTTTTGATTTTTGTACAATATTTCTACATCTTGTGATCCTCTTTTTGTAGACAAAAGTGAAGAAGAAGGAGCCTATGTTGGAGATCCAATCTTGAAGACTCTCCTATAAATAGAGGATGAATTGAAGACACAAATACACAACACATATAAGCAAAATACACAACAAGAAATCTGCAAATTCTCAAGCTTTCATTTTTATACTATTGTTGTAATAGCCTAGTTCTTGCACTTGCACTATCTTGAAGTCTAGGCTTTTTCTTCTTGATTACACTTGCACTCAAAGTTTGTATACTTCAATTATTGAGTTGCAATCTTGAATTTTTCTATCATCCAAAACAAGATATCCTTGTTAGTGTTCTTGTGGTAAGAACACACATGGGTGATCTTAGGTGTTGAAGAGTGTGGTACTCTTTATAGGTGTTGAAGGAAGATTGTGGTAATCTCCTTGAAGGTGTTGTAAGAAGATTGTGGTAATCTTCAAAGGTGGTGTTGTATTAATTGTGGTAATTAATAAAATCTTTTTTTCTTTTTGAAATCCACTTCGGATATACCGGGGTGGTAGTAGATTAGGCCCTAGGTTGGTTGAACTACTATAAATCATCGAGTGTTGTTTAATTTCCGCATTTACATTCTTGTCAATTACGTGTTCATTCGAAAAAGAGGGCGATATGCGCAAAATCGGCATAATCTATTCACCCCCCTCTAGATTATCGTAGCCACTTGGACTAAGAAGTGGTATCAGAGCCAAACTCTTTGGCTAGCTCTTTCCGGGTAAAGAGGAAAGATCCATGGCTACGAACGAAATCTACCTCACCACCGGCGCCTCCACCAACAAGCCACCACTATTCGACGCCAACAACTACGCATTTTGGAAAGACCGTATGGAGTGCTTTCTACAAGGGTGCGGATTTGATATTTGGAATGTGGTCATTGAAGGAGTTGTTCAACCAACAAAAAAATTGGAGGATGACACCACAACTCCCAAGACAATATTATTTTTGGTGCTACTAATGAATCCTTGTGCAAGAAATTTTCTAAGTTAATGCAAGGTGGATTTGAAATGAGCATGATGGGGGAGCTTAACTTCTTCCTTGGACTTCAAATTAAACAATGCCAAGAAGGAATATACATTTCACAATCCAAGTATACAAAAGAACTTTTGAAGAAGTTCGGAATTGAAGAAGGAAGAACCGTCTCTACCCCAATGGCAACAAACATCAAGATTGACAAAGATGAAAAAGGCAAGTCGGTTGATAAATCCAAATATCGAGGTATGATTGGTAGTTTACTTTATTTAACCGCAAGTAGACCGGATATTCTTCATGTTGTATGCCTATGTGTTCGTTTTCAAAGCAATCCCAAAGAATCTCATATGAGTGTCGTTAAAAGAATTTTTAGATATTTGAAAGGTACTATTCAATATGGTTTATTCTATCCAAAGAATGAAAATTTTTCTCTTAAAGGTTATAGTGATCCGGATTATGCGGGAAATATTGATGATCGGAAAAGTACTTCCGGATCATGTCAATTTCTAAGTGATTGTCTAGTTTCTTGGTTTTCAAAGAAACAAAATCGTGTTTCATTTTCAATGGCCGAAGCCGAATATATTTCCGCGGCATTTTGCTGTACACAACTTCTTTGGATGAAACAAACCTTAGAGGATTAAAAATGTTCTTTTGAAAGTCATCCTATCTTTTGTGATAATATATCCGCTATAAATATTGCTCAAAACCCGGTTCATCATAATTGTACTAAACATATTGAAATTCGACATTATATTCTAAGGGATTGTGTTTCAAAACGAAAAATTGAGATATCTTTTGTACCATCTCAAGATCAATTAGCGGACATTTTTACAAAACCGCTATCTTCCGAGACTTTTGCGTCAATACGAGCTCGGTTAGGCATAATGCATATTGAATGGGGTCTATGATTGCATTTTGCACGTTTTTAGAACTTAGGGGCGAAAAATCAAATTTTTGGTTCAAACCTCGGATTTGAAAATAGAATGAACAACAGGGATGACTGGGGCAAGGCCGATTGGTCGCCCATGACATCGACCGGTCACCCATGCCCCCAACCGGTCGACCATTGCTTAAATTTGCTTAAAATCATTTATGTTCTCAGCATTTGTCATTTTGGTCTTTTGTGTTTATTTTTCGTCCCCTTCGCCAATTACACACAAATTTCACTTCAAATTTGTCTTGTTGCATTTATTTAATATATTGGACTTCATGAAGCTCGATTATCATCATCATTGCTCATCTTTACCGATTAAATAGAGGATGAATTGAAGACACAAATACACAACACATACAAGCAAAATACACAACAAGAAATCTGCAAATTCTCAAGCTTTCAGTTTTATACTCTTGTTGTAATAGCCTAGTTCTTGCACTTGCACTATCTTGAGGTCTAGGCTTTTTCTTCTTGATTACACTTGCAGTCAAAGTTTGTATACTTCAATTATTGAGTTGTAATGTTGAATTTTTCTATCATCCAAAACAAGATATCATTGTTAGTGTTCTTGTGGTAAGAACACACTTGGGTGATCTTAGGTGTTGAAGAGTGTGGTACTCTTCATAGGTGTTGAAGGAAGATTGTGGTAATCTCCTTGAAGGTATTGTAAGAAGATTGTGGTAATCTTCAAAGGTGGTGTTGTATTAATTGTGGTAATTAATAAAATCATTTTTTCTTTTTGAAATCCACTTTGGATATACCGGGGTGGTAGTAGATTAGGCCCTAGGTGGGTTGAACTACTATAAATCATCGAGTGTTGTTTAATTTCCGCATTTACATTCATGTCAATTACGTGTTCATTCGAAAAAGAGGGTGATTTACGAAAAATCGGCATAATCTATTTACCCCCCCTCTAGGTTATCGTAGCCACTTGGACTAACAATAGGTTGATAAACATGCATTAACTTAGTAAAATGGGTCGTGTTCTCATATTGTAGAAAAGAGAAATGGCCACACACGGGCAGTCTGTGCACATAGGCATGGCCCGTGCGTGTGCAGGACTGAAGAATTGGAGGTTCACATTGACGCACAGGCAGGTCGTGCGTAAGCGCACAGTCCGTGCATCTATTCGTGGGAAAAATAGATATTACGGCTTGACGCAAAGGCTGGTCATGCGTAAGCGCACGGCCCGTGCGTCTGTGCGGGTTTTGATAGTTTCAAGTCGTATTAATTTAGGTTTGGCCCAAAGGGAGTATAAATAGAGAGTAGGCGGACCCAAACAAGGACACACTTATTTTTACCCTAGAAAGCATAGAAAAGAGCACCCTTCTACTGGAGGAATCGAGAGAAAGATCGAGGTCGCATCCACGCTTGAGGATTGAAAATTGATCGAGAGATCATCGATATCCCTGATTTTTCTTACTCCATTGTATTTTATTTTTCATCTAGTTTGATAGGAATATGAACAATTTGTCTATGAGTTGTTTATATCCCATGTCCGACTAAACACCTTGTGATTCCGGGGTTTGGGATTAGGTTAATTGATTCTTGTTTGATTTTAATTTGAATTGAAGTTATTATTTGGAACCCTATTCGAGTATTTTATTTTATATGGCCAATGGTTTAACTCGCTTGATATATTGATTCATAATTCGAGAGATGAGTTTCAATACTAGATCTTAAGTGCTTGACATAAATATTTTGCATGATTGAAAAGTCTGTAAGTATTTGTGAGGATAACTGATCTTTTATGCTTTTGGGAGTTATTTATCTTATTTTGAGTAGAGATGCTAACATAGATAATTCAATCAATGTTTTTATTGTGTCTCGAGAGAGAGGATAAAACACCTTTGTGATCATCTTATAGGGAAGATAGATAATAACTTTGGTTTTAATTAATTAGATAACAAGAGGGAGATTAACTGAAACCATAACACTGGAATCCATTCATCTTCTTGATCTTTTCAATTGTAGCTTTTGCTTTGTTCTTTTTATGATAAAATATTATCTTAGTTTTAGAAAATAACAATCACTTTTCGATCGTCTAAATAAAAATAATAATATTACAATCTCAATACTTAGTGCATCAATTTATTAGTCTCTGTGCGATCGACCTTGCTTACCCTATCTATTAACTACGCCGTTCACTTGCGGTGAAGCTAAAAATAAGGCGAACAGACCACCAAAAGACCATCTACCACCATTGTGGGAAGTAGCAAAATTAGCAAAAATGGCAGAACCATCCATATTGACTTGAATTTTCTAAACATTTTCTAATCTAGCCTCAATGCTCATAAGAATAGCATATACTTTCCTTGAAGAACATGGCTCAACTCTTGATGTTATTGAGACCATTACAGAGTCATATTCATTACCAAGACCAAAGAGAATATGTAGAACTTGATCATCCTCACTAACCTTTTGTCTTGCAGCAACCAAGGTATCACAAAACACCTTAACTTTGTTAAGATACTCTATCATGGGGAGATTTCCCTTTTTGAGAGTCTGCAACTGCAATCGAAATTGCATATCTTAACCCTGGATTGACTAGCCAAATTTTTCTCCAAGGATTTCCAGATTTCCTTTCAAGAGTTTCAAGCCAACAGTTGATATCAAACTATTTTATGATAAAGAAGACATCAACCAAGACGCTAATAGTTGGTCTTGTCTCAACCAGTTAGAATATAAGGGATTACTCAATCGCCACTTCCAACACATCGTGTTTTCCAGTAAAAAACCTTCTAAGCCATATCCTCACACAACAGCAAAACTATATCCTCACACAACACCTGCTTCCTCCAAACAAGATAATTGGCCTCAGTCAACTTTATAGTGATGAGTTGTCCCTATGGTTGAACCACTGGAGTAGATTCAACATCAATAAAGGTTATACCAGCCATGGTGAATGAAGAAAGGAAGAAACAAACAACAATGGCATAGAGGCAGGTTTCTCAAACTGCTCTGATACCATGTTGAAACATTAAACCAAACATGATAGCTACAATGAAGAAAAACTCAGCAAGCATTTTGAATATAAAAGGAAATCTATCTTTCACTGTTTCATTGATTACCATTGATTACATCATTTGCAATATATAGATAACAGAGAACATTCTAGGATGGACACCTGTCTAACATTAATTGGATACAATGATATATCTGGTAACAAACTCGTACGGTACTATGAGTAATAATCAAGTTATTGCACCAACTACAATATTCCTTTTGAGGTGTGATTTCCTGCATCCTTCTTCGTGTGTTCCTTGATGATCAAAAGTGCTACTTCTATTCATGAAGTTGTTGTACGTTCTCTAACAAATCTAATAAAACCTAAATTAAGGCCGATATTTCCCTCATGAATGGAACTTTACAATAACAAACATGTGCAAGTTTAAGTGTTGTCATGGAAAAGAATACACAAACTATCCAAGATTTCATGCAACAACTATGGACAAACTTTTCGTAATCAACAATTTCTGTCACATTTCAAGAAATATTTTAATTTCAACTTAGAAAACTGTCAATAACTATGAGCGCTGAATCAATTGGATAGCACTTGTAACAATTTTTAAACTTGTTTAACTCATGATACCCCTGCACTTTAATTTAGGGCTAGTTATAAAAATCAGCCTGAGATTTGAATTATTTACAGAAACTATTCCATTAAGTAATTAAGTGTGATTTAACTAAGTAAAATAGTGTACCTAAAGTCAAGTTGACTGGAGTTTGGGGTCACTTTGGGTACTTTGTATGGATGACCTGAAACAATACGCACATTAGGCTAGCCATGATGGCTCCTAGATAAGACATTTGATGCTTAAATCAGTTCGAATCGTGAGATAATGAAGTAAGGATAGATGAGTAACTAATGTGAACAGTAAAACTTAACCTTCTTGATAAATGTGTCTGACTTTTATCATGATAATTATGTACGTACATAGTGGCCCACGTGGGATCATCTAAAGAGCCTTATGGTCAGAGAATCAACAAATATATGGGGTTAGGGTCGAGTCAGCTCGAGTTGGGTCAGATCGAACCCAACCCTGCGCAAAAGTGTACGAATTCTCATTGGGGTCAAGCCTAGCATCAACTCTTGAGGGCATGCTAGTAAAATTGTGTTTCTAGCATATCAAAGTTTATGAATTAAAATATTCCTATCTTAACGTTTGTTCCTATTTCAGCTGCACCCATTGTGATTTAACCAAATAAATTCAGTATATTGAAGATCGACTCAACCAACCAGAGATCATCTAGGGTCGAGTCACCCTAGGCATTTTGGTGGGTTGACCTGAAATAAAAAGGATAATTAGGCTTGCTGGGTAATTCAATTTAAAATCCTTCAATGCTTAAGTCAATTCAGGTCATGATGTCAACAAGGGAAAGGATAGTGAAGTGATTCCTAATGAACGTTAATTAACCTTACCCACTTATCCTAAAATGTGCACCATATTTATGATTTACCGTCTCAACATTCCGTACTAAGGCCTCCACATGGAAAAATTCTATAATAGTCTATAAAGAATATCTACGGCCATAATTTCCCGACATATATCAATGTCAATAAAATTGAAGGAATGATGTTAGAGATTTTTCTAACCGCAAGTCTACGGTGTCAAGTTTAGTATAGTGAAAGTAAGGTTGTCGTATCCATAGGGAATAATTATCGAATTATTGCTAAGTATTATAATATAATAGTCCAACTTTATTTAGAAATTCAATATTTGATGGAGTTTATTATACTAAAATAACAAAAATAAATTAAGAATATGAAAATAGCAATGAGTTTATCCAAATGATCAAATGAATTCTAGAGGTGTGATGAATCTAGTTATCCCTTATGTTATCAATATGGTTTATCAATAATCAATTACCAATTTATAAGTCAAGATTTCTACAATAATCATTTCCTCTCTCGAGTGCCAAATGATTTTAGATCTCAATTGAGAAATCAATATCTCTATAAAAATCACCAATTGAGATCTCAATAAAAACTATGAATATTAATAAATGACTTCAAAGGATTCATAAATCTCTCAATTCTATGAAATCCTAGGTTATGCTATTTCAAGGTCATGTATTCAATTACCTCTCTCAAGTGTCAAATCAAATATACCAAACAATCTAAATTATTGATCAAGTAATTTAGAAGCAATAGATCCAAATAGCACAAATAAATTGAGAAATCTAGATTGACAAACCACAATCTCAAAACATAAGTTCAAACATAGATTACATCATCCCTCTAGAGTTATGGAGTTTAGCTCATGATTGAAGAAAATGAATCCATAAGAATACAACAATACATCTTACAAGATATGAAGAAAGCAACAAAATAAGAACAAGAGTTGAGGGATCTTCTCTATTTCTAGATGATAGAAGCCTTCAATCTTCTTCTCCAATCTTTTCCCAGATGTTCTAAGCCTTCTTCCTTGTCTTGTAGCTGTTTTGTAGGCTTCCAAAGGGTCCAAGATACCCTAATTAACGCCCCAATGTCTATATTTATAGCCCCACAAAAATCCAAGAAAAAGGTAGGCTAGCATAGGAATTTCCGTCCCGGGCGCCGCAGCGCCCAACACATCAGTGCGCAAAAAATCCCACCCGGGCGCTGCAACGCCCAACCAAAAGTTGGCCACGGTTTCATCTGTACCGGGGCTGCAGCACCCGCCTGGTTTTTTCGCCCACCAAATGTCCAAATTTGCTTTTGCGGTTGTATCCCTATCTCTTAGCTTTTCATAGCCACTTGAATCATCTCAATATCAATTTTGTATAGAGAGTTATGGCCCAAATACGAAACCCTGACCGTGATGGAAATTTCAGACGCATTTGGACGTTTCTTCAAATCAATCTCTCGTTGTTTGATCTCTTCATACATCATTTGATGCATGATTCATTAATATGACTATAAACTCAATATAATTGGCCCTCAACATGGATTGACCACTCAAATGACTCGAAACAATGGGAATTAATGCCTAACCTATGAGATATAACAAAAATGACTCAAAATACTAAAAAACAATACAAAACTCAAGTCCAGGAACCCCAAATCAATGGTATAAAACCAAGTGAACAGATACCCCCAAACTTAGAATATTGCTTGTCCTCAAGCAATTACAACTCTAAAATGAAAAATACATGACACAACAATACAAACAAACTGCAAAACTTCACAACCAATATCATTTGTCTCAATACTCATTTCACTACCAATCAAACATGTGTTTTAACATTGTGATCAAAAGTGTGGAATGCACATGCCAACTCCATTTACATTATTCAAATAGATTCACACAATCAAGTGTTGTCAAAATGATCCACTTTCTAAATATCCAGATGAAATGCTTACCGGATTCCATAAGCTTGTCATTCACACTAATATCCACTAATGTGGGCTAATGTAACACAAGGATCAACAGGACTTTCAAAGCTTGTAATGTGGGCTTAGGGTAAGGTAGGAAAATATAGGATTAAGTGGCTCCACTCACCCAAACACACAATTATCACATCAAATCAACAATAGCCAAACAAAATAGTTACCTTCACTTTTGTTGAATTTTCAATTGTTCTCCCTTTATGAGCCTCGATTTTATTATTTTTTTTCGAAACCCCCAAACTTATTCTTTTGCATATTTTAACACATGGGGTTTCAATTTTTTTTTTCGGGCAACTCCATGCAAATAACATAATCTTTACTTATCATACCCTCCTCAACCTTTAACATTCTTCTATACTTTGTGTGTATGAGTGATGGGTAATAACGATTTTCACATGTAGGCTCAAGGTAAAAGATTGGTTGCCAAAGAATGGGTTTAACATGCTCAAAGGGGACACTAGTGAGAGTATATAATAAAAAGGTAGGCATTTTTGGCTCTAGCTTGCTCAAAGATGGCCTAAATCATTTCCTTAGTGTTACTTCACCTAAGATTTCGCCTCAACTAGTGATCAAACAAGTTCTAAAATCTGGTGGGATCATACAAGAAATACTCAATTGCATAAATCATCCTCAAATAAATCAACGGAGTTAAGCACATAGATGGAATCAATGAAAAAAAGAATAGATCACAATTCAAACACATGCTCTCTTGACCGTTCAACTCATATTCGACAAATTAACTTAGTCATGCAGTTTCACAGTTTTAGAAACGACAACTCAACTATTTTTTTATACTCAAGACTCGACTCGATGATCAAAAACAGACTACACCCCCAAGCTTAAAACGACATTGTCCCCAATGAAGAGGTGGAAAAAGGACTTTCCTGGTAGTCAAGGAGTAAAAGCTCTTTATCAAAGATAAGTGGTACCAACACGTGCATGAGGTATTCCATATAAGCTCACTATGCATCCTAGAGCACAAGGTCGTGGGTGTTGCATGCCTCCGAGGTGTGGTCTTGTTTGTCCCATTCGCCTCGGCCCGATCCTTTTTTGGTTTCGCATCTATGTAACCTTGCAAGGTAGAGAAGAAGACAAAACTTGTGGAGCCATGAAATTCGGTTATGGGTGAGAACTCGAAAGTTAAAGTACGTACACAATGCACCCAAGTGGAAAATAGAGTGCCATTTTTTTTACTTGCAATTAAAAATCAAATAAAATAAAATCAAACAAAATAAGCAACTGGAAAAAACAAGAAAAATCACTTGGGTTGCCTCCCAAGAAGCGCTAAGTTTACAGTCTTCAGCCAGACTTTGTCAGATTTGTCCTCAAGTTGGATCTCCAATAGGAACGTTATCTACGTTTCCCTTAGATACTTCCCAACCACCAATATCTTCAGCTCTATGCCCATCTATCTGATAACCATCATTTGATTCAAATTTATGTCTCTTAGTTGGAAGAATGGTGAACACGACTTCTTCCTTATTCACCCGCAGAGTCAACTCCCCCATTTCTACGTCAATCAATGCTCTTGATATAGCTAGAAATGGCCGACCAAAAATTATAGGTATATTCTGATCCTCCTCCATGTCCAACACCACAAAATCCACGGGGAAAACGAATTTATTAACTTTTACTAGCACATCTTCAATAATTCCCCAAGGATATGTGATGGATCGATCAGCAAATTGCAATGTGATATTAGAAGGTTTCACATCCCCAAGCCCAAAGCTTGTAACTTCCGAGAGAGAGATAAGATTTACACTTGAACCAAGATCACAAAGTGGCTTTTCAAAGAAAACTCCTCCAATAGTACATGGAATATTAAAACTCCCTGGATCCTTCATTTTCTGAGGTAGTTTTCTCTGAACTATTGCACTACTTTCCTCTGTTAGGTAAACAGTCTCAAACTCTTCAAACTTCATTTCCTTGGATTCCACTCTTTTCGCATGAATGGGCGATTGTTCGGGTGCAAGCTGAATATCCGTCTCCGTTCTTACATAAATTGCATTGCAATGCTCCCTCGGATTAACCTTTGTATCACTCGGAAATTTCCCTCTCTGCTGCAATGAATTCACAGTTATTGCTAACTGCCCTACTTGTGTCACCAAGGAGTTGATGTGACCTTCTATTGTTGTAACTCTCGAGCCGAGCTTGTCCATGTTAGCATCACTTTTGTTCATCCAAGCTCGGGTTTCTACAATAAATGTGCCAAGTTATTCTTCCAAGGACGACTTGTTTTCTCCCACCTGTGTACTCATACTTGCCTAAGTTTGAAATCCCGGAGGTGGATGCAACACATTTCTCGTATTTCTATATGAGAAATTTTCGTGATTGCGAAGTCCCGGATGATAATGTGTTGGCAACTGATTCCCTTTATTGTTGAAACCCTGATTGTTCGCATAATTTACTTGCTCCATGTCGGGCCTCATCATCTCTTGACTTATTTCCATAACAGCTTCTGTTTGTTGTTTTCCACCAGAATTTAGGGTGGCAAGTTGCTTTGACAAGGCGGAAATTTGAGAGGCCAAAGCGGACATATTATCAAGCTCAAAAACGCCGGGGACTTTCCTTGGCATGGATCTCTCAGAAGGCCATTGGTAACTATTGGTAGCCATTTCTTCTAGCAAAAGCATGGCTTCACTTGGAGTTTTAGCCACCAATGTACCTCCTCCTGCAACATCTATAATAGTTCTCGAATGACCATTCATACCATTGTAGAAATATTGAACTTTTGGCTAATTTGCGTACCCGTGTTGTGGACACCTCCTCAATAATTCCTTGAATCGCTCCCAAGCTTCATACAAGATATGAAGAAAGCAACAAAATAAGAACAAGAGTTGAGGGATCTTCTCTATTTCTAGATGATAGAAGCCTTCAATCTTCTTCTCTAATCTTTTCCCAAGATGTTCCAAGCCATCTTCCTTCTCTTGTAGCTGTTTTGTAGGCTTCCAAAGGGTCCAAGATACCCTAATTCACGCCCCAATGTCTATGTTTATAGCCCCACAAAAATCCAAGAAAATGGTAGGCTAGCATGGGAATTTTCGTCTAGGGGCGCTGCGGCGCCCAACGCATCTAGTGCGCAAAAAATCCCGCCCGGTTTTTTCGCCCACCAAATGTCCGAATTTGCTTTTGCGCCCTTCATCAAAGTTGTAGCCCTATCTCTTAGCTTTCCATAGTCACTTGAATCATCTCAATATCAATTTTGTATAGAGAGTTAAGGCCCAAATACGAAATCCTGCCAGTGATGGAAATTTCAGACGCATTTGGACGTTTCTTCAAATCAATCTCTCATAGTTTGATGTCTTCATACTTCGTTTGATGCATGATTCGTTAATATGACTATAAACTCAATATAATTGGCCCTCAACATGGATTGACCACTCAAATGACTCGAAACAATGGGAATTAATGCCTAACCTATGAGATATAACAAAAATGACTCAAAATACTCAAAAACAACAGAAAACTCAAGTCTAGGAAGCTCAAATCAATATAAAACCAAGTGAACAAAAGAAAAAACAAATTAGAAAATATTTTAACGACAAACATTATACACAATTCAAATGAGATCTACATATCAAACGGATTATTTGTGATTGTGATTTGTAATTTAGAGGAGTAATTCTGTAAATAGGCCAAATCCTATGGGTGCTTTTTATATTTATTCCTATAAAATTTTGATGATCACTAAAATTTATTTTCAAACCTCATTGACATATATATATTGTTTACAACAGTATGAAATTCGTGATATATGTACATTTCCATCAAAACCTCAAATAACTCTACAATCCACACTAAGTAAAGTTCGATAAACCCATCCACCGCGTCATAAACTCATGAAATTTTGATATTTGGGAAAAGTCCTAGAGTTCCTCCTGTTGGGAGCTACTCTTGGTGAACCGTCTGGTTTTCTATCCTAATCACTTCCTTCATGGGATCTCCTCACCCATGATTGATATCTCCTTTTCCCACTTATCTCTTATTTGTTCTTCTTAGCTTTCATCATTTTATTTTTGTTGTTTTATTCTCTGCCTTCTCCTTCTTTTCAGAGCTCGACGCTGGTTCAAGGCCCCAAACTCGTGTTGCTGCCTAGCTTCCAAGACTCTTGCCAGACCTCTGTCTTTCACCCGTCCTCGTCTGTGTTCAATGGCTGAAGAACTCGAGTCTCTCTACGCCAAGCTCACCCTAGCTTCCGCTGAATCTGAAGCTATCCCAGCAACACCCACTCAAATAGATAATATTGATTTAAACCTGTGTTTCATTGGAAAGATTCTAGCCCCCCAAGCAATCAACACTGATCAAGTCGCCTCTCTATTCAAGCATCTTTGGAGCCCAAAAGGAGTCATGCAAGATGATAGCCGAAAACATTTTTCTCTTCTCGTTCAATAATTCCCTGGATAAAAAGAGAGTCATCAACGGGTCTCCGTGGCTTTTCGACAAATATATCCTGCTTATCAGTGAAGCATCTCCAGATCTTCATCCTTCTGAAATCGTCTTCTCGAGATGCTCATTTTGGATCCAACTCCATAACCTCCCTCTCAGATTAATGAATAAAGATTTTGCAAAAACGGCCAGCAATAATATTGGAACCTTTCTCGACCTGGATCTCGACTTTTCAGGATCGGTTATGGGAAAATTTATGAGAATCAAGGTGGATATCGACATCACTAAACCGCTTCTTCGGCTTATCCATATCGAGCTTCATGGCAAGAAACGTCCAATTTATTTGAAATATGAAAGAATTCCTGATTTTTGCTTCCAATGCGGTATCATTGGCCATGTCTTTAAGGACTGCGAAAAGAGGATCCTTAATCCGAACACCACCTCCGAATCCTTCGGATTTGGCACCTGGCTTCGACCCTCTATCAACACAAACCCCTTCTCCTTCATGCGACGTACCCCTAACCCGAACCCTCAAAATCATGCAACCGTAGCTAACCCCTCCGATCACTCTAACGATCCGCCCGTACCTCCTTCGCCCACTGCAAATATTTCCCATGTTCGCACTCAAACCCCCTCCATTCCCCCCTCACTTGCCACGTCACCTCACACAAATTCTCCCCACATGCAATTTCCCACCCAACCTGCCACCTTGAATAAACAAAACCCCACCACTCCCAATCCCAATAACTCCACCTCTCAGCAAACCCATACACAACCCACACATTCTAGTAATATTCCCCACACATCCCCTAAAAAATTCTCCACTTCACACCTTTCAATCCTTCCACATAGCACCCTTATTCCCTCTTTTTCTATAACATCTAGCCACCCCTATGATCCCTGCCACTTCCCCTAAAAAATCCCCCCAACAACCCACCAAGAATCTCTCGCCGCCCCATCCTACCATCACCATACAACAACTCCCATCTAGACCTTTTCTTGTACAAGTCCCTATGTACTTGGACACCCCCGCCCGAAAGTTAGCCAGAAAATCCACCTCACTCCGCAAAAAAGCAACATCCTCCTCTTCCAACACTTCAATAACCCAATATGTATACTCAATGTCGACACATTCCTCGATTCAGAACTCCGCGATATCACAGTGGAAATTATTGGGAAAAGACAAAAAATGGCAAAGGAATTTTCGACATACACCCCTGTCGACTCGAATTATACCACGATAATGGATATTCCGACGGAGTTTGGCGCGGACCAACTCCGCCAATCACCATAAATATATTAAGCTGGAACTGTCGAGGGCTTGGGAACCCTCAAACAGTTCATGAGCTCCGCGATTTTATTATCAAAAGGTACCCGGATGTTGTATTTCTCTGCGACATAAAATGCAACAATCATGATTTTGAAAAATTAAAAAACTATCTTGGTCTCTTTGGTATTGCAACTCCTGCCGTTGGTAGATCCGGCGGTCTTGCGTTTTTTTGGAAAAAATCTCTATATGTGTCTCTTCGTTATTTTTGCGAGCATTTTTATTGATGTGGATATTATATGTTCCGATTTTCTCTCCGAGTTATGGGTGTTTACGGGCAGCCCGATGTTGCATTTAGACGCCGATATTGGCAAGATTTTAAGTCGTTGTGATCCACACCGGATACTACTTGGATTTGCTTTGGAGATTTTAACAAAATACTCTTACAAAACGAATTTGAAAGCCGACGACCTTGTGCTCTCTGGAAAATAAATGCCTTCCGAGAGGCATTAGATTTTTGCGGTCTTCACGATATGGGCTATAAAGGTAACAAATTCACATGGAGTAGGCTTGCCATCCACCCCTCACGCAACGCGCCCATTTCGACCGTAGTGCTTGCAATGATCTTTGTCGTACTCTCTTTTCGCTCGTGGAATACCGATATTTTGGATGTCTTCTCTTCAGATCACTCATGCCACTCTATCCATCTCTCTCTCGTCTACCACACCGTAATTTTTCAACTGGCAAATCTAGTTGACCGTTCCGCTTTGAGGCAATGTGGGTTCGTTCCAAAGAATGTGAGAAAATCATTGCGGATAATTGGAATCTTGACCTCGATAATATTGGTGATAAAATTGACAGCTGCAAAATGGGACTTCTCAAATGGAGCAAGTCTGACTTTGGTGATCTTGAAAAGAGAATTGCAGCCCTCAAACAGAACATCGCTAATCTTCGCAAGTCTGAAATCACCCCAAACACCAGCGCCACTCTTCTCCACCTTAACACTCAGCTCGATTCCTTACTATCTCTTCACAATCTAAAATGGAAACAAAGGGCTAAACAACATTGGTTCGGGAAGGGGACAGAAACTCGAAATATTTCCACGCAATGGCTTCCTCGCGGAGAGCTACCAACCTCATATCATCTCTCCGCGACGAAGCCGGAAACCTACAAACTAACCCCGATCGTATTAAACAAATCATTGGTAACTATTTTTCTGACATCTTCACCTCTTCTTCGCCATCGAACACGGTCATTGGACGGGCACTACACAAAATACGACCAAGAATCTCATTATCTATGGCAGACGCACTAGTTCAACTTTTTACCGGCGAAGAGGTCTCTCGCGCTCTCAAGCACACACACCTGTATCTCGACCCCCTCCTTCGCATTTCTTCTCAATGGTATCCAATTTGGGTCTCTTAATCCACAACGCGACATCCGTCAAGGTGACCCACTCTCACCTTACTTATTCATTATTTGCTTCGAAGTTTTTTCTGTCATTTTGCATGACCTACAATCTTCAGGAAATCTTCACGGGATCGCTATCAAGAAACGCGCTCCTAGCATCTCCCATATCTTCTTTGCCAATGACACTCTCCTTTTCGGGAGAGCCTCTATGCAAGAAGTCAACACCCTTAAATTTGCAATCGACTTGTATGATGCAGCTTCGAGCCAGCGTATTAATTATGAGAAAAGCGGAATTTTTTTCAGCCCAAATACTGACGCAACAACTCGATCGGCTATCTCTTATATTTTGTGCATTCCCGAGGTATCAAATCATGGCAAATACTTAGGGCTACCCTCAGTCATTGGTGCAAGCAAGAAACAGATTTTCGCTAATCTCCTTGATCGATGTTGGTCTAGGCTATAGGGCTGGAAAGAGAAAAAAATATCACAAGCGGGTCGACACGTGCTCATCCAATCTGTGATCCAATCTATCCCCACCTACGCTATGTCATGTTTCAAAATTCCAGACGCTATTATTGATAAGATTCAGTCCATGATCGCAGGGTTTCTCTGGAGCGGGACCCCGACAAAAAAGCTATACATTGGCAAAGTTGGAAAAAAATTTGCTTTCGCAAATCCGCAGGGGGCTCGGACTGAGACACCTTAAGGCATTCAATCTCGCCCTCCTATGCAAACAAGCATGGCGCATCCTCACTTGCCCGTCGTCTCTTCTTGCTCGTTTGTTTAAAGCCAAATATTTTTCGAACAACAACCTTTTCGAAGCCACGCTTGGGTATCACCCTTCATGGTCTTGGCGGAGCATCGTGGAGAGCTTATCTTTCTTGAAATCAGGTTGTAGGAAGATTATTAAATCGGGCTCGACTACACCCATATGGGAAGATCCTTAGATTCCATCGCACTCAGATTTCCACATTCATAATTTGCAGCCGGACAATACTCCCTTCTACTTTGTGGCCGACTTAATCATCCGAGATTTGGGTATTTGGAATATGGAGACCCTTCGATCTCTCTTCTCCATAGAAGAAGTCAGAAGCATCATCTCTATACCTCTCAATACCGGCTCTTCTGACTTTTGGGGATGGCACTTCTCCAAAACTGGTAAATTCACAGTCCGCTTGGCGTATCACATGTTGTTGGACTCTGGTTTCTTCCATTCATCCTCTCCAGCCCAATCCTCAATTCGGTACTCGATTCTATTTGGAAAAGACTTTGGAAGCTCCGCATTCCTCCTCAGAACCAACTTTTCCTTTGGCGTTGCGTAACTGGGTCCATAGCCACGTCTATCTTTCTCTAGTTCCGACATTTGCACAGCGCACCTTCTTGCGAGCTTTGCGGCGTATTCGACTTCTCCGCGTCACATATCTTCTTTGATTGCCCATTTGCAATCTCATCCTGGACCACCACAGGCCTACTGGACGCTATCACACCATTTAGGCAACCTTCTTTTCCACTTTGGGTTCGTGACATTATTTTGGATCTTGAAAAGGAAATGTGTGAGCTCTTCGCCGTTATTTGCGATGGCATTTGGTTCTCGACGAATAAGAAAAAATTCGACAATGAAACTCATAATCCGTACTCGTTGGTGATCTCGGCAAACAACAAACTTCTTGATTTTAACTCAGCCCGACGTTGGCCGGAACGCCCCTCAGCGGACCTCATTGCTAGTTGTCTTGTTGAGGGGACACCTAGCCACAACCATATTTTCTTTGACGGAGCAATCTCACCTTCAGGCGCGGGTATTGGGGTTGCTATCTTTAACAACTCATGGAATTTCATCCAAGGTTTATCCAATAAATCCTAGGTATCTCAAATCCGGAAGTGGCCGAAACCTTGACACTCAAAGAGACTCTTCGTCTTGGTAATTAACTCAATCTCAGCCTAATTGAAATATTTGGGGACGCGGCTGCGATTATTTTCGCGGTTAATGGAGAAGCCCTCTTCCCATCCACCTGTATGGCTACTGCAGACGATATCACCAACTTGCGGGCCCAAGTTTCGGTTGCTAGCATTTCTTGGATTAGACGGCATAATAATTTTATCGCTCACTTTTTGCCTCTTTCGCTAAAACTATGTCTTTAGACTCGCATGTCTGGGAACATATCCCACAACCCTTATGTCAATCGTTGCTGGACGATTTCCAGCATTTTTAATATTTTAATGCAATTCCGTTTAAAAAAAAATACATACATTCATAATCAGACCATGTTACCAAAAAAAAAAAAAAAAAAACTCATGAAATTTTACATATAATATACAAACAAAATAACAAATTAATATAAGAAACATTAAAGAATACAAACTCGAAAAACTGGAATAATTTCCACTAAAATGAACCTCAATGATCCACAATCCGAGGGTCAAGACCTAATTGCTTCCTTGTTTTCCCCACAAATAAATCCTTGGATTTGATCAATCCTGGAACAAGTCCAATTAACGTTGTCAATGGAAACTGAGCCACGGCATCTTGTCTCCCCAGTGAAACAATAACTTTAGGTGAGTGTGGCTTGTAACTTGCCATCTTGTTTTCCTTTCCTCCACTCATCAACACTTTCAGGTTTTTTGCAGCAATCAGAGCATGTTTTTGGGCCAAGTACCCTTGCTTAATTTCCTGAAAATATAGTTTAGTTCAAACAAGCATGACGAAATTAGATGTCACTAGACATTAGATCGTCTAAATCTAAATATATACGAGTATAAATTATCATCATAGAACATTCCGAATTAAATCTACTAGTGTTCTAAGATGTTTAGTCCGAGGTTTAGACTAATTACATGTATAAATTATCATAACTAAAAATAATACTCCCTCACGTTTAGCATAATTACAAAAAACTTAGTTATCTTTCAAAATTACAAATATCCCCTTAAAGTATTGCAAACACCTCTTTGAAGTTTGTATTTGCTTAACAAGTATCCCTCTATTGAGGGCGTAATTCTGCAAACTTAGCATCACGGTCCAAATGGATCGTGGGAAATAAGTTGAACACGTTTACCAGTAGAGATGCATTGATGTTTAACTAATTAACTATTTTCATGATATGATGCCCTTTACTCTTTACCCAAACTGATTCTCATTATTTAGATTTTTTTCTCTCCAAAAAATCGATGTTTTTGTTCGAGTATTTGCTATTTATCGAAGGAATCTAAATTTTTTTGGACAACCAGAAAAGTTGAAGCCAGAAAAGAAATGCAATTTCAGCACTCACCTTAACATCTGTAATGTCTCCAATAGCAAAAATGTTTTTGTATCCTTTAACTCTCAGATTCTCATCAACCTTCAACTTTCCAAAACTATCGACGCTGTTCTTCAACACAGTATCCCTCAACCAAGCCGAGCCTGTTGGTTTTCCAGTGCAGACGAAAAGACAATCCGCCTTAATAATTTCTCCTGATGAAGTTACATAAGTGTTGCTTCCTTCTGAACAGTTGTTTAAATCAACTGATTGTCGCAGTTTCACTTCTACGTTCTTCGATTTCAACCATTCTAAAGTCTTGTCGGCTGCTTTTGGTCCTATGAGTTCCAGCAGCCTTGATCCCTCATGAACAAGAATAACTTTTTTGTTTCGAAAATCGAAAGCAATTTCGGCAGCTAGTTCGACGCCAGTAGGGCCCCCACCAACAATCAAAATGGAATCAGCGGATTTTATCTGTTCATGTTCTACAGATATAAAGAAATTGAATCAGTTGAAACTCAGAGTTGAGACTGTACAACGATCATAATGACAATGTTCCTATAATCTTGAGAATGTTTTTCTTCTATTTCTTTAGCGCGAGAAATCTTCGTTCTTTAGGTCATAAATGGGAACATGATCAGCTTACACAAGCACCAGTTCTTGATCAATTGATTTTTGAAGTTTAGAATGATAAATATAGTTTTATGATATAAGAGAGTGATATGTGCAAGAATGTGCATGGGACGTGGATGTACGTGTGCATGGGACGTGGAAGACTTGGTTTAGATTTAGTTGGATAGTTTATTTTATTTTATTCACAAGTTTGTTGGTTTCTGTCCATATTTCCACGATGTGTCATTTTCAGCTTAGTGGGAAGTGGGTTCCTAGTTTTTAGCTTGTTTAGTTGATGTTTCACAGTATATAATTGTTATATCTTCAATGAAATGGAACATGTTGAAAATCCTAAGTCATTTCCTTCTTTTCTTTTACTTAAATTCTCACAAACCATATCAGAGAGTGTTTGCAAAACACTTAAAAAAAGTGATTGTCAACTTTTGGCAGAAAAAAGTAGCGTTTAGTATTTTCAAATGTTAACCAGAGTCTAAAGGGAAGAGGTGTTTTAGATTTCTGATTCTACTTCTAGTTTGACTTTTACACACAAACAAAACACATTTAAAACTTAGGGATAATTACAAAAAGTACCCCTGAGGTTTGACCTAATTACAAAAAAACCCAGCTAAATTTAAAACTTACAAAAAGTACCCCTGAGGTTTGAAATATATTTCAAAATCCCCCTCCATATTTGTAAAATCATTGCAGATTACCCTTTAATTTTAACACTAAATCAAACCTCAGGGGTATTTTTTGTATGTTTTAAAGATAGCAGGGTTTTTTTGTAATTAGGTCAAACCTAAGGGTACTTTTTGTAATCATCCCTAAAACTTATTCACCAAAAACTCTTTTAACTTATTCAATTTTCATATTCTATTTGCTAACAATACGGCCTTCTAATTATCAACTACTTTTCGCTTCTGTTGCAATTGTCACTAGTTGCCCATTTTATTGCAACATGTGGCGAATTATGTAAAACTAGTTGGTTCGTTTTTAATGCCTACATTTTCAACTAGACATTTCAATAACTCACATGTTAACAAGACTAATTGCGCCTATATAATAATACCTGCTTGGTATTCTTTAAGTCTCTCGGATCTAGTTTTAGGGAAGGAATCATTGTGGCCGGTGGCGATGACAAGGTAGTCGAAGATTATGTGACGGCCCTCTGCGGTCAATACTTGAGAGTTTGAGATGTTTATGGCCTTGGATACGACAAGTCGCCCATTTGTAAGGTAATCTTTGTGGTAAATTATGGATCTCTCGGCAAAAGTTGGCTCCACCATTGACCTCAAGCTTGCCCATGGTATCTCAAAATATTCCTTCCTATTGGAAGGTAGAGTTTGTGTTATTACAAGGAAGATAAACCAACGGTAAATTACAGCTACATCACTAAGGTTGGGCCTAATTACAGATAATCCCATTGGAAAATTGCATCGACAACCTCTGACATTAAGACATTATCACTTTTAACAACTAGCCAAATTAGCAAACAATGGCTTGGGATTACATTGTTAATTCAATGTCCTAAAAATTGATCACTTTCCAGGGTAATGAGATGCAACCCAAGTGGGATCAAAATATCAAATAGAATTAGGAGAGGTCAATAAGTCCAAAATGAATGGTGGGATTGATTACAAATTGATGAAAACAGAGAAAAACAGAGCATAAATTCAGATACTATAGAATCAATCAGTTCAAAATTATCCAATTCCTCTTAACCAAAAAATGAAAAAAGAAAGGCCAAACTCAAATAAGTATTCAATAATTTCAGTAGGGAGAAAACGATCCAATTTTGGGAAAGAAGAATAGACATACGGATCAATGAGGGTGACGTCAGCATGAAACTGAAGAGACTTAGCAATGAGAGAACCAGCTACGCCGCCGCCTACCACCACCACCCTCTTCCATACTCCGCCCAACTCCGGTGGCTTCTCCTCCATATGATATCCCTCCAATATTGTTTTCGTCAACTCCTTACCCCTGTGACAGCAATTACTATAAAGGGAAAAACAATGCCAAGTTTTATATAAATATATGTGTCAGTGTGGGTATATATATTGTATAGATTGGAGAAGAAGAAAGACAAAGAAGACCAGGTCGGCAAGAAAGAAAAAAGTCAAGAACAGGGAAGTTGGTGGATTAATTACTTGGTCTGTATGGCATTTTAATTTGTACTAATCGTAGCGCGTTTAGGCATAGAAATGGAATGGTTCATTCTAATGTTAATTGTAATAAGACAATGGATTATACAAAGTCCAAATGAATGACACAAAATTTCTAACAGTTGTCAACCATAGTAGGCCCAACTCATGGGCAAGATGATATTGGAGATAGTTGCATTTAAATAAACAATCTAACATTAGGGTTTTGGGACTTCAATAAAAAAAAATGTTTATTTGCTCAAACTTTTGTCAGGGATAGTGGTGAAAATTGTTCGATAAAACAAAAAGCTCGTCTCGAGCTCCACTCGATTAGTATAAATTTATCATAATATTTGTAAAAATATTCAGCTATTCGAGCTCGATTCGTGTTTCGCTCGACTAAAATTCGTTCAAGCTCAACTCGATTAATAATCAAATTAAGTTCAAAAATAATTTTGAAGCTCAATTAAAATTCAAACAAATTTTAACAATATTATGTTGGCTCGACTCGATATTTTTACATCCCTTGTAAGGGATGGCAATGCATTCCAATCGAATTTGATGTAAATGAGTTTGAATGGATTTGAGTTTTCCGTTTTCAAATTTAGGCCCAATGTTTTTTAATTTTTAAAAATTCTTAATATGTTTTAAAAGTAATTAGTTATAAATCATGTTTTTAGAAATTATAAAATATCAGTTGTTAAAAAGTATAATTTTTAATATTTCTAAAATTATAAGGTAAGTTTAGCAGCCTAAATGAATCAAAACAACATATAAAAGAATTAATAGGCCCTATACTCGTAGGATATTTTCTAATAAATGGACATGCCTACCATACTTATTAAATTATGAAGTTTTTTGTTGTGCATAGGACCAATTCAACCTTATATTAATAATCAAGTCATTTTCTATAGTCTACTATGCCTGCATATATATGGGTATACAAAGCAAGGAAATTAAATTCCTTTGTCTATAACACTATCAAAATTAATTATTCTTTCTTTAAAAACTTTTATCACCATTCTTTAGTAGAAAAAGAAAAGAATACCATAATGAAAGTTTTTCATTTGAGAGGAAAGAAGAAAAAAAAAATATTATGCCTTTGGGAATGAATATTATGTAATAAATTGCAGAGTTTTTACTTCTTTGAATATATAAATTTATTTGAAGAAAACCCTTCACCCAACAAAAAACTCTCTCTAAAAACCCTAATCACCCAATACCACTGCCACCTCCTCCCTCTCTCTCTCTCATCTTGTCTTTTCTCCGGCCTTGCCCCTCCTCTCTACCATGGCCGGAGATCAGAAATCCCATGGTCTCCGGTCACTATCCCTTTCTTTCCGGTGGATGCTTCTTCCTTGAAGGTATTGTTAGATAAATATTTTTATCATGATTTTGATGATTTTGTTCAAATGAGTTTTTATACCTAAACAATGTCCCTAAATGTTGTCCAAATACTTCCGATCGATTTAAAATACTTTTACTATTTTTTTGAAAATTTTTTGAAGTTTATTTTCGATAAAAAATTGGACAACACTTATGTTTCAGGCTCGACCGGTCGCCCTATAGGGTAACATGTACCTGAGTTGAGTTTTGAAATAGAAAATGAGACGGAAGGAAAAAGGGGGAGGGGGATCGGTCGACCCTGAGAGGTCGTCCCTATGGGCGACCGGTGCTTGAAGGTTGCTTCCAAGAACAGAACTCTCTGTTTCGATTTTTTAGCACCCCCGACCGTTAAGACATAGGGGTGACCGGTCGGACCCCCCGTCGACCGGTCCCCCTGTGTAAATTTCGCAGAAAACCCCTTTCAAACTTATCTCTGCGTGACCGGTTGAACCCCTCTTTTATCAGCATATTATCCGTTGCATTTTCAGACAATTTTTCCCTAATTTGTGGGATTGATTTCTAAAAGCTATAATTTTGATTTTAAATGGTTTCTTTTGCAGAGAATCACTCCCCAAGGAGGAGCCTATGTCTGGAAATCAAGTCAAGACCTCTCCTATAAATAGAGGCTTCATTCAAGTAACAAGATACAACACAACATACAAGCAAAGAGCATACAAGCAAACACTTTCATATCTTGTTGTATTTAGCCTAAGTACTTTCACTTGCACACTCTTGAGGTCTAGGCTTTTGATTCTTGAGTACACTTGCACTCAATCTTTGTATTGTTATTATAGAGTTGTAATCTTGAATTTTGTCAATCATCCAAAACAAGATATCCTTGTCGTTGCTCTTATGGTAAGAGTACACTTGGGTGATCTTAGGTGTTGGAGAGTGTGGTACTCTTCATAGGTGTTGAAGGAAGATTGTGGTAATCTCCTTGAAGGTGTTGTAAGAGGATTGTGGTAATCCTCAAGGTGGTGTTGTATTAATTTTGGTAATTAATAAAATCTTTTTTTCTTTTTGAAATCCATCCCGGATATACTAAGGTGGTAGAGGATTAGGCCCTAGGTGTGTTAAACCTCTATAAATCGACGAGTGTTGTTTAATTTCCGCATTTACATTCTCGTCATTTGCTTGTTCACTCGAAAAAGAGGGTAAAATCTGAAAAACCGGGATAATCTATTCACCCCTATAGATTATCGTAGCCACTTGGACTAACAAGTGGTATCAAAGCCAAACTCTTTGGCTAGCTCATTCCGAGTAAAGAGAAAAGATACATGGCTACGAATGAAGTTTATCACACCACCGGCGCCTCCACCAACAAGCCACCACTATTTGACGCCAACAACTACGCCTTTCGGAAAGACCGTATGGAGTGCTTTCTACAAGGGTGCGGGTTCGACATTTGGAATGTGTTCATTGAAGGAGTTGCTCAACCAACCAAGAAATTAGGGGATGGCACCTCGCCTCCTAAACCTTTCAAGGAATTCTATGAAAACGACAAGAAGGCTTTCGTAAGGCTTTAAATATATGGCATTGCTCTCTTACCGCCAACGAGTACAATTGCATAAGAGGCATAAGGTCGGCACATGAAGTTTGGGAAAATTGGAGACAATATATGAAGGGACAAAGAAGGTCAAACAAGCAAGAAATACCATGCTTGTTAAAGACTTTGAAAACTTTAACATGCATGATGGTGAAAGCATCTCAAAAATGGTGGAAAGGCTTGAAAACATCGTCAATCCTCTTGTGGCCCTCGGTAAAGTCATCTTGAAGAAGACAAGGTGACTAAGGTATTGAATGCACTTCCCGACTCATGGTCCGAAAATGTGATGGCAATCACGGAGGCACAAAATCTTGAGACACTCAAGTTTGACGAGCTCATTGGGAACCTCCTCATCTATGAAGTCTATCTCAAGGAGAGGAAAAATTCCAAACCATCCATCAATCAATCGGGTATGCAAATTATTTCTAAAGGTGCATCATCTTCTTCTAATAATGCATATTATGATAATGATGAAGATGATGAGGAGACGGCGCACTTGTTCGTAAATTTACAAAATTTGTGAATAAAAAATAAGCGAGAAAAGCGAGAGACAACTCGTGTTTTAAATGCGGAAAATCCGGGAACTTCATAGTTGATTGCCCAAAACTCGACGAGGAGGAACAAAAGAAGAAGAAGCCTTTTTCGAAAAAGAAGGTTTTAAATGCGGAAGTCAAAACTTGGGATGAGTTACTTGAAACAACCGACGAGGAAGGAGAAACCGAACATGGTCTTATGGCCATAGACGATGAAAATAATGAGGTACGCTCTAACTCTTCTACCTCCTCCGTAGTTGATGAATTGCAATGTGATTTTGATGAATTGCAAATTGAGTTTCAAAATCTTATTGTTAAATACAAGACTTTGAAAAGGAGCATAAAGAGCTTTAAATTGAAAAGGAAAAATTATTTACTTCTTATGAATCTCTTGATAAAGCGCATGCTATTACTCCTACTAGAGTTCATACTCTTGAAACCGAAAAAGAATCGCTCACCAAAGATCTTGAATGTTTAAAAAAGGATGTCCATCGTTTTAATATAAGCATGGATAAAGTTACAAAAATTTTAGATGCACCAAGAGGTGAGCATTCCAAATTAGGACTTGGCTATAAACCTGTTCAACCTCTTTCAATGAAAAATGACCAAGGTCCGACTTTCGTACGTGCTAATATTTCCCATGATCTTATTTGTTTTTATTGTGGTAAAGTTGGTCACTATGTTAGTCATTGTAAATTGAAGAACAATTTTAGCTATGTTTGGAGACCCAAAGGTCTCAAGACTAACCCCCATGGACCCCAAAACTATAGGGTACCTAAAAATAATTCTTTTGTAGGTCATAGGGGCTATAACAACCATGGAGGATTCAAAATGGCTCGTGGACAGCGGGTGTTCACGCCATCTGACCGGAAAGAGAGAACTTTTTACCAACATCAAGCTCCAAGAAGAGGGTATGGTCATGTTCGACAATAGCAAAGAAAAAATCATTGGCAATGGAGAAATTGGTAACTCTTCTTTCTCTCTTAGTAATGTTCTTTTAGTAGAAGTGCTTAAGTTTAATTTGATAAGTGTTAGCCAACTTTGTGATTCAAATTATAATGTTGTTTTCAATAAAGAAAAATGTCTTATTCTTAAAAATGATGAAATTATTTGTGAAGCAAATAGAAAAGGCAATCTTTACAAAATTTGTACTAATAATTTGGTTAGTCAAAATGTTTCTTGTCTTGTCGCCAATAATGATTTAACGAGTTTATGGCATAGGCGACTTGGACATGTTGGATACAAAAATTTGAAAAAATATTTACAAAAACCAACATGTAAAAGGACTACCCAAATTGAATTTTGAAAATCTTGGCTTATGTGACACTTGTCAAAAGAACAAATTAGTTAAGAGTAGTTTTAAGCCCAAAAATGAAATTTCCACAACCAAGCCTCTACAACTTCTTCATTTAGATTTGTATGGGGATATTCGTACGGCTAGTCTAAGTGGAAAACATTACACTTTCGTTATTGTCGATGATTTTTCTAGATATACTTGGGCTCTTTTTCTTGCAAATAAAAGCGATGCCATTAATGAGTTTGTTAAGTTGTGTAGACTTATTGAGAATGAAAAGGAAGATACTATTAAGTCTATTCGAAGTGATCGAAGTGGAGAATTTGATGGTGAATTTATAGTCTTTTGTGAAACCAAGGGATATGCACATAATTTTTCGGCTCCATGGACACCTCAACAAAATGGAGTAGCCGAAAGGAAGAATCGGACACTACAAAAAATGAGTCGATCCATGCTCAATGAATTTTCTCTTCCAAAATATTTTTGGGCCGAAGCCGTAAGTACCGCTTGCTATGTCATTAATCGAGTTTATATTCGTCCTAAAATGAATAAAACTCCATATGAGCATTGGAAAGGAAGAACTCCAAATATTAGCTACTTCAAAATATTTGGATGTAAGTGTTTTATTTTGAATACTAAGGATCAATTGGACAAACTTGATCCTAAGGCCGATGAATGAATATTTATGGGGTATTCAACCAAGAGCAAAGCATATCGGGTTTACAATAAGACTAGTGGGGTTGTTGAAGAATCCACTCATGTCAAATTCAATGAAGCTTCGGGTGTTGAAAGGATACCCAATGATGAAGGTGATGAAGAGGATATCATTGAACCCATTGTTCAAAATGATGCTCAAAATGATCAACCTTCTACATCAAATGATCAACCATCTACTTCAAATGTTCCTCAAGAAGACAGAGGTGACACTTTGGATCTTCCCGTAGCATTGAAATTTAAGGGAGATCACCCAAAAGATCTTATTATTGGTGATCCCCTTGATAAAGTGATGACCCGAAGAAGATTTTCCGAGAAAGCTCTTATTTCTCAAAAATAGCCTAAACATGCTAAGGAGGCTATTGAGGATGAGGATTGGTTTTTGAAAATGCAAGAGGAGTTGAATCAATTTGAAAGAAATGATGTATGGAAATTGGTATCTTGTCCTCCATCTCAAACTATTATTGGTACTAAATGGGTATTCTGGAAAAAACTTGATGATCAAGGCAACATTGTTCGAAACAAGGTAAGGTTAGTAGCTCAAGGGTATTGTCAAGAAGAAGGTATTGATTATGATGAAACTTTTGCACCCGTAGCACGTTTAGAAGCTATTCGTATTTTACTTGCCTATTCTTGTTTTAATAATTTCAAGCTTTACCAAATGGATGTTAAATCCACCTTTTTAAATGGTTTTATTCAAGAAGAAGTATATGTAAAACAACCTCCGGGGTTTGAAAATTTTTCCAGGCCTAATGATGTTTATAAACTTAAAAAGGCCTTGTATGGTTTAAAACAAGCACCCCGTGCATGGAATGATAGGCTTAGCTCTTTTCTTTTGCAAAATGGTTTTACAAGAGGTAAAGTTGATACTACTCTCTTTGTTTTTGAAAAAGGGCAAGATTGTTTACTTGTGCAAATTTATGTTGATGATATTATCTTTGGTGCTACTAATGAATCCTTGTGCAAGAAATTTTCTAAGTTGATGCATGGTGAATTTGAAGTGAGCATGATGGGGGAGCTCAACTTCTTCCTTGGGCTTCAAATTAAGCAATGCCAAGAAGTTATCTACATTTCGCAATCAAAATATACAAAGGAACTTTTGAAAAAGTTCGGCATTGAAGAAGGAAGAACAGTCTCTACCCCTATGGCAACAAATGTCAAAATTGACAAAGATGAGAAAGGCAAGTCCGTGGATGAATCAAAGTATCGAGGTATGATTGGTAGTTTACTTAATTTAACCGCTAGTAGACCGGACATTCTTCATGCCATATGCATATGTGCTCGTTTTCAAAGCAATGCCAAAGAATCTCATATGAGTGTCGTTAAAAGGATTTTTCGATATTTGAAAGGCACTATTCAATATGGTTTATTTTATCCAAAAGATGAGAAATTTTCTCTAAAAGGTTATAGTGATTCGTATTATGCGGGTAATATTGATGATCGGAAAAGTACTTCCGGCTCATGTCAATATTTGGACGATTGCCTAGTTTCTTGGTTTTCAAAGAAACAAAATTGTGTTTCACTTTCAACGGCCGAAGCCAAATATATTTCCGCAGCTTTTAGTTGTACTCAACTTCTTTGGATGAAACAAACCTTAGCGGATTACAAATGTTCTTTTGAAAATGTTCCTATCTTTTTTGATAACATATCCGCTATAAATGTTGCTCAAAACCCGGTTCATCATAACCGTACTAAACATATTGAGATTCGACATCATTTTCTAAGGGATTGTGTTTCTAAACGAAAAATTAAGATATCTTTCGTACCATATCAAGATCAATTGGCGGACATCTTTACAAAACCGCTATCTTCCGAAACTTTTGCATCAATATGAGCTCGGTTAGTCATAATGCATATTGAATGAGGCTTACGTTTGCATTTTGCACGTTTTTAAAACTTAGGGGCGAAAAATCGGATTTTTGGTTGAAAATTCAGATTTTGAAAAACAGAATGAGACAGTAAATTTGGTGAGGTGAAGCAACCGGTCGGACTTCACCTCGACCAGTCGCCCACACCATCGACCGCTCGCCCACTGCCATTTTGTGGTTAAAAATGTTTCTGTTTTCAAACTTAGCCATTTTGGCTCATTTTGTCCATTTTTCGTCCCCTTCGCCAATTGCACACAATTTTCACTTCAAATTTATTTTCTTGCATTCATTTCATATCTTGAACTTAATTAGGCTCCATTATCATCATCATTGCTCGTCTTTACCGATTGAATGGTAAGAATTCTACTTCCTTTGCTCAATTGGGTTGAACCCTTGAGATTGTGACTTATTTGTTATATTTTTAATGGAAGTTTCATAGGATTGTGATGAGCTTATTATTTATGATGTATTGAATGGTGTTTGAACTAATTTGGTGATGAAAATTTTTGGCTTGATTCATTTACAAGGGCCTTATACAACTTCTTTTATTTTTCACGCCCACAAAGTGTTCGATGAATTGTCGCAAAGAAAATTTCAACTTATACATGACTCTTATGCTTTCAAATGTCTTATATATTTATTGAGATCATGTCTTGACACTCAAACGAGCTTATGGATATCAAATGATTAATTTCTCCCAATTCTATTTGGATTCTACGCCTTTTCTTCAATGGTTGATAAATCGTCTCTTTGGCGCACTTTGATATACTTGTATGATATTTTTATCATCCTAACATTCTTTTTGATGATTCCGAGGGGGGAGAAATAGGAAATTAGCTCGTTAGCTCAAAAAAGCTAATAAAAGCTCACAAAAGAAGCTATAAGCTATGGCTTTTTAAGAACAGGAAATTGGCTCGTTAGCTCAAAGAAGCTAATAAAAGCTCGCGAAAGAAGCTATAAGCTATGGCTTTTTAAGGCCATAAGTTGTGAAGAAAGCATAGTCCATTGAATGTTCTATGGACTTATATGCATGGATAATGAGTATTTTTGCAGGGGGAGCTTCTAAGCTCTTGTTACTTATGTTTAATTTGTAATAGCTTGTGCTTCTAGCTTCTGTAATAATTCTTATTGATGTGTTTGCTGATAGGGGGGGCTTTTGTAAAATGTTTTTAAAACGGATCTTGACCGGAAAATTGCTTTGTTTTCAAAATCGTCCTCTTGAAAATTATTTTGGTTTGTAATCATTAAAAACGGGGAGTTTGTTAGATAAATGTTTTTATCATGATTTTGATGATTTTATTCAAATGAGTTTTTATACCAAAACAATGTCCCTAAATGTTGTCCAAATACTTCCGATCGATTTAAAATGTTTTTACTATTTTTCGGAATATTTCTTGAAGTTTATTTTTGATAAAAAAATTGGACAACACTTATGTTTCAGGATCGACCGGTCGCCCTATAGGACAACCTGTACCCGAGTTGAGTTTTGAAATAGAAAACGGGATGGAAGGGAAAAGGTGGAGGTTGACCGGTGCCTGAAGGTTGCTTCAAGAACGAGAAGGTTGATTTTTTAGCACCCCGACCAGAGACATAGGGAAAACCCATTTCAAATTTATGAGAAAACCCATTTCAAACTTATCTCTGCACGACCGGTCGAACCCCTCTTTTATCAGCAAACTATCCGTTGCATTTTCAGATAGCTTTTCCCTAATTTGTGGGATTGGTTTCTAATGACTATAATTTTGATTTTAAATGGTTTCTTTTGCAGAAAATCACTCCTCAAGGAGGAGCCTATGTCTGGAAATCAAGCCAAGACCTCTCCTATAAATAGAGGCTTCATTCAAGCAACAAGATACAACACAACATACAAGCAAAGAGCATACAAGCAAACACTTTCATATCTTGTTGTATTTAGCCTAAGTACTTTCACTTGCCCACTCTTGAGGTCTAGGCTTTTGATTCTTGAGTACACTTGCACTCAATCTTTATATTGTTATTATAGAGTTATAATCTTGAAATTTGTCAATCATCC
Organism: Rehmannia glutinosa; assembly: GCA_016081115.2. NCBI lineage: Eukaryota > Viridiplantae > Streptophyta > Magnoliopsida > Lamiales > Orobanchaceae > Rehmannia > Rehmannia glutinosa. Next base: position 24,379,313 of record CM071924.1, read on the forward strand.
AAAACAAGATATCCTTGTTGTTGCTCTTGTGGTAAGAGTACAATTGGGTGATCTTAGGTGTTAGAGAGTGTGGTACTCTTCATAGGTGTTGAATGAAGATTGTGGTAATCTCCTTGAAGGTGTTGTAAGAAGATTGTGGTAATCCTCAAGGTGGTGTTGTATTAATTTTTGTAATTAATAAACTCTTTTTTTCTTTTTGAAATCCATCCCGGATATACTGGGGTGGTAGAGGATTAGGCCCTAGGTGGGTTGAACCCCTATAAATCGACGAGTGTTGTTTAATTTCCACATTTACATTCTTGTCATTTGCTTGTTCACTCGAAAAAGAGGGCAAAATCTGAAAAACTGGGATAATCTATTCACCCCCCTCTAGATTATCGTAGCCACTTGGACTAACAGGTATGGTTCTTCCGAACCTGGCTTGCAGGTTTTATAGGTTGGTGAGAGTGGTGGTGGCGGTTTTGGAGGTGGTTTTGGCGGAGATGGATTGTGGTGTGGATATGAGGGAGGGAGAGGCAGAGCTTATGCCCTTTGGTTTTTGTCAATTCTGTAGTGGTTTTTATTTGTCCCCAGCAGGTGGTTTTTTTGTCCCAAGAAGTGGCTTTTGTTTCAGTTTATAAATTTATCCCTTTTGTGGATTTACTCAAAAGACTCAGATGTGTCAGTACCTGATGATATGAGATAGAAATGAGATCAAGTTTTTGATACGTGTTTTCTCCAGCGCCTTGTTGTGAAGCTCTGAATCTATAGATTAGTCAGATCTGTTTCAGTTTCAAATTTTATTTTAGATCTGTATAGGTCTATAATTTGTAGGTTTGCAATTGTTTTACATCTGTTGTTGTAACCAGTTGTAAGTTTCTTCTGTTTAATGAATGAAATTCAATTTGACTCAAAATATATATAAATTTATTTTTTTATTTTTTGAAAATTCATGACGCCAATATGATTCATGCATTGGAACTTTTCAAAATAAAAGTTAAATATAAACTTTAAGAGTGTGATTGCTTGACCTTTCGTTCCACTTTTTTCTTTTTTTGAGTACAATGGGGGAACTTAGGGAGGGGACACACGCACTCGTATGGGATCAAACCTGAATCATTCACCCTTACAATACACGTATCAACCATTGGAGCACAAGGTTGATCATTCGTTCCGCTTTTTTCTACTTGTTGGGAAAATTTATGTTAGATTTTGATGATACCATGTAAAACTTAGATTAGAAAGTTTACACTCCATTTCAAATGTAATTCCAATTGTAATAGATAGAGTCGTATGAGCTGAGTTGAAGGCAGCCAAGTGGAAGATTATAAGACTCGACTGAAGATTGAAGTGAAGACCCAGCTGTGTGTCAGCTGAGTGAAGTGAAGTAAAGACTCAGTCAAGTGACAGAAAAGTTGTCTTAGTCAGCTGACTGACAGCTAAGTCATTCCAAAATAATTAGAATCGAATGTCAAAGGGGTATACAGCAGACAAGAATCGAAGAAAGCTAAAAGAGATATGTTGTCAAGACAAGTCAAGGTTTTGTTGTAACTAGGCATGTGTCAGGCTGCTAGCAATAAAGTTGTTTTGCTGAAAGAGTGCAACAAGCAAAGGACCAATGAGAATCACCTGAAATTCTGCAGAGTTTTAAGGAAAGGTTGTAGAGCATTAAATTCAAGGTACGGTCTCCATCAATGCTTTAAGACAGGACAAGCCAACAACCTATAAGTGTGATTTGAAAAATGTGTATATCTCATTCAACGGGCATATTTTCAAATGCGCACTATAAAGGGCTGAGGAATCAACTGAGAGAAGGTTACGAATTTAACAGACTATCAAGCATACAAGCAATCAAGCAAATACCTGCAAACATCTCTCAAGCTTACAAAGAAATCCTCAAGTCTAAACTCGAAGGAAATCAATCTAACACACTCAGTGAAGGAAATACTACTTTATCAGTTGAACAGGAAAAATTGTTATCAAGAACAAAGAGGTCTACTCTCCAAGGTTGAAGGAGAAGTAGTGAGGTTCCATCGAACTAGAGCTTTGAACATGTTGGAGGGCTACATGATCAAGTCCAAAGGTTTGAAGGGAGCTGAAGTAGCAGGACCACCGTCTTGTGAAGAAATTGAGTCCCAGGAGCAGCAGGCTGAGTGATCAAAGTTGTCTTGGATTGTTAACTACTTTGTAACCAAGTCAAGTTACCTAGTGAATTTCTCCTGGAGTTGGAGAAGAGCGGACTTGAGAAATTACCCCATCCTATAAAAAATGCTTGTGTTCGTATACTTTTCAATGCACTTTAATTCTTGCATTATTTTATATATGCTAATAATTTAAAAGTGCTTAAGTCTGCTGATAATAACATTGCTAAAACAAGTGTTGAAAAACGTACTTAAAACTCTAAGGGTGAAAAATCTTCCGCTGACAAAACCAAGTCAATTGTATTTCTAAGTGTTAGCTGAAAACAGCTAAGTTATACTATCAACAGCTTAGTCGAGTCTGTTGAGTGGGTAACTTTGCTGTGTCAGCCAACCTAGCTGTCTTGAGTTAACTCTGAAATTATTTTGAAAGGACTAAATCAAAAAATTGGTAAAGTTTATTCAACCCCCTTTATAAACTTGACACATCACCCCTTGGGACCTACAAGTAGTATCAGAGAGTTGGTTCATTGAGCCTTTCACACTAGTTACTGAACTAGATCTCATTCTTTTTCAAAGAATCAACACTTGTGTTTTTAATGCTTTTATTTCATAAGCAAAGTTATTATCATGTAAGCCAAGGGGGTGCCCTTCCCTGCCCCGGGGAGGTACCCGTGGCGCCCTCTACGGGCATCACCTCATTCTCCATGTGACATACTCCACCTCTCCATCAACTTTCAACTCAAGTCTCAGCTCAACCCTCACCTCAAGTCTCTGCTCACCTCTCACTTACAAGAAATTTACTAAGTCTTCTACAAAGCAAAAAACTTAAAAAGTTTGGATATATATATATATATATATATATATATATATAGAGAGAGAGAGAGAGAGAGAGAAAGAGAATTTACCTTTGGAAGACATGGTCATAATCCTCCACTCCAAGGTGTCCTTGTACAAAAAGTTGTCAAATATTCTCCAAAGGAAAGACAACATATACTACAAGCCAAACCTTATATTTTCGAAACCGATATAGTTTTACGCCTTTGCTTCATCACTCCAAGACAAAGACTTTGAGTGGGGCAGTGTTGGGGACAAAATGGTATTTCGTAAATTAATTAAATATAATTCATTTTAAATTGTTGTTTGTTTAATATTTATTGCCCAATGGACTCTTGATAATTAAACCGACCCAAAGGAGTTCGGGCTTGGCCCAAGTGGTCGTTTTCTCCTACGTGGACTGGCCCATAGGACAATTTATCCTACACGGCCCATAGGTCCCATGTCCAGATATAAAAAGGTCCCTCCTATTATTCATTTGGTTTTATACCATTGATTTGGGCTTCCTAGACTTGAGTTTTGTGTTGTTTTTGAGTATTTTGAGTCATTTTTGTTATATCTCATAGGTTAGGCATTAATTCCCATTGTTTCGAGTCATTTGAGTGGTCAATCCATATTGAGGTCCAATTATATTGAGTTTTTAGTCATATTAATGAATCATGTATCAAAAGAAGTATGAACGATCAAACAACGAGAGATTGATTTGAAGAAACGTCCAAATACGTCTGAAATTTCCATCACTAGAAGGGTTTCGTATTTTGGTCATAACTCTCTTTACAAAATTGATATTAAGGTGATTCAAGTGGCTATGGAAAGCTAAGAGATAGAGCTACAACTTTGATGAAGGGCTCAAAACCAAAGTCGGACATTTGGTGGGTGAAAAAAACGGCGCTGCAAGCATTTCGTCCCGTAAGACTGCGGCGCCGATCTGAGGCCAAACACTCCAAAATTCAAGCGCCCAACGCCCAACGCCCGGCGCTGCAGCGCCCGGGCGGCATTTTTGTGGGAAATTGCTGGGCGCCGCAGCGCCCGGGGCGGAATTTCCTATGTTTGCCTACCTTTTTCTTGGATCTTGGTGGGGTTATAAATAGAGGCACTTGGGCGTGAATTCAGGAACTTTGGACCATTTGGAAGACAACAAAACAACAAGAAGACAAGGGAGAAGAATAGAAACATCTTGTGATAAGCTTGGAGAAGAAGATTGAAGGCTCTTATCATCTAGAAATAGAGAAGATCCCTCAACTCTTGTTCTTATTTTGTTACTTTGTCCATATTTTGTAAGATGTATTGTTGTGTTTTTATGGATTCATTTGTTTTAATCATGAGCTAAACTCAACAATTCTAGAGAGATGATGTAATATATGTTTGAACTTATGTTTTGAGATTGTGGTTTGTCAATCTAGATCTATCAATTTATTTGTGTTATTTAGATCTATTGCATCTAAATTACTTGATCAATAATTTAGAGTGATTGGTGTATTTGATTTGACACTTGAGAGATGTAATTGAATACATGACCTTGGAATAGCATAACCTAGGATTTCATAGAATTGAGAGATTTGTGAATCCTTTGAAGTCATTTATCAAGATTCATAGTTTTTATTGAGATTTCAATTGGTGATTTTTTTAGAGATATTGATTTCCCAATTGAGATCTAAAATCATTTGGCACTCGAGAGAGGAAATGATTATTGTAGAAATCTTGACTTATAAATTGGTAATTGATGATTGATAAACCATATTGATAACATAAGGGATAACTAGATTCATCACACCTCTAGAATTCATTTAATCATTTGGATAAACTCATTGATATTTTCATATTCTTGATTTATTTTTTGTATTTTGGTATAACCAACTCCATCAAATATTGAATTTCTAAATAAAGTTAGACTACTATATTATAGTACTTAGCGATAATTCGATAATTATTCCCTGTGGATTCGACAACCTTACTTTTCTATATTAAAACTTGACACCGTAGACTTGCGGTTAGAAAATTCTCTAACACCTATGCACTGTAAGTAACTAAATCATAATTAATTATTCTCCTACGCATTCAATATTCATTTACTATCTTAATTCTCTCTCATTCACTGTGCTGACTTGAAAGTCAGATGGGCCTCCCTAGGACAACTCCTGAGGCCCTCTAACATTTGTGCATGTGTGCAGACAAGTTCCCAATGGAAGGATTTAGTTGTTCTAGGAGCAGGAGACGAGAAGACTTCCCTGTTAGGAAGATGACAAGTTCGAAGACTTCCCTCTCGGGAAGAGAATTTTGGTCAACTCAGTTGACTTGGGTGATCTGCTAGAAAAAATAGTATCTCACACACACACACACACACACACACACACACACATATATATATATATATATATATATATATACGCCCATTCAGATTTTCTTTTTAACATGATCTATAGTGTATAAAATATTTATTAATAATTGGACCACTTTATCATCATATTCTCTTAAATTTTTAAGCTTGTTGTCCCATTATGCAGTTACTTTTATTTATCACTTTACTCGTGTGCTCTTAAATAATTGATCGGTCCCAAAAATCAAGACCTCCCAAGCCTAACTCGATCATCCATTGTCTTCCTGCACAAGACTACCGGAAAGATCCAGCATTAGCACTCCAACGATCAAGTTAGTTAACAAAAGAAGTGTGTAAAAAAAATATGGAAAAGCTGAATGTAAAAGAGGTGGATAAGATGATGATAATTTTACTCCCTTTTATAATGTCTCATAGTTACTTTTATGTAGGTCTACCATACTTTGTAGTTACTTCCCTGCAAGTCTACCCCACATTTATGCTTTATGTCAGATCAATGTGTCCTTCACATTTAAGACATGTCAGGTCTTCCCACCTTTATACTTTTTGTCACATCCTAATGTGTCTTCCACATTAAATGCATGTAGATCTTCCCACCTTTATGCTTTATGTCACATCCTAATGTGATTTTCACATTTAATGCATGTCAGGTCTTCCCGTAGAGGTAGGTTAAACCATGGAGGTAGGTCTACCTCTAGAGGTAGGTCTAACCCTGGAGGCAGGTCTTACCCTGGAGGCAGGTCTTCTCATAGAAGCAGTCTATCTTTGGGAGGCGGAGTCTTCCCCTAGAAGCAGGTCTAACCCTGGAGGCAAGTCTTCTCATAGAAGTAGATCTAACACTGGAGGCAGGTCTTCCCCTAAAAGCAGGTCTAACCCTAGAGGCAAGTCTTCTCATAGAAGCAGGTCTAACAATGGAAGCATGTCTTCCCATAGAGACATGTTTTACCCAGGAGACAGGTCTTCCCATACTAAATTAACCTCTCCTTGCCAAGTGGCAGGTCTTCCAAAATTGGTTGAATCAACTACTCCCCATACTTTCTTAGTTTGGGCCGATAGGTTTAGACTAGGGTAGTAACGATTGCAGGTCTCCCAAACCAGGCCGAATCAACTACTCCCCCTACTCTTCTAGTTGATTCGGCCCAAACTAAGAGAGTAGAGGGGTAGTTGATCCGGTCTGGTTCGGGAGACCCTGCAATTGTTACTCCCCTAGTCTAGGCCTATCGGCCCAAACTAGGAGAGTAGGGAGAGTAGTTGATTCATCCTGTTTTGGAAGACCTGCAACTTGGCAAGTATGGGTTAATTTAGTATGGGAAGACCTACCTCCCAGGTAAGACTTGTCTCTATGGGAAAACCGGCTTCCAGGATTAGACTTGCTTATATGAGAAAACCTTCGTCCAGGGTTAGACCTGCTTCTAGGGTAAGACATACTTCTATGGGAACACCACTTCTTGCTCTGCTGACTCGGCTTCTGCTTACACGACTCGGCTCTTTCTCTGCCTCTCGGGTGTATCTTTGCCTTGGAGTCTTCGCTTTCGGTGAGTGGCTTTGGAAGGCTATTTGCTTTTTCCGCTTCTTGACATAATGCCAGAACTTTTTCCCAGTACAAATACTAGGCTTGAGCTAGAGCCATTCCTTGGAAATAGCCTTGATTTGAGCGTTTTGAATTCTTCAACTGATCTAGGCTCAGATCCATTATCAGGTATAGCATCATTATCTTTTCCTGTTGGGATACCACCATACTGTTTCAGCACTTCATGAACTCGAGCATCTTGCTTTTTAGAGAACTCCTCAAATCTTGCTTCAATAATTTTCCTTTTCTCGACATTGGCACAACAGAGTGCTCAATGGGTAGGGTTACGGGGAGTTTGCTCATGATGGAGGCAGTAATATGACCTTGCTGGGGGGGTTCAGCTATCATCAAAGTTAGATCCTTCGAACTTTCCCCCTCAGCTATTTTACCCTTCTTCTCAGCTGAACTTTTCTTAGCTGCATTTTTCTTCAGCTGTTCTTCTTTTGATTCCTTTAGGAGCTCCTCTTCCTCCTTTTTGGCATCATCAAAGGTAAGAGGAACTCCAGGGAACATGCCTGCGAGCATGAAATCCAGTCTCCTTATAGCTGAGTTCTATTTGGAGTCAGCTGCGTCATATGCTGCTCAAAATTATGAGCGAGTTGCCTTGGACTCAGTTGCCACTAACTTCATCTCAGCCATGAGTAGGCTGAATTTGTCATTCATAGCATTCTCAAGTCGCAGAATTTCTTTCTGTTGAAATTGTTGCAGCAGCTCCATTTCAGTTTTGTGAGACTCATGTAACCTTTCGATGTATTCCTGCATCATTTGTCTGATCAAGGTGTTGTCAGCACTCCAGACAAGCATTCTTCCATATAGTGCCTTGAAATAATGAACTTGCTCGAGTCGAATGGCAGTCTGCTGTTGAGACCACTCCCTGATTTGTACCACGATCCCTCTCAAGTCTGCTATGAGAGTGGGCTCCCTATTGTCCAGTTTTAAGTCTAGTGAGGTCTGGTGTCGTTCGATCTTCTGAATCTCCTCACAGATCTTCTTGAAGACCTCGCGGATCTCAGCTCTCACTTGATTCAGCTGCGGGCCATTCTGCATCGAAGTCAAAATCTGCTAGTACAATAGTGTCAGTAGGAACTATGGGATCTTCTCTTACAGTAAACCTCATTTGTTCAGCAGTTGTCTCTTCTTCCAACTCAGGCATGATTTTGGTAAATGGAAACATCTCTTGAAAGGCATCATCGCGCACATAAGGGATGGTCTGCGAAGTTTGTGCCTGAGATGACTTAACTTGGTTTGCCTCGGCTGCGGGAGCTTTTTTGGCATCTATCACAGCTGTGGGAGCCTGCGATGGAGCTGGTGGAGTCATTACTGCTGCAGCTATGGGAGCCTATGCAGATGACTCGGTTCCAGCTGGGGCTTGTGGAATGTTTTGCCCAGCTGACTGAGTCTCAGCTATCTTAACAGTTTCCTTGGTCTCAGTAGATTCTTCTAAATGATATACATCTTCCTCTGCCGCATCATCAGCGTCATCGGATGATGATGAGACTTGTGGAGTTGGCTCATCATCAAAGTTGTACTTTTGGCGAGCTGCTTTCTCACTGATTTGGCTCTTTAGATTTTTTAACATCCTCTTTGACTGGAGTAGACTCAGCTTCATCTTCGGATCCCAAGAAAGATGTGTCTAAGTTTTCCTGGGAATCATGAAGTGCGCTTATTTCATGTTCTGCATCAGCGACGTCTAGATGAGGAATGTTCTGAGCTTCTTGACCAGTACCCAGAGAAGTCTCAACCTCCCTTGGGCCTTCAATACCCCCAGCAGACTCAACTGATATGAGGCCTTCAGTTGTCCCTTCGACAGTCTCAACTGTCTTAGGGTCTTCTATATTCCCTTCGACAGTCGCAGCTGTCTTAGGGTCTTCGACCATAGCATCCATAAGAGTCTCAACTCCTTGGATTGCACTTTCACTGCCCAGAGTGTTAACTCCCAGGGCATCACCATCTTGTGCATATACTGTAAGAATAGTGTCATTGGCCTTCAAAGCAACTGACACTTCAGTTGGGACAGACGAACTGTCCGAGCTTCGTCAATGTCACTCTGCTGAGGTTCTTTTTCTTTTTCTACTTCGCCTCTTTGATTCATGGTTGAGTCTTCCATAACATCCTCCAACCTTACTGTGGTGGAGAGAGTTTCCCCTCAGCTGGCTCACTAGCTGAGTGACTGATAATGGGGTCACTCTGCTCCTGACTCGCGGCTTTTTCCTTTGAGTGCTCAGCCACTGGGGCAGGTGGTAACACACCTTCTTCAGGGGTTGGCTCAACTTGGGTGCCTGATTTCCCAGTTTCATCGCCAGTGCCCTTGGATTCATCCTCTGATTGCACGGGAAAGTGGCTGCAGCAATATCTGAGGCAATCTGTTGTACCACTCCCAGAGGATCAATTTGCAGGAGAGATTGAGATGATTCTCCTGGTCCTTCTAACAATTGCTGCTCATGGATTGCTCTGGATTCCCTCACAGCCTGCTGCATATCTAACTTCTCGGCTGTAGTTGTGGGATCCTCATCACTTTTAGAAAACACATCAAGATGTGTATGAGTGTGACCTGGAGAGCCTGTAAATTCGCAAATTTTAGACTTTTCCAGTGCTCGAGTTCACTCTTCAGCTTTATCCTTTTCATCCGCCTTTATGATGCGGAGGATATCCATACAGTTTTCTTCGTCAAGAGCTTGGCTGACAGTTGCAACTCCAAGAAATCGGAGCAATTTTTCTTCTTCTTCTTCTATATACTCAGGGTGAGTGAACTGCACCCTTGAGTGATCCAGCTTCCATGTTGTCCATTCTTGTAGATGTCGCTGGATGTCTGGATAAAGTGGAGAATACATAATTACATCGTCATCATCTTCTTCTCCTTCTTCTCCAATTTCTAGAATTTGAGGCAAGAGACCTTGCTCTTCCTCAGATGCAACAACATCAGTTGCAGGGGGAGAGACAACCTTTTCAATAGAAGGCTCGGTTGTCTCTACTGCTTCACTCTCCTCAGTTGTCTCCAGCACATTTGGGTCTTCAACAGGTCTCCGCTGATCGCCCTCAGCAGACTTTATGGATTCATCAATCACTTCAGGAGATTGCTCTTCCTGAATATGAGCAGTCTCAACTTCTTTTGCTGGCTAGGTAGAAGATTCAGCTTTTTTCTTCTCAAGTTCAGATCGCTTGAATAATCTTTTCTTCCTCAGAGGAACTTCTGGTTCAACATCCTCTGGTTCGTCAACAGTGAACATTGTTGGGTTTTTCTTAGAGGCAGCTGCCTTTCTCATCTTGGCAGTCCTCTTCTTTCTTATGGCTGGAGAAAGGAGAGAGGGTTCCTTCTCAGTCTCTGCTGGGGCGGGAGACTCTATTTGCAGGCAGGGGACTCTCTTTGTAGGGCGGTGCTTTCTTTTACTTAGCTGCAGGGGCAGCTTTCTTCTTCGGGGGATGGGTAGCAATTGTGTCCTCGGGGTCAGCTGATTCCCCTTTCACTCGTATTTGTCTTCTTTGTATGGGCTTTTTTCTGGGCACCTGAGAGGTTTGCCCTAAACATCTTCTTGTTTACGTGGAAGGGCTTGCCATGGCGAAGAGCAATACCCTTCACTTCCAGCAAATGGTCAATCACAAGGCCATATCCTAGTGAGCATCCAAAAGACCCATCTTCCTTGAAGGTCCTGTTCATCATGTTCTGGAAGAGTCTGTTGTAGACGAACTCAGCCCAGTTGACCTTCTTCCCTTTCATGATCGCAGTCATGACGATCAGCTTAGTCTTGGACAACTGATTGAAGCTGCCAAATTTCATGTCAACATATTTCAAGACGATATCCATCAAATTGTGATAGTCGCCCTTCAACAACTTCTTATCTGTTGTGTAGACCACCTTAGCAACACACTTGGGTTTGGCTACTTTCTCCCATGCAGCAACCAAGTCAACATTAGCTTCGAATATCTCCTTCATTCCTTCCGACGGCAACAACAGTGCTCAGCAAGGTCCTTCGCACTGATTTTTATGTCCTTGCTGTGGACAGAAGACTTGATTCCTTCGTCCTGCACCTCTGCTTAACGTAAAAACATCGCTACCTCCACAAGATAGGTATGCGAGTACTCCATGGTCAGAAATAGGGATGGCAATTTCCTCCGAACCCGACGGAGGATTCGATACCCGACCCTAACGGAGGAGGGTATGGAGGGTAGTTTTATACCCGATTAAATAAATGGGTACGTGGGTATGGGTATTTTTGGGTATGGGTATGGAGGTGGGTCTAGGTACATCCTACCCATACCCTACCCGATACCCGATTAAATAATAATATTATATATATATATAATATATCTACATATATATTTATTTATAATATTTTACATATATTTTTTTTTATTTATACAACTCTATTTATTTATATTTAAAGAAAAGGATTTTTTCCCCAAGTCTCAACCAAAATCTACAAACCCACTAACACTTTTGTTTAATCCTTTTTAATATTTTGCTATATTTTTATAATATTTAGTTCGCTAATTCTTTATCGTATTCTTTTTCCTTATTGTTTCCTTAAGAATTTAGTAAATATCAATATATTTATTTAAATAACTCAAATTTCTCTTTAAAAAAAGAAATAACTTAAATTTGAAAAAAATACAATTGTAAGTGGTAAGAGGGTATGGGTAGGGTATGAATACCCGATCATCCGATGGGTATGGGGATGGGTATGAAAACAGAATACCCGATGGGTATGGGTATGGGTATGGGTATGAGTATAATAAATGGGTATGGGGATGGAGGATATAGAATCCTACCCGAATCCTACCCATTGCCATCCCTAGTCAGAAATGCCTTGAGATCTGACTTTTCTAACATCTTCGCTATTTTCATAACAAGGGTCTCATCAGCACCCTATTTCACCATTCCGTCGAAGTCCACTGACGAACCTGAGTGGATTTTCTTTGAGAGCTTAACATAGTCAAGCTTTGGTGCCATTTTTAGAGAATTTCACCAAACGAAAAGTGTAGAACGTGCTTGAGAGTACTTAAAGTTTTCGAGAAAATAGAACTTTGCTTTGCTTTGCTTTGAAGATGAACAGTTTCCGTAATGAGAGAGAAGATTAAAATCCGTATATAAGGGTTATGAAAGGACATGTCTTCGGATTTTGAATTTTTGATCAAGATCAATGACTCAGATTAAGACATCAAAACCGCATTTAATTCATAGCATTTAATGCAACAACATTTTATATCCAATCATATGCTTACTGTGCAGCTTTTAATATGACCGTCATTATTACGTTGACGTCATCCTTAAAAACATTCCCGCTCATTTAAAATGACTGCGTTTTTGTCACTTAACTCATAAATGATTCAGCTCATATCCAACGTGACTTAACTCTGCTTCCCTCTTCTCATGAAGTGACTCAGTTGTTAGCAAACTCGATACAGCTGACTTCTCGATAAGACTGTTTCACTTGGCTGAAGTGTGAAACTTGTTTTGCTCTTATTTTCTCATCTTCTTTCTCTGCTGATTGAGTTTTCTAAGTTTCAACTCAGCTCAATTAACCCTAACTCATTCTTGAGCTCTTCAAATCTTGATTCACATAGAGGCTTTGTGAATATATCAGCTAACTGCTTATCAGTTGAGATGAATTCCAAGGTGATGTCTTTCTTTTCAACATGATCTCTTATGAAATAATATCTGACATCAATGTGCTTTGTTCTTGAATGCAACACAGGATTTTGAGTTATTGCAATAGCTCTAGTGTTATCACACATAATTGGAATCTCTCTTTCTTCAATCTCATAATCTCTCAGTTGCTGTCTCATCCATAAGACTTGGGCACAACAAATTTGCCCCATGACTAAATACTCGCCCTTGTTTGTGGATGTTGCTATTGAGTTTTGTTTCTTACCAAACCAAGAAACCAATCTATTTCCAAGCATTTGACATGTACCTGAAGTACTCTTCATGTCAATTCTACATCCAGCATAGTTTGAGTCTGAGTAACCACTAAGCTTGAATCCACCTTCATTTGGATACCATAAGCTAACTTGCTGACATCCCTTCAAATATCTTAGGATTCTCTTAGCTGCAGTCATGTGGCTCTCCTTTGGTGCAGATTGAAATCTTGCACATACACCTACTGCAAAGGTGATGTCTGGCCTGCTTGTTGTTAAATAGAGCAATGATCCAATGAGTGCTCTATATCTGGTTTGATCTACAGCCTTGCCATCTGCATCCATGTCCATCTTGACTGATGTATTCATAGGAATCTTCACAGAAGACTTCTCTTCCATACCAAATTTCTTCATCAAATCTCTGGTATAATTGGTTTGGCTTATGAAGGTTCCATCCTTCAATTGCTTGACTTAAAGTCCTAGGAAGAAAGTCAGCTCTCCTATCATGCTCATCTCAAATTTACCTTGCATGAGATTCGAGAACTTATCACATAGCTCTTTGTTTGTCGATCCAAAAATGATATCATCCACATATATTTGAACAAGCAATATACTCTCTCCATCTTGAATTCTGAAGAGTGTTCTGTCAACTTTGCCATTGGTGAATCCATTGTCAGTTAGAAATTGAGACAATGTATCATACCATGCTCTTGGTGCTTGTTTCAATCCTTATAATGCTTTCTTGAGCTTATATACCTTATCTCCAATAGTTTTCTGCTCAAAACCTGGAGGTTGTTCAACATAGACTTCTTCCTCTAGCAGTCCATTTAGAAATGCACTCTTCACATCCATTTGATATACGGTGGAGTTCTTATGTACAACATAAGCAAGAAACATCCTTATTGCTTCCAATCTTGCAACAGGAGCAAAGGTTTCATCAAATCTATACCCTCTTCTTGGCAATACCCTTTGGCTACCAATCTTGCTTTGTTTCTCACAATAGATCCTTCTTCATTCATCTTGTTCCTGAAAACCCATTTTGTGCCAATTACATTCTGATGGGTTGGTCTCTAAACCAATTCTCATACTTTGTTTCTTTCAAACTGATTCAGCGCTTCTTGAATGGCTTAAATCCAATGTGTGTTATCCAATGCTTGAGACACATCTTTAGGCTCTATTTGGGAAATAAAACAAGTGAACATTGCTTCATGTTGTGCTCTGGATCTGGTTCTTATGCCATCTCTAACATCTCCAATAACTAACTCTGGTGGATGGTCTCTCAGCCATCTCATATCAGGTTGGAGTAAGTCTGCTGGATTCAACCGTCTCGCAGCTAAGTTGTCTTGAACAACTCTTTCATCTTCATTCAACTGCAGACTTTCCAGCTGTCTTTGAGATTCAGCTATCTCATCTTCATCTGGGTTGCTTGCTCTCACTTCAGCTTCAACATAAGGACTCTTCTGTATAGTTAGTTGACTCACCTTATCAGCTAACTTTTCAATGTCTTCTCCATTTACATTAGGTTCATCAAAAACCACATGGATAGACTCTTCTGTGACCATAGTCCTCTTGTCCAGCACTATATAAGCTTTGCTCTCAGCTGAGTATCCCAAAAAGATACCTTCATCAACTTTAGCATCAAAAGCCTTCAAATTATCTTTGCCATTGTTATGGATGAAACATTTACATCCAAATATTCTGAAATATCCAACATTTGGCTTTCTCCATGTCCAAATCTCATAGGGAGTCTTGGTTACTTGCATGTTTATCATGCATCTATTTTGAGTATAGCATGTTGTGTTAATGGCTTTAGCCCAAAATCTCTTAGGGAATCCAGCTTCAGCTAACATGGTCCTTGCAGCTTCCTTGAGAATTATGTTCCTTGTTTCAGCTACTCCATTCTGTTGTGGAGTTCTTGCTACAGATAACTCAAGTTTCCACTTATGCTAGCTGGTTCAACTGGACCAAATAGATCCATATGCAACAGATGTAATATCCTTGTTGAAGAAGGACTTGGCTTGTCCTTGAATGAGGATTTTATTTGCTTTCCCATCTGGAATGCAACACATACACTTTCTTTCTTGTACACTGAGTCTGGCAATCCTTCTACAAGATGACTCCTTGCAAGCTTGTTGATTGTCTTGAAGTTCAGATGACTCAGCTTCTTGTGTCACAGCCAACTTGATTCGACTATGCTCTTTGCTAGCAGACAAATGCTTGGTGTAGCAGTAGACCAATCTACCACATACATATTCTTATGTCTTGATCCTTGCAACACTATTTCATTTGATTCAGCATCTTTGATCTGGCACAGTCCCATATTAAATCCAACATTGTAGTCCTTGTCACAGAGTTCGCTGATGCTTAGCAAGTTGAAGTTTAGGCAAGCAACATCTGTGATTTTTAATCCATTCTTCTTGATAGATCATGTGCCTTTGATTTCCCCTGGAGCTACATTTCCTCCAAATATGACTTTTGCACCTCTAATCTCCTTGAATATTGATAGGTTTTTCTTGTTTTCTATCATATGTCTGGAACAGCCACTATCCATGTACCAGGTTCCTTGGCACTCAACTCTTCCTTGAACCTGCAATCACGAAAATCAGTTTTTAGGCACCCATACTTGCTTGGGTCCGGAGGGTTAGGGCTATAAGATGATCCAACCAACCTATAGCCAAAGGACTTGACTCTAAGAGGTTGCCATCTATCAGTGCCATAATCATAGTGCACATTAGCAAATTGCTTCGGGGTTTTAGGTTCATACAGTTGTCTCTTTTGTCTATATGCCTGTGTGTGTGTTTTAGCAATTGCTTTCTTAGGATTATTGTGATAATTCTGAGTGTAGTGCTTGGGTGCATATGTGTGTTGATAATAGCTCTTTTGCCTTTGGAATGACCTTTGCTGAGTTTTTGGTCTTGCCATCTAGGCTTGTATTCCATAGGTCTTTGATGATGTTTCACATTATTCCAATCAGCATAGTTTGGATAGTTTCTACCATTCTCATCATATGTGTTTCTCTGATGAAACTTTTGGGGTTTTTGGTAGCTCTGTTTGCTTTTCACAGAGTATTTTCTGTATGGAGTTTGCTAAGGAACTCGGCTGGATTTCTTCTCAGTTGTCCTCTCAGCATACTCAACTAGTTGTTTTCCCTTTCCTTTGTATCCAAGGCCAGTTTATTTGTGATTGTGCTTAGGAGTGTATATGGGTGCAACATTTGGTGTTTTGGATTTTTGAGATGCTTCATTGCTTGAAGATCCTTTTTTTCCAAAATCACTCTTGGAGTTTGACTGTGCACAAAGGAATTAAACCCTATGCCTATCTTATCTCCACATTCTTTTTTACTCATGATAAGATCATCCAATGATTTGGATCCCTTTGTAAATGAGGCAATCACATTTTTTAGATCTTTTTCCCTCTTTTCTATAGCAGCTAACCCTGCTATGATCTTAGCATTCTCAGCCTTCAACTTAGTGTTCTCATCAGCTATATGACTCAGAGTACTCAACTCTTTAGTCAGCTGTGAGTTGTGGCTTTTAATATGGCTGTTTTCCTCATTTAGGATTGTGTGTGAGGATTTTATGTGCTCAAAATCTTTTCATCATTTTGCCTAATGAATCATAAAGATCAGTGGGTGATGAAGTGTGCGTATCACAGTCACTGTCACTTGAATCTGAATGGGATGAGTTAGAGTGCACCTCATCTTCTTGATCTGGTTGATCTTGTTCTTTAGCCATAAGGCAGATCATGGCCTCTTCTTCAGAGTCACTTGAGTAGTCAGCTTCACTACTCTCTGAATCTGTTGCTTCTTTAGACTTTTGTCTCAAATAGCCAGATCTCGGCGGCCCAACATGGTTTTCTTCTTTCCTGTCTTCTTTCTCTGAAGATTTCTCTTTCTTCTTCATTCTTATATTTGTTGACTGGTGGATAGGAACAATCAACTGCAAAATGTCCTGGTTGTCTGCAGTTCCAACACAGGTTCTCAGCTCTTTCTGTTCTTGGGTTATCAGCTCTCTGATATTCAACCATTTGATGCTCAGCTCTCTTGGGTGGCCTATCTTCCCTTGACTTAGAGGGAGTTGAATGTCTCCTGGAGGTTTCACCCTTGTTTCTTTTATAGTTCTTATTGAAGAACTTGTTGAATCTTTTAACCATTAGGGCAATCTCCTCCTGGTTTATGGCTTCATTGGGTTTTTCAACCAAGGCTGGTCTTTCCTCAGCAGCAGCTTCTTCTCCTTCAGCTGCATCTTCTCTTATTGCAGCCGTGTTCACTTTCAATATTTGCAGTGACCCATCCTCTATCACAAGCCATATTTCATCGTATAGAGCAGATAAATGAGCATGCATACGAATTTTTCAATCATCAAATTCTTCAATAGTGAACATAGGAATGCATGTCAAATTTGCGTCCATGATAATAACTTTGTTTAAAAGTGAAATATTTTGAAAATACAAGTGTTTAAAACCTTTTTGAAAAGATAGAGATCTAGTTCAATAACCAGTGCGGAAGGCTCAATGAACCAACCGCTCTGATACCACTTGTAGGTCCCAAGGGGTATGAGTAAGGTTTAGAAGAGGGGTGAATAAATCTTACCAACTTTTCGATTTTAGTCCTTTTTAAATATAACAGAGTTAACCCAAACAACTTTGTCCTTGAGGGACAGCTAAGTTAGTTATTCAGCTGAGTTAGCCACTAAACAAACGATAGAGCTGTTGATAAAATAACTCGGTTGTTTAACCTAAACTTTAACTTGGTTGTATTGGTTTTATCAGCGGAAGACTTAACACCCTTGATTTGTTTTAAGTTTGTTTTAACACTTGATTTTTAGCACTTGGTTATTAATCAGTTGGATAGCAAATATGAGTTTTATCAGCAGATATGATGTAAGTATGCAGAAATGTAAATGTGCTGAAAGATAAATGACACATATAATTTTTATAGAGGTTCGAAGATGGGGTAATTCTTCTAATACTATCTTCTCCAACTCCTGGAGGAATCCACTATGTAACAGATCAGTTTACAACGTGGTCAACAGTCTAGAGATATCCTTGGTCACACAGTTGGCTTCTCTTGTGACTCAACTTCTTCACAGGGCAGCTGTCTTGCTACTTCAGCTCACTTCTCAAGCTCTTGGATTTGATCACGAAGCCCTCCAATAACTTGATATTGGTTCAACCTTGAACCTTCCTACAATCCTCCTTGGAAAGTAGACCCCTTTTGATTCTTCAAAAGTTTCCTCTTCAATAGATTTGAAGTTGTCTTTCCTTCACAGCTTTGTGTTGGATCGATTTCCTTCGTCTTTCAGGCTTGAGGATTTGCTTGAATATACTTGAGAATATTGCAGGTTAATTGCTTGAATATTGCTTGGTTGTTCGTGGTTCAAGAAACCTTTTTTCAATAAATTCCTCATCCTTTTATAGTGCACTTTTGAAATTTTGCCCGTTGAAGAGATGTGCTAATTTCAAAAGTCACTTTGTGTTCGTTGGCTTGTCTTGTCTGCAGTCCTTGATGTTGACATTTCCTCATATTAAATGTCTTGCAGCATTTCAGACTTTCTGACACGGTGCAGTGCTTCCCATTGGTTTATTCTTCTTGCACAAAATTGGTACTAACACTTTACTTCTGACAACTCTGGCATGTTACTATTCTGAGTAACATTCTTGACTTTCATCAACGGATCTAACTCAGTTGTCTTGACTTGACTGCTGTCTTTTAATCCCCAGGTGACTTGAGTCTGCTTCAATCCTTGGATGACTCAACTGTCACTTCAACTTGAGACTTGGCTTCCTGAGTTGACTTGACTGACTCTTCTCACAGCTGTTCCTCGGTTGATTCTCCTTCAGTCGAGTTCTTGACTTTCTTCTTTGCCATACTCAGCTGTCATACAGCGGAGTCTTCAATTTAGTCTCCAGTTGACTTCTTGTATTTCTTGGCATAGCTGACTTGACTCAGCTCTCTCAGGCCTAACTATTACAATACAAATTACAAGGAAAATGGGGTGGCAATTTTGTAGTTTATGTTTTACATGGTATCATCAAAATCTACAAAATAAATATCCTAACAAAATTAAGCAATGCGAAGAAGGTATTTATATTTCACAATCAAAATATACAAAAGAACTTTTGAAGAAGTTCGGCATTGAAGAAGGAAGAATCGTCTCTACTCCTATGGCAACTAATATCAAGATTGACAAAGATGAAAAAGGCAAGTCGGTTGATGAATCCAAGTATCGAGGTATGATTGGTAGTTTACTTTACTTAACAGCAAGTAGACTGAACATTCTTCATGTCGTATGCCTATGTGCTCGTTTTCAAAGCAATCCTAAAGAATCTCATATGAGTGCCGTTAAAAGGATTTTTCGATATTTAAAAGGCACTATTCAATATGGTTTATTTTATCCAAAGAATGAAAATTTTTCTCTTAACGGTTATAGTGATTCGGACTATGCGGTAAATATTGATGATCAAAAAAGTACTTCCGAATCATGTTAATTTTTAGGCGATTGCCTAGTTTCTTGGTTTTCAAAGAAACAAAATTGTGTTTCACTTTCAACGGCCGAAGCCGAATATATTTCCACGGCTTTTTGTTGTACTCAACTTCTTTGAATGAAATAAACTTTAGCAGATTACAAATGCTCTTTTGAAAATGTTCCTATCTTTTGTGATAACATATCCTCTATAAATATTGCTCAAAACCCGGTTCATCATAACCGTACTAAACATATTGAGATTCGACATCATTTTCTAAGGGATTGCGTTTCAAAACGAAAAATTGAGATATCTTTTGTACCATCTCAAGATCAATTAGCCGACATCTTTACAAAACCGCTATCTTCCGAGACTTTTGCTTCAATACGAGCTCATTTAGGCATAATGCATATTGAATGAGGTCTATGTTTGCAATTAGCACGTTTTTAAAACTTAGGGGCGAAAAATCGGATTTTTGGATCAAATTTCAGAAGTTTTTCAAAACAGACTTATCCAGTGACCAACTGGGGTGAGGTCGACTGGTTGCCCTCTACCTGGACCCGTCGACATCACCCTGGACCGGTCGCCCTCCCTGATTTTTTGGATAAAATGTCTTCTGTTTCCAGACTTAGCCATTTTTGGCTCTACCCCTCCATTTTTCGACCCCTTTGCAATTTTCACACACAATTCACTCCAAATGAATTTTGTTGTATAAATTCTATATCTTGGACTTCATATTACTCGTTTATCGTCATTGTTGCTCATCTTTACCGATTAAATGGTAAGAATTCATATCCTTTATCTCAATTGGGTTGAACCCTTGAGAACTTGATATATCGTCTATATCTTGCTGCAATTTATATATGTTTGTGATGAGCTTATTAATTGTTGTTGATAACTTTTTGGCTTGATTACATTTACAAAGGCTATATATATCTTTTGTTTTATTCGACGACGCAAGTGTTCGATAAAATCTTTCAATGAAAATTTCATATTTTACATGATTCTCTCGATTTCAAAGTCTTATAAGTTTATGTTAGATAAATATTTTTAACATGATTTTGATGATTTTGTTTAACTGAGTTTTTACACCAAAACAATGTCCCTAAATGTTGTCCAAATACTCCCAATTGATTTAAAATATTTTTACTAATTTTTTGGAGTATTTCTTGAAGTTTATTTTTGACAAAAATCGGACAACACTTCTATTTTGAGGTCAACCGGTCGCCCTAGAGGGCATCCCGTACCTGAAAGTCGAAATTTGAAACATAAACAAAGCTGGGGATAAAAATAGGGAGGTCGACCGGTGCCTGGACAATGGCCTGATTAGAGAATCATTCCTGTATTGAAAAATGAGGAGTGCAACCGGTCTAACAGGGGGTCGACCGGTCGGACCCCCCGTCGATCGGTCCCCCTGTGTAAAATAGTGCGATCTATTTTCAAATTTCTATTTCTACTCGACCGGTCGATCTATGTTTTTGACAGCAAAATTCAAACCGTTGAACAACCATATTCTGCAAGATTTTCTTTAACAATTTTGTACTATATTTCTACATCTTGTGATCTTCTTTTTGTAGACAAAAGTGGAGATGGGGGAGCCTATGTTGGAGATCCAATCTTGAAGACTCTCCTATAAATAGAGGAAGATTTGAAACAACAAAGACATAACAACACAAGCAAACACGCAACAAGAAATCTGCAAATTTCTCTAAGCTTTCACATTCAACATTCTTGTTGTATCATAGCCTAAGTATTTCACTTTCACATCTTGAGGTCTAGGCTTAATTCTTGATTACACTTGCACTTCAAAGTTGTATACTTCTTTATCGAGTTGTAATCTTGAATTTGTGTTCGTCATTCAACACAGGATATCCTTGTGAGTGTTCTTGTGGTAAGAACACACTTGGGTGATCTAGGTGTTAGGTGTTAGAAGACTGTGGTAATCTTCTTATTGAAGAGTTTGGTGCTCTTTTGAGGTGTTGAAGAATTTGGTGTTCTTCAAGATGGAAGATTGTGGTAATCTTCACAAGGTGCCGTAGAAGATTGTGGTAATCTTCAAGGGAGATTGTGGTAATCTCCAAAGAGGTGTTGTAAGGTGATGTTGTAATAATTTTGGTAATTATAAATAAAACCTTTTTTCTATTTTTGAAATCCATCCTGGAGATACTGGGGTGGCAGAGGATTAGGCCCTAGGTGGGTTGAATCGACGTGTGTTGTTTATTTCCCGCATCTTCATTCTTGTCATTGCTTATTCATTAGAAAAAAGGGCATAATTCTGAAAATCGGCATAATCTATTCACCCCCCTCTAGATTATCGTAGCCACTTGGACTAACAGTTTATAGAGATCATGTTTTTCAAATCAAATGAGCTTTTACAAATCAAATGATAGATTTTCCCTTTTCTTTGGAATTTAAGCTTCATTATTCGAAAAGCTCGATAAATCGGTCCAAATGCGCACTTTGATATGATTATTTGATGTTTTATCGTGCTAACATTATTTTTGATGATTCCAAAGGGCGAGAAACAGAAATAAGCTCTTTAGCTCAAAGAAGCTAAAATAAGCTCGCGAAAAAAAGCTATATATTGTGGCTCCTAAAAGCCAAAAGTTGTATATCATACTTAGTCCATTTGATGTGTTATGGACTTTATACTTGCTTGACGATGTCTTTTTGACAGGGGGAGCTTCTAAGCTCATTATATTCAAGTTTTCATTGTAAAAGTTGAGCTTTTAGCTTTTGTTTAATTGTTTATATATTTATCTTGATGTGCATGTTGATAGGGGGAGTTTTTACAAATGTTCTTGAAAATCTTTACTCCCATCCTTATGACTATTATGCATGGAATGATGTAGCTCAAAACGAATAGTTATTTTTTGACCGGAAAATTTGTTTTGTTTTCAAAATCGACCTCTTAGAATTGTTTTGGTTTGTAATCATCAAAAAAGGGGGAGTTTTTTAGATAAATATTTTATCATGATTTTGATGATTTTGTTTAACTGTATTTTTACACCAAAACAATGTTTCTAAATGTTGTCCAAATACTCTCGATCGATATAAAATATTTTTACTAATTTTTCGGAGTATATCTTGAAGTTTATTTTCAACAAAAATTGGACAACACTTCTTTCTCGTGTTGGACCGGTCGCCCTGTCAGAGTTGAGTTTTAAAACAGAAAACGGGATGGAGAGATTTTCAAGGGGGTCGACCGGTCGACCCGGAGGTCAACCGGTGTGGGTGATCGGTGCCTGTGTTGATTGCTAAGATACAGAACTCCCTGTATTTGATTTTGGGGCATGGCAACCGGTCCACACAGGGGTCGACCGGTCCAACCCCATGGTGACTGGTCCCCTGTGTATTTTCATATGAAAACTTTCAAACCCTTGTTTCTATTCGACCGGTCGCTATATACTTTTGATAGCAAACTAACCGTTGAGCGTGCAGACAACTTTTCCTCATTTTAGGGGGTTGATTTCTAACAGCTATAATCTTGATTTTAATTGCATTTTTTTTTGTAGAAATCAAACTCCAAGAAGGAGCCTATGTTTGGAAATCAATCCAAGACCTCCCCTATAAATAGAGGAAACATTCAAGCAACAAAATACAACACAACAACACAAGCAAATACATACAAGCAAACACTTTGTTCTTCATTGTCATATTTCTTGTTGTAATAGCCTAAGCTCTTGCACTTGCACATTTTGAGGTCTAGGCTTTTATTCGATTACACTTGCACTCAAAGTTTGTATACTTCATTATCGAGTTGTAATCTTGAATTTTGTCAATCATCCAAAACACGATATCCGCGTTGTTGTTCTTGTGGTAAGAGCACACTTGGGTGATCTTAGGTGTTGAAGAGTGTGGTACTCTTCATAGATGAAGGAAGATTGTGGTAATCTCCTTGAAGGTGTTGTAAGAAGATTGTGGTGATCTTCAAAGGTGGTGGTGTAATAGTTGTGGTAACTATTAATAAAATTATTTTTCTTTTTTGAAATCCATCCCGGAGATACTGGGGTGGTAGAGCACGTAGTCCCTAGGTGGGATGAAGCTCTATAAATTATTGTGTGTTGTTTATTTTCTGCATGTATACTCTTGCTATCATCTTCATATTCAAAAAAGATGGCAAAACTCGAAAAATCGGCATAATCTACTCACCCCCCTCTAGATTATCCTAGCCACTTGGACTAACAAAACCTGCCTCTAGGGTTAGACCTGCTTTTAATGGAAGACCTGCCTCTAGGTAAGGCCTACTTCTATGGAAAGACCTGCCTCCAGGGTTAGACCTGCTTCTATGGGAAGACCGCTCCGTGGTAAGACTCGCTTCTATGGGAAGACCAGCCTCCAGGGTTAGACCTACCTCCATGTTCTGACCTATCTCTACGGAAAGACCTAACATGCATTAAATGCGGAAGTAACATTAGTATTTGACATAAAGCATAAAGGTGGGAAAACCTGACATGCATTAAATGTGGAAAACACATTAGGATGTGGCATAAAGCATAAATGTGGGAAGACCTAACATGCATTTATGTGAAGGACACCTTGATGTGACATAAAACATAAAGGTGGGATAGACCTGCAGAGAAATAAGTACAAGTATGGTAGACCTACATAAAACTATCCATGAGGCATTATAAAAGGGGTAAAATTATCATCATCTTATCCATCTCTTTTACATTCAATTTTTCCATATTTTTATACACACTTCTTTTATTTACTAACTTGATCGTCGGAGTGGTAACGCCGGAATCCTTCCAGTAGTCTTGTGTAGGAAGACGGCGGATGATCGAGTTAGGAATCTTGGGAGGTCTCAATTTTTGGGACCGATGAATAATGATATAAATATCATACCTACTATTTTAGTAAAAAATTCAAGAAATAATTTAAAGCTACTATACAGTCTATATTCTATACTTGTGATATGGCATCAGCTATGCTAGGCCAACTCATCTGACGGGTTCGTCATGGTCAGATCTGCTAGAGTTGACCGCTATACTTTTGGAGCGGTGCAACTCGGACATTGGGTTAGGTTTGACTCATGTAGACCTGAACATGGAGTGCAAGACTAGGGATTCATTGAAGTAACATTAGGCCTTGGATGGATGAATTTGGAGCTAAGGATTTCAAATTTATAATAATAAATCCATTGAGGTTATATGGATGAAGTCATTTTGGAGGATTTCAAATGTGAGGCCCCGACTTTTATCAACATAAGACACGATATTGTATAGTGATGAATTATTTGGCTAAGTGTCACAAACATATTATTAATGAAACGTGACGTGATTTTATTTATTCCTTCCAACGTCAAATTACACTTTCTTATTTTCGAGCGTACCAATTTTAATTCCTTCTCTAGTATTAATATTTGATTGATTAAGTACGACTTTAGAAATATTGGACCCTCGATAATTTAGGAGTACATTTCAATCCTTATCAAATATTCCACCTTATTTTATAATACATCCCCAACTAATTTCTAATTTATTTTGAGAACTACACATTTTTTATTTCAAATCCTTAATTTTAAACTCCTATATATTTATCTATGAATACTTATACATTTGTTTCCCTCAATTTTACAACAAAAAAGAAAACAATTTTTTTTATCATCATATGCCCTTATTTTCGGCCATATCCTTTTAAAATGGGGGAATTAACTCATTGTTTCTATTATTATTTTTTATTATTTTTGTATCTCAAACAAGATTTAATTATGAGACCAAAAAAAAAAATTTGACATTTTTCCCCTTGAAATTGGCCATATGAGAAAAAGTAGGGATTAATTTCATTTTTTTTCTCTAACCTACAATATTTTAAAAAAAATTACCCTACTAATCCCACTACCCTAATAATTAACAAAACCAAAAAAAAAAATAACCCCCATTTGGCCATTACATAGGAAAACACAACAAAATTCATCTCATCTTACTACAACTTACAAACTCTCTCAATACACTCTCATCCAATACTTAGACACACACAAAATAATCCTCTTCATCTTGTTCCCATTTGGCCGAAAATTTCCACACAATTAAGGTAAGAAATTTTCTTTTCTTTTCATTTTCATTTTATCTTCTTGAAACCTCAAACCTATACCTCTAATTTCTAACTTGATGAATCCTTCTTGTTGAGGTACTCCTAGAGGAATTTTTCTTGAAGAATTAAGAGACCTAGACTTGACTACAAGCTTGAAGAAGAACTTCAAGACTACACACTTTTAAGATGAGAAAATTGTGGTTTTAGTATTTTTTCTCTTGACAACTTGGGGAATTAATTCTTGACTCAAGGATTTGTATTTTTGGAGCTTAAGGACTGACCTATACAAGTTTAAGTTGAAGTTAGATGTTTGAAGAGAAAAATTCATTTTTGGGGACTACTTGAGGACATTAAGGTAAGTAGTAGCCATTTGGTACTAGTGTATTTCTTTAAACTTGAGACTTTAATTTCAGAGGAAATTGCACTTTTGGTCCCATAAGAAAAGGGGTCAAGCACTTTTAGTCCCAAACGATTGTTTTAAGCACATTTAATCCCATATGATTTAAAAGTTGCAATTTTAGTCCCAACACTAACGGAAAACTTAATTGGTCGTTAACTCTATTCTTACGGGACCAAAAGTGCATTTTATCAGAAAATTAATTAAAAAGAAAAGAAAACAAATCTGAAAAATTATCAAACAATTTTTAAATTATTTTCAATTTATTAAAAAAGATATAAAAAAGCTCCAAAAAAATTTAAATCTAAAAATTAAAATATAAAAAATATGATGATTTGTTTAAAAAAATTGAAGTTATTTTCATATCCCAAAAATTGCAAAAACAAGAAAAGTGAAAATTGTTAAAAAAAAACTATACACTTGTTTAAATATCTGAAATTTATTTAAAATATTTTAAAATTCTAAATTAAAAAAACTCAATATTAATTTCAATATACAATTAAAAATCTAGAGAATTTTCTTAAAATCTGAAAAAAAAAAAAAAAAAAAAAAAAGGATTAAGAACTGAAAACTGGAAGATTTTGAAATTATTAACCAAAAAATATGATTATTTTAAAAATTCCAAAAAGGGTAAAAACATTGATTTGTTTACAAAAATAAAATTATTTTAAAAAATATGAAAATTCACGAAAATACTGAAATTGGTTTTAAAACAATCCAAAATTTGTTTAAAAGTCTTAACATTATTCCAAAATCTGGATATTAAAATCTGATAATTTTTAAAAAACTTCGATATTATTTTAAAATATTTTTCGAAGTTTTAAAAAGTGTTTTGATTTTTTTGTTTTGGAATTTAAAATATATTGAAAAATTTAAAGTAAATGTCAATATTTTTTAATAAAATGATTTGTAGTTATTTTGAACAAGTTATATATTTTGTTTTTAAAATTTTTAAATTTTAAAATAATTTCCATTTCTTACTATTTTTTGTTTTTAAAACAAATTATCATATTTTTAGATTTTAATTTTTAGATTTTAAAATATTTTTGGGATTTTTTATAAATTTTTAAATAAATTGAAAATAATTTGGAATTTTATTGAAACATTTTTCAAATTTGTTAGACATTTTTCAGATTTTTCAAATAAATTTTCTATTTTTTTTATTTAATTTCCGGATAAATTCACTTTTGGTCCCGTAAGAATAGAATTAACGACCAGTTAAGTTTTCCGTTAGTTTTAGTACTAAAATTACAACTTTTGAATCATATGGGACTAAATGTGCTTAAAAAATCATTTGGGACCAAAAATACAAATTGTGGGGCTAAAAATACTTGACCCCTTTTCTTATGGGACCAAAAGTGCAATTTCCTCTTTAATTTTAACACCAAAATATGGTTTGGATGCCATATAGGGGCTTACCTTCAAGAGTTTGAGTCAAGAAGTTGATACAAAGAAGAATACTTCATTTTAAACCACAACCCGAAAATTACTACGAGGTGGGTGAAAAATATTTCTCCACAAAAATGCATCAGTCTCTCTAATAGTGCAAAAAAATGTATGCTCATTATGAATTTTAGCAAGTTTTTATGAGATTTATGTTTTAATGAATTTTTGAGAAAAATAAAAAGATGAGTATGATATTTTTCTTGCATAAAATGTTGATAAAATTGATCATTATTATGCTTTTATGATTTATGATTCTATGAATATTTAAATATATTTTAAAAATATTTAATATGAGTTTTTATATATTATTGGAATTCTCGACTTGTAACTTGTGTAAGAAAAATCGAAGCTTGGGTTATTTTTAATTATTGTGAAATATGGGGCCAAAAGTGTAAAAATGAAAAACTATGAAGGTCACCTCTAAAAATTCAAAATATTGGACCCAAGGCTCTGTAAATTTTATATATAAAGTGACTTGAAAGATTGGGGCAAGAAAATATAATAAGGAATAAGTTTGACATCAAAATGTAAAATTGTAAAATTTAAAGGACCAAAATCATAATTTTTAAAATTTGGGCCGTCAAGGTGCCTCAAAAATTTTCTGACTTATTGATAATAGTATTTTGAACCTTTAGATCAAATTTTATAACCATCCAACTTGAAACGAACCTTTAACGACAAAAAATTGTAATATTCGAAAAAGAGGTACCTAACTTTCGAATTTTTCAAAACAGTTTTAATAACAACTTATTATTGTCTTAAGAAGTATTTGAAAATTAGAATCATCACAAAATCCTTCCCGGTTTAGGAGTTACATAATTTTAAAATATCAAGTCAAAAACTACAATTTCTGGAAACTAGAGGGCGAATCGGCAAATTTTATCAAAACTGTCCCGAGCCTCTGGAAATATAACCCTCTAGAAATTTAGAAATTTTTGATAGTAACCTTACCCATTTCCGAGTCCGGAATTGAAACTTGTCAAATTTTAGAACCCGGTAAGGAAATATTCTCCTTAGTAAAAATGATTTTTAGTATTAAATTTGCTAAGGACCTTGAAATTGATATTTCAAATTCGATACCTTATAAAATTTTAAAATATAAATTTTCATACTTATCTAACAAAAATATCGAGTTTGAACATAATGCATCTAATCAAATATTAAAACCGGCTAGATTATCCACCCGATAACTAGACCGCGAATTTTATTTTTAAATAAATACCGGATATCGTATGACCAAGATCACTCCGGACTTGCTAACCGATTTTATAAAAAATTTCGAACGAGCAAGATAGTACTTAGAAGAGAAATCTTGAAGTGAAGATTTAAGTAAACGTAAAGTGGAATTAAATGTGAAGTGAAATGTGAAGTGAAATGAAATTTAAAGTGAAAAGTGAAGTGAAATGTGATGTGAAATGATAAGTGGAAGTGAAAATGAGAATGAAAGTAAAAAGTAAAGTGAAAATTTAAAGTGTGATATTGGCTTCGGCCTTATCCAAGTGGGATATCGGCTACGGCCCTATCCAAGTGAAGTGGGATATTGGCTACGACCTTATCCAAATTAAGTGGGACACCGGCTACGACCCTATCCAAGTGAAGTGGGAAAATAGGCTACGACCTTATCCAAATTAAGTGAGATATCGGCTACGGCCCTATCCAAGTGAAGTGGGATATTGACTACTGCTTATCCAATTGAAAGTGGAAGTAATTTAATAAGGGCAAAAATTTGTATAGGACCGTCTTATGGATCCTATTCCGTAAGATGGATCCTACCACGACCCGCCCCAGCCCCAACCCGCGTTGACAACTGTCAATTTAAAAAAAAAATCTGGCATCTAATACCCCTAACACGCTAGGCCCAAGCCCAACCCGCTCGCGCCCGTCCAAGAGACCCAGCCCCAGTCGCACACTTAATCAAAAAGTTAACAAATTTGCACCAGCTGGGAATTGAACCCGGGTCTATACCAAGGTAAGGTGTTATTCTACCGCTAGACCACTAGTGCTTGTTGTGCATATTTAGTATAACCATGGATATAAAGCTTCATTATCATCCCTTCATTTTTGAAATTTAAATTCTCTGAATACCAAGTGATACTTTATCCGAAAATAGTGATACTTTTGAGTAATAAATATGATACTTTTAAGGTGAACATTAATACTTTTGATACATTTGATACTTGTGCTGGAAATAATGATACATTTGATATTAAATATGATACTTTTATGATGGACAATGACATTTTAAAATTTTAAATTCTCTTAAAAAAAGGTAATACTTTATTCGAAAATAGTGATACTTTTGAGTAAGAAATATGATATTTTTAAGAAGAACATTGACACTTTAATTCTTATATATTAAAAAACCAAGATTTGTTTATGTACTCATTCTAGTCTCATAACTAATGCTTTTTACAGTGAAAAACTAATATTTGTGCTGGAAATAGTGATACTTTTGATGTTAAATATGATACATTTGTGATTCTTCAATGTAATGAATTTTCAATATGTGACTGTATTAAAAAATATTATACTTTATCTCAAAAAATGGATACTTTTACTCATAAAAGTGGTACTTTTAACTTTGTCATATTTATTTTTCTTTTTTCACTGTACTGAATTCATACTTCGTGATTCATTTACAAAAACATGATACTTTATCTCAAAAAATGGATACTTTTACTCATAAAAGTGTTACTTTAGCTCTGTCTTATTTATTTTTCCTTCGTGATTTAAAGTATCATGTTTTTTAATTTAGTGACAAATTAGAAATGAAGGAAAGAAGAAAAAATAAAAAATAAATATGATATAGTTAAAGTAACACTTTTATAAGTAAAAGTATCCGTTTGTTGAGATAAAGTATCAGATTTCTTGATATAGTTACAAACTAGGAACAAAAAAAGATAAAAAAACAAAAAAAAATAAATATGATGTAGTAAAGTAAAACTTTTATATGTATCCATTTGTTGATATAATGTATCATATTTTTTTAATTAGACTTGGGTTCGATTCTTAGCATTTACGTTTATAGGCGTTTTTAATTTTTTTTAATTACCAGGCATATTTATGAATGAGTTTATATAAATTGTCATACTAAATTTGCATAATAAGCACTAGTTGTGTAGTGGTAGAACACCACCTTAAGCCTATCAAGGTTGCGGGTTCGATTCTCCTATAAAGCGTTTTTTTTTTTTTTTAAATAAGAGGTGTTGTTGGGCTATAGGACGGTGTTGGGTTGTAGGCGGGTGGTGAGTCGACGGGTAGGATCCGTCTTACGGAATAGATCCGTAAGACGGCCTACAGAGACCTCTTTAATAAGACAATAATAATCCTTGGCTGATTCTGACCAATCTAATATAATGGTTACTGGAAATCTTTATATAAATAACGGGACAAAGTCATATGCACTCTTATGCATTGATTTTCATGAAACCATTTTCTATGCATAAAATGAGTCACACTCGCACACCGGCATCCACCCACTGAGAATTTGTGTTCTTACCCCACCTCTTTTATCAACCAGATGATGAAAGATTGTATCGACGCAATGGCGACGATGGATCCCAAGACGTAGCCTAGTTCGGTATTGCATTATGGTTGTTATTAAAACGATGGATTTTAATTGTGATGATCTAGACTTTGAACTTATTCATTGTAATAGCAGGGCGTAGGACCCTGAAGAATAATTATTATGTTGTATTTTATTTTTTTCTGGATCTCACTGCAACCATACTCTGACTTAGTTATTCTCTTATTTATGCTTAATTGGGATTTTGTCGTTCTTTTGATGATGTTGGAAGATAGATAGGCCGGCCTGGTAAACCATATAAGTTTGGTAAATTATGTCACGACTTTCGTTTTTGGGGCATGACATCAAATCCTTATTTAGAATTATTTGAAATTATTTTCCCAAATTCTCTCTACCAAATCCAAGTCCGGACATCCAAATGCAACCTTAAATTTTCCGAATCTTCTAGAAAAGGAAGATGGATATTGAATATATATGACTCTAAATATCGAAATATGCTATATCACATTAGAAATCTGAATCCAACAGGTATAAATACAGGTATTTAGGTCTGATATAGGGTGTTCAATAATTATTATTTCGCAACAATATATCCACTTAATATCTTCTATATATTTGGGATTTTGTCTAACTTGAGCATCATAGTGTATACGCTGGGATCCACCTAATCTGTTCAAGCACATCAACTTGTATATATCATGATACCTTTAAACATGATAAATTAGCACTTAACATAAATTTCTTTAGGTATAGTTATGTTCTTCACAATTAATGGCTATTTTTTTATTTAACATAATTTTACAAACTACTGTATAGTAAAATATTCAGTTAGCTAATATATTTTCTTATAACTTTTTTATTCGTCATAAATCCAAAAAAATCCGTAATATATTGTAATCAATTTTAATTATTTTTTTAGTAATTAAGCACATTAGGTATTAATAATAAGCTCCAGTACCTTCTCAAAAAAAAAAAATAAATAAGCTCCAGTAATATTTGGGGTACACATTCGGTTTGACCGAACCAAAATTTAGGTAAGCTGAAATTTCACGACCAAATTTATAAACCGAAAGCCGAATCAATTTTATTAAAAGGAGGTCGTATATGAGACTGTCTCATAGATACTAGAAATGACAAAATGCCTCAAAGGGAACCCACCTTCGCCCTAAACCCGATGGAATCCATTGCATGCCCCAATTGTATCAATGGGCGGGGATGAGTTTAGATCATCCCGCCCTCAGGGCCGATCCTATCAATTTTTTGGCCTGAGTCGAATTTTAGAATTTGGCCCCTTTTTAAATACAAAATTAAAGACAACATAAAACAATAAAAACAATTGTGCAAATATATAAAACATTTCTATTATAGGTAAAATAAGATGACATCTCCCTTGAATATATATATATATATATATATATATATATATAGGGGAGGATCAAGTGAGACCATGTCTCTAGGTGAGACACAATGGACTAATCTCAACCATCCCTCACTATTAATCAATGGGTATGATTTAATGGATAAAAAATATATTAAAATATTAATTTAATCAATATAAGGGTAGTAGGGTAAAATAACATAACAAGTTAGTTACAAAAATGGAATCAAATCTCTTTCTCTCTCATACATCTCCCAATTTCCCCAATCTCACGTCTCTCTTTCTCTCTCTCATTCGTCCATTAACGCAAATAAAGAAAACTGTGAAGAACTCGAAAATTACAGTTCATGAAAATTACAGAGAAAAAACAAGAAAAATCGGTGCAATATTACAGAGAAATAACGAACTGTGAGTTCGAAAACTAAATATGCAACAAAACTCAACTAAATATGCATTATCTGAAAACTATCTATGCAGCCTTTAAAAAACTAATATGTAGTACAATATATCCAACTATGCAAGACGTCATAAACTATGCAACAAAATCAACTAACTATGTGGTATCTAGAAACTATCTATGCATTGTGGAATAACTAAATATGCAAAGACATTATGTAACATCCCATTATTATAATTTCCAAAAGCAACATCCCATTTTCATAACTAAATATACATTATATTGAACGTATTTATGCAAAGTGTAGTATAACTACATATGCAAAGACGTTATATTCAATTATGTCTTATTTTCGTGAAAAAAGTGCCAACAAAATAACTAAATATGCATTATTTGATGTCTAATTATGCAAAGACGAAGTCTAACTATCTCAGTAAAATAAAAATATTTAGAAAGAAAACAGTTCCTTAAATTCGCCACAAAATCCACAGCATTAATGTCAATTTCATAAAAGCCCATAAAATCTGGGACCACTAATTTGAATTACAAAATTACAATCTTACCCTTAAAATCGAAAATTAGGAAATAATTAAAAAACTGAATTAATCACATCTCTTCATTTTTTAAGATCAATGGATAAGATGAGTCCACACTGTCTCACCTAGGGAGGGTGGTCTCATTTGAACCAAATCCTATATATATATATATATATATATAGGATATGGATCAAATAGGTCCTCCTACTTGGGGTGAGTCCATGGGGACACATCCAAACCATAGATCAACAATTTTGGGTGGTCCAGATTTTTTGGGCTTTTTTATATTTATTTTTTATTTCAGCAATTAAAAAGGATAGGGTGGTCATTTGACACTTTAGAATCAGTTACTAAGATTTCAATCCCTCTTTCACGCGATTTCACCCACTCTTCACGCATACTCTCTCTCTAGCGTTTCAGTTTCAAAAACAATTCTCTGTTGCTTATGTAGTATAGCGTTATTGCTTATGACTTGCTTATGTAGTTAATATATTTGTGATGCATGTGTAGTGTATATTCATTGCTTATGTAGTATAAGCTTATCGCTTATGTAGTATGGGTTTGCTGCTTATGACTTGCTTATGTAGTTAATGTATTCGTGGTGCATACATAGTGTATATTCGTTGCTTATGTAATATAGACTTGTTGCTTATGTAGTATGAGTTTGTTGCTTATGACTTGCTTATGTAGTTAATGTATCTGTGGTGCATACGTAGTGTATATTTGTTGCTTATGTAGTATAGACTTGTTGCTTATGTAGTAAGGGTTTGTTGTTATAACATGCTTATGTAGTTAATGTATTCGTGGTGCATACGTAGTGTATATTTGTTGCTTATGTAGTATGAATTTGTTGTTTATGACTTGCTTATGTAGTTAATGGTATATAAACCATGACACATCTACACAAGCAACAAATTACATCTTCATAAGCAAACTTCGAACTGAATTCAAGCTCTAGCAACTATGACAAATTGTCTGCAACATTTTCCACACAATAGTGCGTTGAAGAAGAATGATGAATGATTTCACAGTAGTGCGTTGAAGAAGAAGAAAGATGAGATTTGTTCACGTTGAATTTGACGTGAGATTTGCATAGATTGTGTGATCATAATGTGAATGTAATCCTATGAATATCGGGTAATTTTGTAGGATGACTAATTTACCCGCTCTAATTACCAACATTTAATCAATTTTTAGCTCTAAAATCACAACCATTGAAAAATCTAGATATGTGGCTAGGATTGGTCCCTATGACTTACCCAAGAGGTGGTCTCATATAACCCTCTCCCTATATTTATATATATATATATATATATATGTATATATATTTATATGACGTCCATGTTAAAAACAATCCAACCAATTATTTAAATATAATCGCTTCTTACGCTTTTAACGGCGAAAATATTAATCAAGTAATAATCAAGTTGTGGTGATCGCGGTGTGGTTTTGCAATTTTTTTAGTAATTTCAAACCGAAACGCTATATGCGGTCCGGTTAAATAATATTTCAAATCGCGGTTTTATGAAGTAAAATCGAAGGTACATTTTTAAACGGTGGCGGGTGGTTTTGCGGTTATAATAAACCAAAATATTATATAATTGATAAATTAATATAATTTTGTTATGTTATTTTAAAAAAAAAGCCAAAGAAAAATATTATAATTGAACAGAATTTTTTAAACAATATGTATTTTTGCAAATAAAACATTATAGTATCTTTTATTTCACTACATTCAATATGTAAAACAATGTAATGTTGTTTTATTTTTGTTGCAAAACATAATGTATTTTAACAACATTGAAAGAATTTAAAATGCATTATGTTTAGTATGCAAAGAGCAAATTTAATTATATCATTTATAAAATTAATTTTTAATATATTTATTATATAACTATTTAACTAAAGACTAAATAACAATATTATAGAGGTGCGGGTCGGATTTGGCGGTTAAATCTAAAACCAAAACCACACCAATAAATCAGTATGGTTTCTATTTAATATTTGAAATTGCGGTTGTGGTTAATCATCAACTGTGCGACTAGGTGCAGTTCGAATGATTTTTAATATTTCCGTTTTTGGTTCTTCCTATATATATATATATATATTATATTTATTATTATTACTACTTTTTTTTAATTGACTTTGTAGAATGTCCTTATCAAGAATTTGATGCCGACTCTAAACTTCATGTGCAAATAATCGAAGTAGAGAACCGATCAAAATAAAAAAAAAATAAAAAATTAATCGAAGTAGAGTGAACTATCCCAAACGTTCGTCGTCTTCATTTCAATTTTGATTACTTGCCGACCTAAGAATACCAAGAAAACCCTTTAGCCAAGTTCCTACCCACGCAAAAAAAATTCTCTCATGGTCATGGAAGACCCCAATAGACCCGTCACAGGTTATCCCGCCCCAAACCCCAACGGTTACTCCGCCAATCCGCCGCCCTCCGGCACCGCCTACCCCTACGCCGCCGGCGCCCCTCCTCCCAATGCCTACTACAACTACCAAAACAACCCCTACTACCAATCAGACCCCAACACCCTCCGCCGCCCCACCTTGCTCCGCCGCCTCTTGGCCTTAGTGATAGGTCTAATCGTCGTTTTCGCCGCCATCACTTTCATCGTATGGCTTGTCCTACGCCCTCAGCTCCCCCAGTTCCGAGTCGACTCGTTCTCCGTCTCCAATTTCACTCTTGGCAACAACTCCCTTATCTCCTTCACCTCCCAAGTCCGCCTCACGGCGCGAAACCCCAACAAGAAGATAACCCTCTCCTATGATCACATCGACGCCGTAGTTTTCTACAGATCGTCGTCGCTTTCAGATACCGTGGTACCGCCCTTTTCGCAGGACACGAAGAGCGAGACTTCTTTGACGGCAAATTTTGCGGCGGTGGGGACTTTCGTCGATCAGTTGGCGGTCAATGGGATAAACAATGAGAGGGGAAGTAGAGGGACTGTGGGGTTTAATTTGAGGATGCTTTCTAGGGTTAGATTCAAGGCAAAGGCGTGGAGGACTAGGCATAGGTTACTAAAGGTGTTTTGCGGAGATTTGGTTGTCGGAATTCCGAGTAATGGGAGACCGGGGACTTTAACCGGTGGGCGAGACAGTGCGGGTAGGAATTTGAGGTGAGTTGATGAGTTCTTTGAGCTATTCTCAATTAAATTCTACTGAGAATGGAAAATCTGATTAGGTCCCTGTGCTTTTGTTATGCAGGAAATGTTGGTTCTTAGGATAAATTCATGTAAAGTTCAAATTTTTTTCTGTCAAATTTCTGATTATTGGTTAACTTGTGGTGATGTACAGTTGGAATTTTATGTACCTGAATTTTCGAATTTTTTAATTTATTTGTTGTTCAAAGTTATCATGGACTGGCTTCTTCCTTTAGTAGAGTATTTTCAAAACTTTCAATTGTTTCCAGGCAGGGATGGAACCAGAAATTTTGGGTGGGGGTGGGGATTTTCTTTAATGATACAGAGGCATTTCTAATTTTTAAATTTAATTATTTATGTATAAAACTTAGGGATAATTACCAAAAAAAAAAAAACAAACTGAGGTTTGGGCTAATTACAGAAAAACTTGAAAGGTTTTTGAAATTTACAAAATCCACTTTGAGGATTGATTTTCTCTTATATTTAAGGTATGGGGGTAACTGTGATATTTATATATCAGGGTTCTTTTGAAATGTTTTTGAGTATGAAGGGGGGAAATGTAAGACGATATCAAACCTCAAGGGGTTTTTTAAATTTTCAAGCACCCCTGGGTTTGTTTGTAGTTAGATCAACCTCGGGGCAGTTTTTGTATTTATCCCTAAAATTTATACTACTTTAGGAAATCTATGAAGCTGCCCCCAGCTTTGTCCC
Source organism: Rehmannia glutinosa (assembly GCA_016081115.2). Lineage (NCBI taxonomy): Eukaryota > Viridiplantae > Streptophyta > Magnoliopsida > Lamiales > Orobanchaceae > Rehmannia > Rehmannia glutinosa. Next base: position 24,416,075 of record CM071924.1, read on the forward strand.
TGTTTCCCGGATTATCATTTGTTTAATAATGCGGAAAATTGCGTAAATGAAGAATTGACTGAGAGGATTTTTTTTTTTGCTTTCTTCTTGTCTTATTTTTGTGCTCTTGTTCATGGTTTAGTTTGTGTTGATTGTATCTATCTATTGGTTTCTGCTAGGAGGAAACAAACATAGGTTTCTATTGGTACCAATGAAAGGAACTAGGTGAAATTACGTGACTTTGTGAGAAAAAACAGGAGTTTTGATTTGTCTTCATCATGTATTTAGCTAATAAAAGCATTGTGCAAATGTTTACAATCATATATAGTCTTTCTTGTAGTTCTATGTTTCTGTTTTGTGCTTGATTTATGAAACTACTTTCGAGTCTGAATTTTGTGACAGTACCTCAATCCTTTAAAATGTATTCCGTTAGATTTCGATTTAATTGGTTTATCCATTGCAATATACACATGCCCATTACCAGTGAGAAACGATGGGATTGAAACAAAAGAGGAATGTTGCTTTTTAATGGTTTTCCGTCAACTGCAGTTACATAAACATGTGTCGCCTTCTGAGGATGGCAATTTTTTCTGACCTATCACTTTTACGATTATCTCGTAATGTTATGGATATCTAACTAATTTATATTAGTGGAAATTGTTTTTCACTTGGTTCTTGAAAGATCATAATGTTCATGTGGATTTATGATCTGTCTGTAGGATTACGTTTGAGAAGGTGAGCTTGTGCTTGTTTGTAAATTGTTTGTTTGGATCTTTTTATACTGAAGTTCTGTTTCAGCTCATTTGACTTGGAGTGGCATGTATTACTCAAAAAAAAATTTCTTTTTTGTTTTCTCAACTAATACTTGCAATACTCAGAAACATATAGATTTTGTGTTTCTATAGATGTTTCCAAGTGGATCTTCAGCTACTATGCTGTTCTACCTATGTTCTCTCTGAACGAGGGTTTTCTTCTCTCTTTACTGGGGAGAATATATATTTTTATTCTTGTTTGGAATTTCTTTAAATATAGTTCCATCTCAATCAGGATATGTTTACTTATATTTCGCAACAGAAGTTGGAGGTTGCAAGAGTATTGGTAGTTAAGCTTCTAAATATATACCCAGTGATCTGCCTCTCATTGGAGTTGTATTAGGTTTGGGGTATGACCATTTCTATTGTCACAACTGTGTGACCACATACGAAAAGAGGATCCTGATCTGTCGTTGTACTCATTTATATATCAATCGAGACTTTGTCCCGCAAAATCCATGTGGGAACACACACCTGTAGAATGTAATTATCTAGTAATGTTATCAGAGTATTTGTGCACACACACTATTAGCTCTTTACATGCTGGGATGCAGTTTGTTAAGTAAAATAACAGTTCTAAAGTAGATATTAGAATGTCTACAAGGTGATTAATTATAAGTACACAAACAGGAGCTCTCCTATCTGCTAGATTATGGTTGTCATCGGTGCTTCCTTTCTTTTGATGATCGTGCTTAACTGGACATTTACCATTTAAAACAGCAGTCAACATTTATACATGAATGTCATTTTCTGGATATTTGGGTTAATCGTTTTCTTTACATTAATAACATGTCGTCTCTGTAATAAAGACCAGGTTTTTCAGTTTCCCTGTAATTGAGCATCATAAGTAGAGAGTCGTTCGGTTCACTTATGTTCTAGTCTACTTTGTCGACATCCTCATGCCGTATATTCTGTAGGTTTTGTCTTGTGCTGTTTGGTTAAACAGGTTTTGAAAGAATCGCGGTGTCGTTAGCCTCTGAGAGGGGTGAATTCTTGAGTTTAACTTTGTATTTGTTTGAGATGGCAGAGAAACAAGAATGGTTCGGTCTGGAATATTGGATATTGCTTTCTAATTTCTCAGTGGTCTTCCTTGATTTGCTTGCTGGTATCCCAATTAGTTAATTGTATCATTTGAATCAGTATGATGTGAACTTCATTTATGCTATAAAATAGTTACTGAGTGAATGAATTTAATTTTACAAAAACCCCTATCACACGGCTAGCGGGTCAAAACCCGTCTAACCTACCCATGGCATTTATGTCATATTAGCAGTGGCATTTTGTAATATTCAGGGCTGGTGGCATTTTGTAATGGGTGGTGCAGTTTTTGTAATATAGGCATTGTCATAGTATAACTAGGGGTGTCAATTTAGGACCTGACACGCAAATCCGACACGGACTTAACATGAAATTAATGGGTATGGGTCCAGGCTTCGTGGGTCCGGGTTGAAATTGGGTCGAACCCGAATAACCTGCCAATTAAACAGGTCGGGTTTGGGTCAACCTACTATGACCCGTTTAACCCGTCTAACCCATTTGTGAATTTAAAAGAAAATTAAGTAAATAATTAAATGTATGGAAAAACAACAAACAAGACACATTTTTAAAATTAAAATGATAAAACCTCCCTAACTATGTATTTGTTATTATTATGCATGTCTTTTTAATATTGTCCTCAAAATATGATTAGTATGTAATATTATTTATGCAACTATATTATTTTTTTTTTTTTTGTATGTTGTGAATTGTGATATTATTTATTGATTGAATAGTGTATCGAGTGATTGATTCTAAAAAAAATTATTGATTAAAACTATTAAATGTATATTACAATAATTTTATTAGACGGATTAAGCGGGTCGGGTTTGAGTTACTCGTGAAATAAGCGAGGTCGGGTTCGGGTTCAAAATTCGACACGAATAATTAAGCAGTCGGGTTAAGTCGGCTATTTCGACACGCAAACCTGCGAACCCGGACCACGAACCCGAACCCTACCCAAATTGACACCCCTAAGTATAACCGTGCGACGTGGTGACATTTTTGTAATATTAGGTAGTGACATAGTATCACGACGACCATCAAAAATACTAGTTTTTCCACTTAAAAATATTAGTTGTTTTTGGGAAGAGTATTAGTAGTTTATAGAGAATATTTTAGCAGTCTTCCTGAAATATATTAGTTTTTTCCTTTAAAAAGTATTAGCAGTCCCTCGGAGAAATACTAATAGTTCCTTGAACAGTATTTAAGTAGCCCTTCTTAAAAGTATAATTTTTTCTTCAAAAGTATTAGTAGTCCTCCTAAAATGTATTCGTAATCCTTCATAAAAGTATTAGGTTTTCCGTTTAAAGGAAAAAAATATTAGTAGTTCTCCTAAAAGGTATTAATAGTTCTCCTAAAAGGTATTAATAGTTCAACTGAAAAGGTTTTAGTTAGTTCCCTGAAAAGTGTTTGCTTTTTTTATTGAAAAGTATTATTAGTCTCCTGAAAACGTATTAATAGTTTACGTGAAAAATATTAGTTTTTACCTGAAAGATATCTGTAGTTAAAAGTAGTAACTTTTTCCTAAAAGATTTTTAGTAGTCCCTCTTAAAAATATTAATTTTTTCCTAAAATGGATTAGTAGTTCACTAGAAAGTATTAGTAGTGATTACTGGCCTAATCTATATATATATATATATATATAATCGAATCACTTATAAATAGTAATTAAAAAAAAATTATGCATAAAAAACCTTTCTTGAATTAGTAAAATATAGTTACAACATGTAACATTAATTTTGGTAATTAGTAAATTAATTATGAAAAATTTATATGCATATATAATAACAAAGTATTATATAAAAATAATTTTTCGAAATTTGTGTGTATCTTTGCATTAATTATTATTTTTCTCTTTTCTGTACTTAAATATAATTTATATATATTACATATATCTCTCATGTAATAATAAATTAAATTTATATTTCAAATAAAATTATATTCACAATAGTGGTTTTATACATAGAAAATTGTTTTTAATATTTATTAACGTACTTTTTATATTTATAGAAATTATTTTTATATTTATCAACATATTTCGATATTCAACTTTCAAAATTGTATATTTGAACTATTATATGAAATTGTCTTTTTGATACTTTTATTGACATCTATGTATATATAAAAATAGAATAATTTTTTTTGTTTTTGAAATTTTTTTTCCTTAAAATCCTAAAATCATGCTACCAAATATAAAACATATGATTTTTGTTTAATACATATATAACTTTAACTCGTAATGACGAATTTGGTAATTAGTAAATTAATACTGAAAAATATATGATTAAAAATTGGACCAATATTTATAGGTTCCCAGTCAAAGTAATTTCGTTATGATATTAATCTTTAATTACATATGTTGGAATAAGTATTTTATTATGGTAAATTTATGATCTACTTTTTTACACTCTGAATATTTGATCGAATTGAATCTAATTTTGTCAATGCAAAAATAAAACCAACCATTTAATAATTTATGTCGAAAATTCTGTTAATTTAATGTTGATGGATTTCTAATTTACAGTGGATCGTCGATGTGTAATTATAATATTTTGGATATACAAAACTTTCAAAAGTATAATATATAAATACTGACAATAAGGAAAATTTAATATACATGTTGATGTTATGCTTAATTAAACTTAATAATAATATACCATCTTCTCAAAACTGAATTGAGTTACCATAAAAGATGAGTAATGAAATCTCAACTAGAAGTACTAAATAATATAAAAATCCAAAGTTGCTACACCATTGAACATTGAATTATTTAAAAAATGAAAATACCCAAAGCAAATATCAGAAAGTAAAACCATCTAATAATGTTACAAAACGTAGTAAACAATGAGAATAATTAGTTTCCTTAATTATTCTTAGTTCTCCTATAAAGAACCCAATTTTTAGATATGGTCAATTATATGTTGTTTTCACGAGTCATATTTCGTAAGAGTTTGAAAATATTAGTACATTACGATGATAAAATAAAACCAAACAAACAAATAATGTTGTATACAACGAATTCCAAAATTTATAATTTTGAAGTGCAGTGATTTAACTTGATTTGTTTGAAGTAGGGCTGTGCACGGCACTTGGAGATCACTGGAACCGAACCGATATCCGAACTGAAAAATATCCGAACCGAAAAATATCCGTTGACTTTTTGACTTTCTCCGAACCGAACCGTCCCGAAAAATTTTTTCCGTACGGTTCGAGATTTTTAAAATATCCGCACGAGAACCGTATCAACCGCACCGTGCCGCATCAACCGAAGATCCGAAGATAGAACCGATTTTTTAATTTTTAATACATACATATATATTATTTTTATCTTATTTATATTTTGATATTGTGACACCCCATATTTAATTAACCTAGAAAATTATCTGATATGATTAATTAATCATTAAATTATGTTTCTAAGAATTTATATCATTTAACTAGCCTTTTGCCCGTGCAATGCATGAGACGTGTTCCATCAAGGTATTGCATGCATATAAGAGCTACACTATTAATGAATATAAAAATATAAAATACAACTTCTAACAAATCAAGTTAACTACGTACATTTCAAAATTATAAATTTTGGAATACTTCTTTATACACAACATTATTAAATCATTTGATTTTATTTTGCCGTCATCACAAACTAATATGTTCAAACTCTTACGATACGTGACTCGTGAAACAACACAATATAATTGACCATGACTGAAAATTGAGTTCTTTATAGGAGAATTAATGAAAATAATTAAGGAGATTAATTATTCTCATTATTTGCTACGTTTTAATAAAGTATAACATCAACATGTATATTAAATTTCCTTATTGTCGATACTTACACATCAATGATCCATAGTAAATTAAAAAACCATCAGCTTTAGATTTACAAAATTTTCGACATAAATTATTCAATGGTTAATTTTATTTTGGTATTGGCGAATTGGATTGCAATCAACCAAATATTTAGAATATAAAAATTAGATCGAAATCTACCATAATAAAATATTTGTCCAACAACTGCAATTAAAGATTAATATATTAAGAAAATTACTTTGATTGAGAGCCTTTAAATGTTGGTGTGACTTTATGGTTGTAATTTATTTTGAGATTGTGTTGCACTTTATGGTTGTAACATTTATTTTGAGATTGCACTAAAAAAAGAAATGACTATAATTATTTGGTGATTTTTACATTCATTTTTTATTTTTTCTTATTTTGTGTGTTTTACTTTTGATTAAATCTCCGTTTCCCGTCCCGATAAATCCGTCCCGAACCATCCCGTTAGAAACCGAATCCAGACCGAACCGCATCGAATTTTGATGCGGTTCGGTGACGGAGATTTTTTCTCTGATTCGGTTCTCGAGATTGATTTTAAAATCTCGAACCGGGACGGTCGCTCGAGATTTATGAATCAACCGTCCGACCGTGCACACCCCTAGTTTGAAATTTGTATTGTATGCTAGGGATGTCAATTTTCTCTGAAACCGATGGAGAATCGGATACCCGACCCTAACGTAGGAGGGTAGGAAGGTATTTTTATGCCCGATTAAATAAATGGATATGTGAGTATGGAGATTTTCGGGTATGGGTGTGGAGATGGGTCTAGTTACATCATGCCCATTACATCCTGCCCATACCCGATTAAAATTGATATATATATATATATAATATATATATATATATATAGGGATTGGATCAAATGAGACCACATAATTAGAGTGAGATAGTGTGGACTAATCATGTCCACAAATCTGTAATTTTAGATGGTTGAGATTTACCCAATTTAATGGCATTTTTAATTTATATTAAATCAAATGAGGGCAGATCGGTCATTTTTAATCACCTGCGTCTTCTCTTTCACCATCACCTACGCAAATTCATTAACATCCTGACCAGCTTGCATGTTCTGAAACCTGCAGCAGAAGAAACCCTGATCCTCATAGCAAAGACTTAGAGAAGTTTAATGCGATCAATCTTGCAGTTAGCTCTATTTTCCACATACAATAAATATATGTGAATGTAATTCTGTAGGGGAAAAAGGTAAACCTCTGTGCAGATGATTAAGAAAGAATTAGTTAAACTTAACTTTTGAAATCAGGAGCGCAGGGGACTAGGTGGTACACAGCAGAATCTAATATGAAACATAACTATATAATGAAGTTTATGAACATAAAGTATGGAAGAACTCATGAACCACATGAGGAACTTTGAATGGACAGAGCAGAAATTTGAATATCACAGTCAACCATTAAAGTGAAACTCTTTCACTATTGCCCAAGGATAATCCCTCCATTTGCAATGTCGAAACTACTATGAATTTGAGTTAGTACTACACAAGGAATGCCAAACTTGAGATCATGAACAAAAGTAGCAGATTTCTAAACGATGTCTAGCTAATGCTTCAAAAGAAAAAGTCTGAACTAAATATGAGCATGCAAATAGTAGTCGGATAATGTACCAATGAGAAATTGAGAATATGCCATATGCAAAAATTTACTCCCCATAAATTTAAAATACCTTAATCACAATGTTGTTCCCTAGATATATATCATTTTACCCAATTTTTTGTTTATAATCACATAAATTGATCTCAATGACAGTTTAATTGGTGCGATTAATGGTGGAAAAATAGATATTGTAAGTGGTATTTACACTGTGGCTGAGAGATGGAGTGGTGTAGCTGTTGTTGTAGAATTGGTGAAGAAGAAGATTCTGACGTGGAGAAAACGAGGGCCTACGAGGAGGTAGTGAGGATTACTGTATACTTATATGTTTTTCGATGTATACTTATATGTGTTTTGTTGTATAAGTAGTTCATTTTTTATGTATGTATTTATGGTGTTGTATACTTATATTTTTTTATTGATACTTATATGTGTATTGCTGCATACTTATATGTGTTTTGTTGTATACTTATATATTTGTTTGACAATTGTAACATGCAGTATAACTATGTTAAATATACAACATAATAGTGTTAAATATACAATAAATATATGTTAAATATACAGTACAATAAATGAGCGTGATTTTTCTCTCTCAGAATCGATTTACTTAATCCACTGGCCCCCACATGTTAATGAGTGTGATTCTCTCTCTCTCTCTCTCTATAACTGATTCCTTGATTCACGGTCCCCACATGTTTTTGTTTGACCATTTTAATATGCAGTAAAATCATGTTAAACATACAGTAAAATAGTGTTAAATATACATCAAATATATGATAAGTGTACAACATACTGCATGACAGAGCACATGCGTGATTTTCTTTCTCCAATGCAATTCTCTCGCGATTTTCTCTCTCCCCACGTGATTTTCTCTGTCCTAATAACTGATTCCATATTTGGATGGTCCCACATGTTTGTTTTGACAATTTTACCCTTTCTTTGATTTAATTAAATGGTTAATGTGTTATTATCCCAAATTATTCCTAGCCTTTGATGTAAATGGGGGATGGTTGAGGTTAGTCCACACTGTCTCACAATAAAATGTGGTCTCGTTAGATCCTCCCCATATATATATATATATATATATATATATGGATTGGTTCAAATGAGACCAATCCCTTTAGGTTAGTCCATAAGAACACTTATGGACTCTTGATTTAAAATTTTGGATGGTGTAGATCATTTTAGTTAATTTAGGCATATAAGGGTATAATTGTACTTTTATATTTAATTAGTTATGTTAATTGGTAAGTTATTAGCTATTTTTAAGGAAACATAATCCTACCTTTTCAGTTACCCGATTTTTAGGGAGGAAAAATCATCAACTTCAAGTATTTTTTTCAAAATTGATACTTATTTCCGCCATATTTTTTAACAGTCGTTCTATTGTATACTTAGTTCAGTGGACTTGTATACTTAGTCATGTTATATTGTATATTTAGTTCAGTGGATTTGTATACTTGGTTCAGTGGAATGGTATTCTTATTTATATAAGTAGTTTAGTAAGTAATTTAGTAAATTTGTATACCTAGTTCTGTGGATTTGTATACTTAGTTCAATGGAATTGTATACTTAGTTATATAAGTAATTCAGTGTAATTGTATACTTAGTTAAATATTTCTGTATACTAGTATTATATTAATGTATAGTTAGTTCAATGTAATTGTATACTTAGTTAAATGTTTATGTATACTTAGTAATTTAATGTACAGGTACTTTAGTGTAATTGTATACTTAGTTAATTGTTTATGTATACTTAGTAATATTTTAATGTATAGTTAGTTTAGTATAATTGTATACTTTTCATTAATCGTTGCACGATTTTGTTACCATATTTGAATAAATTGCAGGTTCGAATGGGAAGAGAGAGAAGTGAAAGGTGAATCGCTTGATTATGGGGACGTGATCAATACAAAATCACGTCCCTAATTTTTAGGAAGCGGTTACTATATTTAATTTCCTGGATTCCTATTTTATCCCTTCTGTTGTATACTTACTTATGAAATGTTGTATACATTGTAATATATCTTAGCCATTGATTTACTATTTGGATGGTGTAGATTTAGTCTTATGGACTAACCTAGGAGGTTGGTCTCACAGGAACCCCTCCCTATATATATATATATATAGGATTTGGTTCAAATGAGACCACCCTCCCTAGGTGAGACAGTGTGGACTCATCTTACCCATTGATCTTAAAAATGAAGGGATGTGATTAATTCAATTTTTTTTAATTATATCTTAATTTTTGCTGATTTTAAAGGTAAGGTTGTAATTTTGCAATTCAAATTAGTGGTCCCAGCGGGTTTTATGGGCTGAGATTGAAACTGCCGGATTTGGTGGCGAAATTTAAGGAAGCGGTTTTTTATTCTAAATATTTTTATTTTACAGTATAGTTAGGGTTCTTCTACTGCATAATTAGACATTTGGCACTGTTTTACGAAAATAAGACATAATTGAATATAATGTACGCATATTTCGTTATTCTACACCGCATAAATAGATTCAATGTAATGTATATTTAGTTATGAAAATTAGATGTTGCTTTTGGAAATTATAAAAATGGGATGTTACATAATGTACTGTATATTTAGTTATTCCACACTGCATAGATAGTTTCTAGAGAATGCATAGTTAGTTGATTTTGTTGCATAGTTTATGACGTCTTGCATAGTTGAGTATACTGTACTACATATTAGTTTTTTTACGCTGCATAGATAGTTTGCATATAATGCATATTTAGTTGACTTTTGTTGCATATTTTCAAATATGTAATATCCTACAGATCTATGCATCGTTTCATAAGTATCGATACATCATTTCATAAGTATCTATGCATCATTTTCATAAGTATCTATGCATCGTCTTATTTGTGAAAATTACAGTTTTTTAAGAGTTTATGTTAATGGTCAGTTTCGAGTTCTCCATCGATGACTACACCATTGATGCTGTTGGATAGAGTTTTTCCCACAATTGATGATTCATCATCATGTTTCGAACTCATTGTTCGTTATTTCTCTATAATATTGCACCAATTTTTCTTGCATTTTCTTTGTAAATTTCATGAACTGTAATTTTTGAGTTCTTCACAGCTTTTCTTATTTGCGTTAATGGAGGAATTAGAGAGAGAGAGAGAGAGAGAGAGAGAGAGAGAGAGAGAGAGAGAGAGAGAGAGAGAGAGAGAGAGACGTGAGAATGGGGTGGGGGGGGAGAGACAACACGTGAATTGGGGGAGATGTATGAGAGAGAAATAGATTTGATTCAATGTTTGTAACTACATTGTTATCTTATTTTACCCTACTACCCTTATGTTGATTAAATTAATTTCTAATATATTTTTTATCCCTTAAATCATACCCATTGATTAATAGTAGAGAATGGTTGAGATTAGTCAATTGTGTCTCACCTAGAGATATTGTCTCACTTGATCCTCCCCCTATATATATATATATATATATATATATATTACGATTTTTACATATACATTTTTTTATTTTTACAAATATATTTATTTATATTTAAAAAAGGTTCCCCCCCCCCTCAATCTCAACCAACATCTATTAACCCACTAGCCCATGTGCTTTGTCTTTTATAATATTTTGTTATAATATTTAGTTGCTAATTCTTATCTTTATTCTTTTTTCTTATTGTTCTCTTAAGAATTTAGTAAACATATATAAATGAAATAACTCAAATTTGAAAAATACAATTGTAAGTGCTAACAAGATATGGGCAGGATATAGATACCCGATTTTCCGATGACTATGAGGATGAATATGAAATAAATACCCGATGGGTATGGGGATGGGGGTATAGAATCCTACCCATAGCCATCCCTATTGTACGCTTTTTATATTCATCAACATTGTAACTTTATATGTTGATTGTAACTTTATATGGATACAATTTACGGAGATGAGATCTCATAATCCATTTTCTATATTTCACTCTCTATTCCATATATTGGATGAATGACACGTGTGCAATTGTGACATCATCATGTACACGTGTCATTCATCTAATATATGGAATATGGAGTGGAATAGGAAATCTCATTCCGAATTTATTTATTTTGGCGCAACACACCCAGTGCATTGCACGGGCAAGCAAAAGAGTAGAATATATAAAATGAGCCGCTTCTTAAAATAGTATGTGATTTTTTCCGCCCTTTTGTAGTTACTATAAAAAGATATAAAAAGTGATAAATATTTGGTATTTCATTATTTGGTAGTTAACTTTTAAATAATTACTTTTTAAATGATATAAAAAAATAGAATTATGTAAAATTAGTTTTCCGAATTTGTGTGTGTACTACATTATTTATTATAATTATTTCTTTTTCTTTTTTTAAAAAAATAATTTTTCATTTTTTATCCCTTTTTGACGTATAATATATCAAAATAATTATTTTTTTACAATATTCAGTTTGACACCCATATTACATATATAAATAAATAAAATATAATAAATAGAAATATATAAGAAATATTTACTCATCATTTTGTAATTTATAATGGGCTTAAAAATTATGCATTCATGTTATTGGACATCAATTTGTATATTCATGTATTTTTGATATTTGTGCTATATGTATAGTTCTTATTTCGGGCTTAGCCCATTTCTTAATAATTATGTAGAATTATATTTAAATTGATTAAATTCAATTAAAATACTTATTTTAATTGAAGAAAATCTCTCAAAATATGTATCCAAATTTCTTATATCACATATATCCATAAAAAAATATTATATATTTATGTAAGAAGAAAAATAAGATTTATTTAATATGAAATTATACTCATAATAGTATTTTTATATACAAAAAATTATTATTTTTATTTATTAACATACTTTTCAGTTTTCATGTTAATATAAAATATTTTTTTATATTAACATAATTTGATATTCAAGTTTCAAAGTTGTACATATCAAACTAGATATGAATTTGTTTGTTTGATATTATTTTTATATATGTATATATATAAAAATAAAATAATTTTTGATTTTTGAAATGTATCATTTTCCCTTAAAATCACGTCGCTAAATATAAATTATTCTAAACCCAAAAAATATTGAAATTCGAAATGACTTTATTGTTGATTGTATTGAAAATATAATTTGTTAAATATTCAGCATTGGGGTAGTAAAAGAAAAAGTTCAACATTGGGCAGTTAAAACGTTTTTCGAATTTTTAGTTTCTTATAGATAAATTTGTACTATAAATAGATATAATCCATATTCACACAACCAAATATTTTGTATTTAAAGAGATTTTTTATAGTATATAATAATTTCTCTTAATGTTTAATCATATGATTTAAAATTATATTAATTATCTTTATATTTTAATTATTTTTTAAAATTTAAACTTGTTGCAATCACTATTTTTCTAAAACATAGATAACATAAAAAATTATGAATATAATTAATATTAATAATAGATAAGTACAATGTACATATTCGGGGAATGTGGATGAGAACAGAGAATCCCCATTTTATCTAATCGGAATATGAATGGGGAGGGGTTATAAATATCGTCTTTGTCCCATCCATGCTTCTAGAGAAGTAGATACTCGAGAGTCCACATCCCCGAATTAACCAGGGATTTCCCGTCCCATTCTATTCTATTACCAATGGGGATGTAGTCATCCCTAAATGCAGGAGATAGAATTCGTAGAGCTTATAAAAAAAATGTACATGTAACACACAAAAGAGAGGTCTAACATATATACACTTTGTGCATCGCACATGTAAAAGACTAGTCACTATTCACATTAAGCAAATGCTCAAGTAAGTAATCCATTTTGTTGATCCCAATTTTCCAAGAATCTGATTTAGCATTTTCAAGCGGAAGAACTAGGGATGGCAATGGGTAGGGTACTAACCCATTTAAGGGTATCCATACCTGAACCATATAATATTTATACTACCCGTCTCAAACCCAATTAAGAAACTAATACACCTATTACCCGTCCCATCCAAAAGCCATTTGCTAATACCCGCATACTAGCCGTACCTGCCCAAAGTTCATTTATTTTATTTAAAAACTTTATAATTATATAAATATTTAAATAACTATTTAAATTAGCGCCCTGCCAAAAATTAATTATTATATAAGAAAATGCCTAATATGTTAAAGTTTAATAAATATAACAAATCAATTTTACAAGTCACCACATACTATCACCATTCATAAACTAAATAAAAAACAACACATAAATACAAATGCAACCAATAACCTTAAAACTGCAAGGTCACATCCCAAATTTTGTAATAAAATTTTACACAACATAATTACTAAAATATTATAATAATTCTAAAAATATACAACCCGAAATTATGTGGAAGCGCTTAGTAAGACTGAAAGTAAATACAAGTAATTCAAACCCGTTGAAATATCATTAAAAGTGAATTGAAATAAAACATATTCAACATTAAAATAAAATTCATTTCTAGACTTAAGCACCCTCCCCCAGCACACCGCCAAACTCCATCAATCTGCAACAATGGTTGTAACATGGAGTGAGTGACAAACTCAGTGGGGACTAATTTATTTAGCATAAAAAATAGTGTAAATTACGTTAACAATTAAAGGTAACATATAACTTATTTAACGTGGATTGATCCACAACTTGTTTAACGTGGATTGCTCCACGAAACATTGTTTGTGTTTAAGGTGGATTTCTCCAAGAAATATCATGAGCCTGTAAGCTAACTGTCACATTATAATTATCACATCGCTATTAAATCATAAGTAATGCATGTAGCAATCAAACAAGACAGATGTATAGAAATAAAATCTCCATCTTAAAATGCTGAAACATGCAAATAAAGTGGTGTACTATCGTCCTTAGTATCTTTGATTCTCAACGAACTCAACTCGTAGTATAAGAATATGGTCTACTCTTAGAATTTAACTGATAAAGAATATACCAATAATTATATGTATTTATATACATGTGTGTGCGCGCGTGCATTAGAAGAAACAAATGAAAAATGGAATCTGAATATAAAGTAAGAAAAGGGTTATGGAATTTTGAGTTGGATTTGTAATCCGGAAACTTAATAAAGAGATTAATGTATTTGATTGAAAGAGGAAAAAGAAATGGGTGTAAAAACAAAATTTGGTATTTGGTTTGAAGACAAATGATATTTGTCAAACATGACTCAATATCAACCACCCAACATTACTCTTCTCTTCCCCCTCCTTTTTTTCCTTCCTTCCTTCCTTCCTTTCCCAATCCTTATCTGCACTAGGGGTGTGCATGGTCCGGCGGAGATTTAGAAATATGCAGAACTGTTTCGAAGTTCGGAGATCCTAAAAATAAATCCGAACCATAAAAAAATCTTTGTCCCGACTCCCTAAAGCTCGGGACGGTTTAAGATGGAGATTTGGTTCTAATAGAATGGTACGAGACAGTTTGGAGACGGGGATTCAAAGATTATTCATAATTAAAACACCCACAAAATGTGAAAGAAAACATCAGTGTAAAAATCATTATACGATTATCCTTTCAATCCTTTTTAGTGCAATCTAAAAATACATACTAAAATCATTAGTAATACACGAGTTTAACTTTTTGATATTTTTTATTTAACTTATACATAATATTTCTTTCATTCATGTTTAGTGCTAAATTTTTCATATTATAAATCTTTCTTTGATGATATGGAATTATAAATTATACTATATTATTAGTTTAGTATTAATTTAACTTTTAAATAGTTTTTTTTTTATCTAATTTATAATTAAAAGTATTAATTTTGATTTTTGGATTTTTAAATAATATTGAGTAATTATATATATAAATATATCAGATTGGTCGAATTCTTGATTATAAAGATCCCATTTCTCGTTAATTATTTTTTAAAAGGAATTTGTATTCTCATAATTAATTAACTTGATACAATTATGATACATGATCCTCAAGCCAATGGGAGATAACCTAAAAAACTCCCACTTTTCAAAACAAGGGAAGAGGGAGAGACAAACAAAATCCAAACAAAAATAATAGATCATTAAACTTCAAATAAGTTCGGTGGATGACTCTGGATCTTGGTCGGATGAGTTGGTGCTTACACTTCCAAGTATTTATTTAGACGATCAACACCAAACTCCTAGATCTATAAGTCTTCTAGAAATCTGATGAAGAACTTCTAATGAAGTCCAAAAATACAAATATACTCAAATCAGAATAGATCAAAGAAATATAAACAAACGAACTCACACACGACGGTTTATCTAGGCATCGAAAGTGGGTGAACCGTATGGAAAACTAAAAAAATCATATAAATTATATCTGATTATTTTTTTTTACAACATTCTAAATGAAAATTAGGGCCCTATGCTCACACACAATGGAGAAACATTAAGGGAAGAAACTGAATAAACCAAAAATGGATAATAGTAAATGAGAAAAAAGAGTTGGTGGAAGGAAAAAGAGATAAAGAAAGATAACCTTGTTTGAGTTGGAGAGAGTGAGAAAATTAGGGTTCAGGAGTAAAATGTAAGACAAAAGAACTTTTTATAATCTAAAAATTTCATTCAACTTTATTGTCATACAAATTCCCCCAACATGGTCTCCTATTTATACATATGACTTGGGCATAAGAATCACCAACTATTAAATTGACACTACATAAAACATACGACTCTTTGAAAAACTTAGACTCTTCAAACTACTTATTCAAACTTAGTAAATATAATTCAAATTTTGAAACACTAAAAGAGTCTTGAAATACTAAAAGACACTTGACCAAAATAATTATTCTCCAAACTAAATTTATTTGTCCAACAATGCCTCCCGCAAAATTGAATTTACTCTTGACTCCCAAAGTATCAACATTTCTTGAGAAAATTGGTCCTCCAAGCGATTGATTAAAAATATCCGCAAATTGCTCATTATTTCGATAATATTCAATGTTCACTTCTACTTCATTAACAACTCCCTTAAGAAATGAAAACGAAGACGAATGTGCTTTGTTCTTCTGTGCAAAAATGGATCTGTAGAGACAGAAATAGCCGAGCTATTGTCACAATATAATATTGTCGATCACTTTGCTTGAAATTCAAACTTTCTAATATTTCTCTTCACCAAACAATTTAACATCCAGCTGAAGAAGTTGCGATATATTCTGCTTCAGTATTAGAAAGTGCCACAATTGGTTGTTTTTTTCGAACTCCACGAAATTGCTCCACTTCCAATATTGAAATATAACCGGAAGTACTTCGAGAATCATCATTGCTTCCTCCAAGATCACTATCCATATGGCCAACAAGTTTGATCGGAATTTGTGCTTCATAGAAAATACCATGATCAATGGTTCCTTTGACATATCACGCAAAATTCTTTTTGCCGCCTCCCAATGATTTGAATAAGGTTTCACCTGCTAACCAGACTTACCACGAACATGATGTCGGGTCTAGTGGTGGTCACATACATTAAATTTCCAATTAAGCTCCAAAACATGGTAGAATTCACAAACTTTCCTTCACCATTCTTGCTTAACTTCAATCTTGTAATACAAGCAATTGATACCGGATTCAAATTCTCTATCTTGATTTTTTTTTTTCAGAATTTTAGTTGCATACTTTCTTGAAAAATAAAGATTCCAGCCTTTGATTGTTGAAAATTAATCCCAAGAAAATGATGCAACAATCCCAAAAATGTCATTTCAAATTCATTCACCATAGAGACTTTAAAATCTTTCAACATTGCCAAAATCATTTCCCATAAAAACGAGATCATCGGCATAAAGGCTTACAACCATAAAACCTCTGTTAGCATTCCTTTAGATATAAAGTGTGTGCTCAAAAAGACATTTTTCAAAACTAATATTAATGAAGTAATCATTAATTCGGCCATACCATGATCAAGGCGATTTGCTTCAACCCGTAAAAGGGCCATTTTGAGTTTGTACACTCTATCTTCCTCGTATTTTTTAACAAATCTGAGTGGTTGCTCAAGATAAATTTCTTTTTGCAAATAACCATTTTGTTTGTACCCCTTTGCAACCAATTGTTCTTTGTATTTATTGATTTAGCCATCTGGATTGATCTTTGTTTTGAACACCCGATCGAGGATTTATGCAGAAGCAAAACAGTGAGATCCCACGTACCATTAATTTCGTCATTCATTGCTTGAATCTATTTTCCTTCTTTTGAAGCTTCTTCATAAGAGATTGGATATTCTCCCGCAAGGAATGCCAAAAATACTTGATCGAGTGCATCAATCACTTCAGTTTCATCAGAAAATTCTCTCAAGCTTCTTGTCTTTTCTCCAAATGTGACGGTGAACTTTGAAGATATTCACTTCTTTCACCATCTTTAAGTTGCATTGGCTGAGATTCGCCTTCATCAAAATCAAGGATTTGCAAATTTGATGAACCTGAAAAATCTAAAAATTCATAACAAGCTTTTTCATCAAAACAAACATCTCTACTAATCACAATTTTCTTTGTCTTTGGATTGTAAAGCTTGTAAGTTTTAGTCCTCTCACTGTATCTAATAAAGATGCATTTTTCATATTTATCATCCAACTTTATTCTCAAAGAATCTGAAACATGTGCATAAGCAGGACAACCAAATGTTTTCAAGTGACAAACATTTGGCTTCTTTCCGTACCAAATCTCATTTGGAGTAGAATTTTGCAAACTCTCTTTTGGTGACCGGTTGATTAAATAGATAGCACATGAGACAGCTCCAGCCCAAAATTCAGTCGACACATTTTTCTTTATCAACATGCATTACACCATGTTCATGATCGTTCTATTTTTCCGCTCCGCAATGCCATTTTGCTGTGGTGTATACCAAGCTGTCAATTCATTTCTAACACCATGACTACGACAAAATTCTTCAAATAAGTTAGACAAATATTCTCCTCCACGATCACTTCTCAAATTTTTAATATGACAACCGAAAAACTTTTCAGCTTGAACTCTGAACTCCTTGAAATATGAAAGGGCTTCAGATTTTTCTTTCAAAAAATAAACCCCAAACTTTTCTTATGTAGTCATCAACAAATAACAAGAAATATCGGTTATCTCCAAAAGATGGAACGTGAATCAGTTCACACATATCCATGTGAACAAGCTCCAATGGTGAATGTGATTTCCGACTTGATTTTGTTGGGAATGGATCTCGGTGTTGTTTTCCCAACTGGCATTCTTCATAAACTTCACTTATTGCATCAATTTGAGGCAACCATTGAACAATATTTTTGCTTGATAATTCCCTCAAACTTTGAAAATTGAGGTTACTGAATCCGTCATGCCACAACTTGGAAATCTTTTCATCAGAAGAAAGA
The DNA here is from genome assembly GCA_016081115.2 of Rehmannia glutinosa. NCBI lineage: Eukaryota > Viridiplantae > Streptophyta > Magnoliopsida > Lamiales > Orobanchaceae > Rehmannia > Rehmannia glutinosa. The sequence continues at coordinate 24,434,657 of CM071924.1, forward strand.
TAACAATTGGCATTTAGCACATCAAATTTGACAGGAAACAAATTATTTGAGCCCAAACCAATCTTTGCAAGAAGTTGATTTTTATTCTTCATGGTGCAAAGATTATTCACAAAGTGAATATCAAAACCTTTGTTCATTAAGTGACCAACATTTAGCAAATTACTTTGCAATCCAGGTACATAAAATACCTACGATATTTTTTGAACTTTTCCATTTGTTATTTTAAAAGCAATTTCTCCAACACCTTGAATTTTATATGACTTGGCATCTCCTGTTGTAACCTGCCCATGATTAGCTTCGACAAGAGATGAAATAAATTATTGTTGCCAGTCATATGTCGACTTGCCCCACTATCCAAATACCAAATATTTCCTAAATTTCCATCAGAAGATATCAACAAAGTTTCAGAATTTTCTGTTTAATTTCTTGAACCAAGCCAGCTTCTTGCTTTTTTTTCCTGGATTTAATCTAACAATCACTTATTTTGTGACCTGGTTTATGACAATGATAACATTCAATATATACTTTATTACCTTTATAGGTACCTCGCCTTCTTCCTCTTTGAGAATTCTGAAATATCGTCTACTTTCTCCTTCTTTTTGTTCTTCATATTCTTTAGGTTGTTTTTCACCTCTTCCTTGTTCACGACCTAGTTCGCGCCCACGACGAGAACCACGGCCTCCCGTGAATGTAAACTGGGATTTTAAAGTTTGATCAAGAGAATAAGTGAGTTGAGGATTTCTTTGAAGGATCCTCGCTTCGAGATCTTCTAATCTTCCTTGTAGACTCTCCATCGACATTGATGAAAGATCTTGCGATTTTTCAATAGCCACAACCACGTGATCAAATCTATTGGGTACATTTCAAAGAAATTTTTCCACAACCCTCTGGGTCTCCATAATTTCCCCATTTGATGCCATTTGATTTATACGAGAAGTAACTCTTGTAAGATATTTCGAGACTTTTCTTTGTCTCTTATCTCTAACTTCTCAAATTCAGCCCGTAAAGATTGTAAGCGGGCTTTCTTCACTTGATGTTGACCGGAATATGTAGTCTCAAGAATTTTCCATGCTTCTTGAGCATTTTTTTGCCTTGGGAATCCTTTCAGAGATCGGAATTTTGATTAATTGATAAATTTAAAAAAAAATGCTTTTCTATTATTTTTCTTCTTGCTCTTCAAGATATTTTTTGTGCTCAGGTCAATTGAGTTTCATCCTCGGGTCGATTTACACCTTCTTCAACAACACTCCATATGTCTTGAGATTCACACTACAAGGAAAATGCTAAAAGACAACGGTGATCCACCGTTGTCGTTTAAGAAAAAAAGTGTTGTGGATATCTATGTTGTGGAAGAGGCCGCTCAAAGACAACAGTTCTGCACCGTTGTCTTTATATTATAGGACAACGATTTTCCACTCTTGCGAACCCGTTGTCGAATACGTTAACGACAACGGGTTTGCAACAGTTATTAACCGTTGTCTAATATTGTCAATGACAACGGTGAAAAACCGTTATACATAACCGTTGTCTTTCATGTAATTAGACAACGGTGGAAAACCGTTGTACATAACTGTTGTATTTCGATTAATAAGACAACGGTGGAAACAAGTTGTCTTTTGTCTCCCTCTTTTACAACTCAAAGATCAACAACATTTTATTTTTCTTTAACGACAACTGTGGATCACCGTTGTTTATTACTTTAAAAGAACAATTTAGTACCACCAAATACACCAGCTAATACCTGTTGTCTTTTCAAATAATACAACACATGTTTTGCAAAAGTAATTAAAAACTGTAAATATAATCAATTAATATATAATACATAAACAAATTCAAAATTCAAATTCATTGCACATTTCAAAATCCCCCGAATACGAATCTTTAATTACAACAAAAGAAAAATTTTGAAGATGAGTTCTACCATTCCGTCGAGATCCATTTCGATCATCAAACCAAAAAACAATGAAGTCATTAATTAAATTTTTGCCATCTTTCACTCACGACCAATTTGAAAAATAAAATCGGCTTTATTCATCTTCGCCGTGTTGTGCTAATATGTATTCTACTTGAGAAAAAAAGGAATTTGCATCTCAAAGAATATTATTCCAAATCATTGTCGGGAAGATGAAAGAAGACAACAATCTACTACACAATATATGTATAAGCGATTTATAAACATGAAAGCAAGCAAAAGAAATCAGGAAAACACCATTTAAATTGACTATTCTTTCTCACGTAGAACTGAATAAAATAGGGACAAGAAGACATAATGATGAGCAAAACCAAAACAAAAAAGCAATGAGAATGTATAGCATATCACCTAGCATTTAATATTTTTTTCATCATCATCTATGATGATCTAATTCACAGAGTCATCCAACATAACACACCATTATCCAACACAATACATCATGTTCCAACATACAACAATCATCCTCTCTTACCATCCAATAGAATTGAAGTTGAATACAGAAATAAATATTATCCTAGAATTGCAGAAATTTCATCATTGCTCTCATCAATATTAACCATCACATGAAATGCTTTCTAAGATGGCTTAATATTGCAATAGTAGAAAGTTTTAATCACATCAAATTACTTGAACTTGCTTGAAAAATAATCATATAGCAGAACCCTTTTTTCCACTAAAGAATTTGAATAGAAATTCAACATTTTTGCTTCAATTGGATCATAACTACCTAATGTACACTAAATACATACAAAAACAGCTAATTCAATAAATGCTCAAAACCCAACATCAAAGATTCAAACATTAAATCAAGAACTTTAATCTCCAAAAAAATTAACTTTTATGCCCCCAGTAAATTCAAGAATCTTTCTCAATTGGATCATAACTATCTCATTTGCATTAAAACATACAAAAAACAGAGAATTCCATAAATGCTCAATACCCAACATCAAGATTGACATTAAATCAGTAACTTCAATCTCTCTCTCCCTCACACACACACACACACACACACAAGAAAAAAAAAAGGGGATATAGGAAATAAACTGTAACTTTGAGGCCAAGGGGTTGAGAGAATTAGGCTTGCTTTGCTTACGGATTTTTTTATCATTATCACTCGAGTAATTTGAAGAATCATAATCATTTCGACTTGATATCTTCAACTTTGTCATATACTTCTCATCATCCTCTTCCTCACTCTCTATGTAAAAACTCTTGTTCGAGATCTGAGAATTCTTCATTTTGCTCAACTCAACTTCAAATTCCAAATCAAAACAAAGAAAGACCCTTTATACAATTATTTCAAAATAGATCTGAAAAAAATCAAGAAAAGCGATCAATGGGCTTCATAATAAAGAAATCCCATCAAACAAATGCATACATATGCAGTTGTGTCAAATATACACTTAAAAATATTGTGCAGCAAAGATTATAGAAATTAAATAAATATATGTCCAATATACACTTACTTAGACCCGGATTTTCAGATCATTAAGACATGCACTCCACATAGTGTGTGTGTGTGTGTGTGTGTGTTTATGAGAGCGAGAGAGAGAGAGATAGAAAGAGATTTTCTTACCTTCTCAAAGATTTGCCAAAGAGAATTATGTCAGGCTTTCCATATGGGATTCAGCCCAAAAAGGTCTCAATCTTTTCTGTACTTAAATAAATGTGTAACAAAACAAAATCTCTCCAAAAAAAAAAAAATAGTTCTTTCATTTTCTTGAAAGATCCACACCGAAAAAAGTTCACTTTTTTGAACTCAACCCCACACACAAACAATTCAGCTCGAACTCTTCTTATGAATCAACCTACAAGAAAATTCAAAAAAAAATAAAAGCATTAATTCAAATAGCAAACAATTAACGTTCAAATAATAAATTAGTAGTTCCAAAAGTAGCACTTACTATAACCCGTAATGCCCACAAACAAAAGAAAAGGTCAATTTAAGATCACAAGCATCAAAACATCTCCTTAGTTGACGAGCAGTAAATGAATAAGCCATTGAGAAACATATGGCATTCATGTTCATACTTTGCTTCTACTTGACCTAAAAACCTGTATCATTGCAGTTGTAAAGTAAACAGCTCGTTCAATTCTTGCTTAAGATTTTCACTTAGAATAGTTCAACTATATAGACAAAACTATTCTAGGACATGCATAGATGAAATAAGTCATTACTGAATGCAAGATTGTAAAAAATTTGTACAGGATGAATGACAATCCTACGAAAATGCTTACTGTGCAGTTCGGTTCTAGCATAGCCATGGAAATCCTAAGGATCGGAACAAGAAAAAAAAGAAGTCAAAATTAGAATAGGAAGTAGAGAAAAGACAAAATGGAAGATTCAACACATGGCCCAACTTAGCAATCAAAGAATAGGCTTTTTTTTACCATTGGCAACACACACCAAACCAATATTCCAAAGTCAAATAGTATGGTTTTATATTCAGCCGACAACATCAGAAGACCAATTGCAAGATAAAATTACAATAAAAATTTAACACACTAAAATCAGTTCAACCAAATCTTTTGTTGTCAAGTACTAATCTCCCCATTATGCCATTAATTTAAGAACCAGGAGTTGGCTATGAGGATACACAGTAATTCAACAATTTTCAACCAGATTCTGAACGTGAAACACCAGAAAGATAAAACAAATCATCCTAGCCAATTGCAAAATGTAAATCACCGACAAAAAATGTTCATGGCAAAAGTGGGAGTTCATGAATTCTCTTCGAAAAAACAGAGTATACAACAAATGCCATCGAAGAAAATAACCAGAAGCTAAACAAGAAACCATGAAAAAAAAAACAAAGAAAGGAACATATTAATTAAATTTACCAGAGCTAAAGTTCTCAGTAGCCTGCTTAAGCCCCTCATAGCTAAAGTTCCTCCAAGATGGCTTAGGCAACACATTATATCCACAATCAATAGAGTCTTTGGTAGAGATAAAAAATATTGTAAACTTATATAGAGCTACAATAACTGTTAAATATTAAAAAGAAACAAGACATGTTGGATGGTTATGCCTTCCCAAATAGTAATAATAAATGTAAACTAATTGCAATCCTCCATAGTCTTTTATACTTTAAGCATGCATTAACTTTAGTAAAATGAGAATCGTCTTCATGTTCTATACTATACATAAGGAAATATATGGCAGCCTACTTCAACATTTACAGTATCTAAGGCTAAACACTCAACAAGCACTAATTCAAAACCATTAGATATACTATGAAAGTGATGATATTGAATTAGTTTAAACTGAACAGAAATGTAAAGAACTTCTCGCTAACCTGATTATCCACTTACAATGCATTATAACAATCCATGTGTGCCAGAAGTTACAAGTGCAAACCTCTGTAATAAAACTTTTAGGTTAAAAAAAAAAAGCTTTCTAACAACTCAAAGCTGCCCCGAAGACCGCAACACCATAACGATACCTGTATATGATCACATACCAGTTTTAAAGAAATACTTTTCTTTTCGTGCACTGATTAATTTTGACTTGATCAAGGGGTCAGTAAACATGAAAAACAACAATAGTGCTGCCACCTCACTTAACAACATCCCCTGAAAACTACTTAAATTTGTGCATCTCTTCACTTCAATTGAGTTCAAACAAATTGAAATATAAAGGACCATAAGAACTCTCCCTAATTTGCTCAATCTTTTATAAGATGAAACCAAAAAATAGAGGATACGAGAGGTAATCAAACTTTGTGTAGATTAACAAATGAATCTAGGGTTTTTTAAGAATTAGGGATTTGTGAAATACCTGATTATTGGCAAAGAGCCGGGAACTGGAGCCAGTGGATGGTGCGCGTTGAATAGACTGTGGGCTTGTGCTGGCCGCCTGAATGATTGAAATCTGCTTTGCTGAAATGGAGAAAGAAAGAGCTAAGCGCGAGAGAGGGGAGTCGAAGAGACGACTGACGAGAGAGACAGAAAACGTTATGTGAGAGTCTGAGATTTTTTTTTTTTTTTTTTTTTTTTGAAGTAGTCTGAGATTTTTTAATAATAGAGATTTATAAGATTTGGTTTCACAAAATAGATTTTCTATTCTTTTTAATAAAACAACAATTATATTTGATGAGAAATATATATGCCTAAACTATCGAACCAATGATGAGGGGAACTGTTTTTTGACACAAATAATGACGGGATTATTAATCAATAACCAGGACTATAAGAATTCGTCAATAATATATTTTATTTTAAAATATATTTTAATTTTTTATTTTAAAATATATTTTAATATATATTTTGCATATATAATTTATATTATAATATAATTATTTATATTATAATATAATTTTTAAACATTCTTATATTATATCTAGCATTTATAAATTGATAATACTAACTTTTGTAAATAATTTTTTTTCAAATATATTATAAAAATATTGTTTTATTGGTTTTTAGTATTTTGAATTTAATTTAATTTAAAACGGGTGAGCAATTGATGCCTTACCCCCACGACTCGTCGATCCCCCCATTCCCGTTCTAGGCACGCGCGAGATGGTTTGGGTCTTCACCGCCCCGCCCTATTGTCATCACTAATTAAATATTTATATAACCAAAATTGCTAGGCCCCTATAATAATTAATTGCAATTAAGCCTTTTTTTTAAACAAATATTTTTACAATAATTCATAAATAGTTGTGATCTAAAAATATATATAGACAACATTATTAAACTGTTGTCTTAGGTCTGAAAGAACTGTTGTCTAAAACAATGAGAGTTAATAGACAACAGTTCAAAGCTACGTTGTCATACGACAAAAAGCACCGTTGTCTTATATCAAAAAGGTGCGCTCAGAGACAACGGTTGTTCCAACTGTTGTTTTATATCCTCAAAGTTGTTGTCTTTATTTATCTAAGGGAGCTAATAGACAATACGTCTAAAATCTGTTGTCTTAGGACCACAATAACCGTTGTGTTTGACAACTAACGTGCTAATAGACAACGCTGAACACGATAACCGTTGTCGATAAGACAAACGACGACAAATTGACGCATAACCGTTGTCTTTTATGTGTTGTCTTTCATCATTTTTCTTATAGTGTCAAGACATAATTTCATTAGATTGCTCCAATAATCGAATTTTTCTCCATGGAGACGAGGCACAAGTGAATCAAGGTTGTTGTTGGCCATTTTTCTCTTTTTTTGTATGGCTATAGATACCGATTTGAAGACAAAATAAATTTTTATAATTTGAAAATTTCAATATTCAACTTGATTGTATCTTACAAATTCCCCCAACATTGTGTCCTATCTATACATATGATTTGGGCATAGGAATCACCAACTATTAAATTGACACTACAAAAAACAAGATGACTCTTTGAAAAACTTAGACTCTTCAAAATACTTCTTATTCAGATTTAGAAAATATAATTAAAACTTTGAAATACCAAAAGACTCTTGAAATAATAAAAGATACTTGATCAAAATAATTATTCTCCAAATTCAATTTATTTGTCCAACAAAATGTGTTTATCTATCGTTAATGTTAAGTGAAGAAAAAGTAGTGAAATGATAAACGAAAAATAGTTGTTAATTGTACTAAAAATACCAACTAAGAACTGCTTTGTCCTTACGTGTGACTGTGTCAAGATCACGATATCATTGTCGTTATATTTTCCTTCAAAGCCACGAAAAACTTGGATATTCGTTGTGGTTGTTTTGCCACACATACGTCACCCAATCCCACCACCAACCACCTCCAACCGGGGTCCCAAAGCTACTTCCATCCAAAGTCATTTCTCACCATAATCAATAATCAGTTGTTACATCTACTAAGGATTAATCAAATACAATTTCTAGATCTTGGTGGGACTGGGATCAATTTTTGTATTTCTCGTGTTTTAAATATAATTGACCTGAGTTCCATTTCTCTCATTTAATCGTGCGTATGTTTAATTTCCTCCCCAACTGTACCTCTTAAAAAAAACTTGAATTTTGGTAAGTAAACCAAAAGGAAAACAAAATTACAAAATAATACACCCTCCGTCCCAAATATATAGTACTTTTCCAATTCTTTTTACTATTATAACCCTATTTAATTTGTATTTTGTAATTAATATTATTCATTAAATAGAGGCAAATCAAGTAAATATTTTGCATTATTGTAATTTTAAATACTTTTCTTAATCTGTGTGAAAAGTCAAACTGGACTATATAATTGGGACGGAGGGAGTAAATATTAAATACAATTATTTATCATTTTTTGTAAGAAAAAATATTTCAATAATAATTTTCAATCCTAAACGAAATGAACTAGAGAAGTTTCTTTCACGAGCATCTCCAAAAAAGTGTTTTATCTTTAATTTGGAGCAAAAATTTATTTCAGAACTGCGCCAAAAATCTGCGCCATTTTGAAGATGTGGAGAGTTATGTGCCGAAAATGACGCAACACATGGCTGCGCTAATTGTTTTCTTTTTTTTTTAAATAATGGTTAATTAATTTAGCGTATTAAAATATACACTAAAATTAAATAATATGAACATTTCTTTTTAATGTAAAATTCAGTGCAAGGTGTTGGATACACAGTGCACTAGTGTAAATTATAACTAAAAAAGTGCAAACTGCTAAAGATGTCTAACCAAGGGGTTTTGTGTGAATTTGTAGATGCGACATGGAATGACAAATATTCATCCAATAAGTATTGTTTCTCTTTGCTTCCTCTTCAGCAAAATTAATACTAATGTTGATAGATTATCCGTTTAATTAACAGGCAATAAATTAATATGATTGATTATCGAATTCGACAAAAAGAGTACAAATAGAGGTAATTGATATAGACAAATGGATATGAATCCACTTCTTGAATTTATTGCCTTGTTTCTGCAGGAAGCACATGCACACGTACGGGTACAGTAAATGTAGCCAGTCTACTTTATTTACCACACCTCTTAATGAGAATTGAGAAGAGCCATTTCCTAGTTATAAATACATATCAAATATATTTCTAATATATATATCGAAAATATATAATATATACATACATAACGGACGTTTATAAAGTACATTAGTAAATAATTGGAATGTTGCCTATTAGATATTTATTATGTCATCGCAAGAATTCAAATTAGTTATTCTTAAATTTGGTGCGTTTGGTATCTCCCCTCATATTGGATACGCTTCGTGTGTGGTATTAAAGCAGGTTCCATGCTCCGCCCAAGTTGGCCACTGATTAGATATGATAGAGCATGGAGGATTCTGTGATGATGTTTAATAAATTGACGCATGACTCACAAGTGAGGGGGCATGTTGAAATAAGTCACTTGTGAATAGTTGTCACACATTGATTAACTAGGTGAAAAGAGCCTTATTTATAAGTCAATTGAGCTACTTCTTGTATCACTAGCTAATTGGTTTTAAAATGAAACTGCACTAAGTGGACTTGGATTCTCCCCTCATATTGATATGTTTCATGTATGGGATTGTATTAAGTCCCACGAAATTAACAGCTATGGGTCACCCCTAAAATTCTTGAATCTTACAAGCTTAGGATTCAAGCACATGCCCTGAAAAAGAGACAAGGTTTCCTCAAATAATACCCAACATATTCTACCCCACATCATATATAGTACTAATCTTAAGTGTATATCAGTGTCTATTTTGTGACATTAGGTGTCTCTTTTTTTTTTTTTTTTTTTTTTTGATAAGCTCGCAGCGCCACGTCTAACTATCCGAGGACAACGATTCCGGCTCCTCATTTGCGCCACCAAGGTAAGCCGCGGGATGTGCACGCGGCAGCGATGTTACGGCGGTCTGGCGGCGTACAACCGAGATCCTAAAGGTAAAGAGAACAATTATGTTCGACCCCCAATCTACTAATAACGATCTCTCCCGAATCGAACCCACACGGATCTTTATTGAGTATGAGTTCACCAAATCTTCACCAAATTTCGCGAGGCATTAGGTGTCTCTTTCATATATTAAGTGCAAAATATTTGAAAGTACATTCTATTTTGAGTTTCAATCACTTCACGTTTTCGTATATATTAGAGTCACGTTATGATGCCGTACTAACTACTAAGTATGTCTATATAATGTTTGTTTTTAGTTTTAGTTCCTCAAAGAACTGCGCGCGACGGTATATTAAAAAACTAGAATTATTAGACTAGAGTTTAATAAAACATTATTGTCAAATTAAAAATTTCTATTACCAACCCTAATTAGATTCAATCAACCATTTAATAAATAAATTATATTAACTTTATGGCTGATTCAAGATTGTCTTAAATCCTCAACCCAACATGTGAAAAAACATATGTTTTATAAATAATGATTTTTGAATTTAACCAAAGTACATGTGGCCATAGATTAAAACTCTCAAGTTCAGCTTTTAGGTTTAGGCTCTGATTCTCATCCTCCCTTGCAAGATATGTAATCAGAAGAAGAAAAAAAAAGTTGTATTATATGGAATAAATTGCATTTTCTATTTCAATTCTATACATGACGTGTATATATTTAAATTTTAAATTTATATTTATTTATTTATTTCGCACATGACATGCAGATATATATAATATGCAATAATATAAAGTATAATATAAAATTAATATAAGATATTCAAATTATGTCCAGCCCCACCACAATTCAACTATAAATGAAATGTCACCTATGCACATAGAACTCTCCCCATATTTAACTAATACACAAAGAAATTAAATCAAACCATATATTTTCTTACACCCATTTTAACCTCACTATACACTAATTTCCAACACCGCCACCGCCAACATGACGGAGAAAGAATGCGGCCACCACGACGACGACGACGACCGGAAAACCCTCCACCGCCGTCTCGCCGCCTTCCTCCTCGGCTTCATCATCCTAATCCTCTTCCTCATCCTCCTGATATGGCTCATCCTCCGCCCCACCAAACCACATTTCGTCCTCCAAGACGCCACCGTCTACGCCTTCAACCTCTCTGCCGCCGGAAACCTCCTCACCACCAACCTCCAAATCACGCTCTCCTCCCGGAACCCCAACGACCGAATCGGCATTTACTACGACAAACTCGACGTCTACGCCGCCTACCACGGCCAGCAAATCACGCTCCCGACGCTGCTGCCGGCGGACTATCAGGGCCACAAGGACATTACGGTCTGGTCGCCGTTTATCTACGGGAACTCCGTTCCGGTGGCGCCGTACACAGGCGTTGCTCTGAACGAGGATCAGATCGCCGGGACGGTGCTGGTCAACGTCAGAGTTGACGGCAGGATTAGGTGGAGAGTGGGGACGTTTATTTCGGGGAAGTACCATTTGTACGTGAATTGTCCGGCGTATATTAATTTTGGTGGCCGGAGTAATGGGGTCGCCGTTGGGCCGGCAGCGATTAAGTATCAGTTGATTATGGATTGCCATGTTGATGTTTGATGAGGTTTATGATTAGCAGGTTTATGGTTGTACCTTAGTCTCTACTTTGTTGTTCTTTAATTAACAGGTTTTGTTTTTCTTTTGTTTTGTAATGATAATTTAATTTAAATTTGTGGTGGTAATGAATGGGATCTTTATTCCAAAATCGTGTTTAAATCTCTGTTTCAATTGTGTGGATGATTGACGCGTGTATTACACAATTACCATGTGTTAGAATCCACAATTTATCTTGAAAATAAATATGGTAAGTGTAATACACGTGTCAATCATCCACACGGTTGGAAGCGAGGGAGATGAGTAAACACGGATTTTGGAATAGAAAGATCCCATCCGAGTAACGAAGCATGTACACGCGAATTAGTGTTATTATATGGTGGAAAAAAATGAATTACAAAATAACCCTTGAGGTTTGATTTTATCTTAAATTTAAAGAGGCAATTGTAATATTTCTATAAAAGTCGGGAGGATTTTTGAAATACCTTTTGCTTATAAAGGGAGAAAATATGAGACGCAATCAAACTCTAATAGGGTTTTTATAATTTTTCAAAATTTTCTAGGTTTTTTTTTTTTTTTTTTTTTAATTAGGCTGAACCTCATGGGATTTTGTAATTATCCCAAGATTTATAGTTCTAGTTGAGTTTGACTGAATGGGATTTTGGACTAAAATCTTCCCTTAGGATAGAAAAGTAAATTTTCACACTACTTATTTTGTGTTTGTTATGAGCACTTTTAATATCGACTTTTATTAAAGTGACCCTCCAAAAGTCCATTTTTATCCAAAAAGTAACTTACAGCTAATAGTACATTTTAATCTCATGTCCAATCACACTATCAACATTAATTCGTGTTCTTTCGAAAAATAACCAGTATTATACTCTAGCAGATAAAAATATATTCCGAAATGAAATGACCATATTCAGTCGCACCCTAACACTCTAATATGATAATAAGTACTTATATATATTATCTAAAAAAGTAATAACTCATGAAATATAATTATAGTTTGCCTCTTATTGTTAGAGAGATAGGAACTTGGAGTGGAAAACAAGTTTTAATCATGCCATTTCAATATTGTTTGATCATTAAAACTTAGAATAGAAGAATTATGGCTACAAACAATTGTCTGGTGGATAGTGTAAAGAAAAAGGAAGACATAGTTCAAATGAGTAAACATTAGTTCAAAGAATTAAGGGTCGTTGACATAATAGAAAAGGTCAACATTAGTTCCAGAGATCATTGTTTGGATTCGTCCAATCTTCTGTTCTTAACATACCAAGAACTTTGTTGGGCAAAAGGTAACATTAAAAGTTTGGAAAACAAAAATGAATTCCAAGAATCTGTGTAACAATTGTCAACTTCACCCCGTTTGCACAAATTTTCATTTGGCCTCGATTCTTGATTATTTTGACAGCATACTTTTAGGATCATGTTCCATGAAGAAAGATGGACTCGAAAATCTAATGTTTATGGCATTTATGAACTCCCTCAACACGATGGTTAATTAAAGGTTGTAATATATATTCGCGTTGAGTTGGATATCGAGGTGGTATCGATATTTGATGTACTTGAAAATTCTATATTTTTTTTGACAAGTTAATTTTTTTTATTTAAATACACAATTCTTGCACAAGTATAGGGCTTTGGGTGGACCCGACTTGCCCGTCAAACTCCTGCCCCAATTAGAATTTGAGCTCACGGGCCAGGAGCTTTGTAATTTATGTGGTATAATTCACAATTTTGATCTTTCAGTTCTTTTATCATCTTCTAGAACTCATTAAAAAAAGGAATTTGAGCTCCTGGGCTGGACCCACTAAACACCATAATCTTAAAATAAATTAAAGACAAAATTTTAGAGTATAGAACTTTTATATTGAATTATCTTATATGTGAGTATATGTGTAATATAACAAACCTTTTTCATATATAAGCAAATGTACACATAAATTAAAATAAGGTAAAACTTGTGGATTTTAGACAATTATAAAGTTGCAAAAACGTGAACAAATAACACTGGCATTAGTTATTGTTTCTTTTTCTAATAACATATATGTGTAGGATTTGAATCTGGTGAGTCCATATAATATAAATAAGTATGTGAGATCAAATTTGGAGCGCTGACCTCTTCTTTTTAACGATACAGATTTAATTGATTTTTATTTTAATTTATATTTAATTAATGGTTGTTAAGGATAAGTATGTAATTTTATTTGAATATCAGTAAAGAACGAGAGTTATTTTTGGTAGTGCCTGTTCACATTCCGGATTTTTTGGGATTTTTTTGAAATCATATATCTGACCTTATCCGCTGTGAGAAATAGTTGTTTATTGAAGACAAATATATTGCTTATTGAAGACAAATTTGTTGCTTTTTTTTGGATATGTTTGAAACCGTATCTCTGAAACTCTCTCTTTCCTTTCACAGTCAAACTTGCAATTAATATTGGCGCATTCTGTTGTGCGAAATATGTTGCTTATTGAGGACTAATATGTTACTTATTTAGGCAAACAATGTTGCAACCACAAACTATTCCCTTCGATTTGTCATTTAATATATATGTAATTTTGTTGCTTATTTATGTCAACTATGTTACTTATCAAGGACAAATATGTTGCTTATTTAGGAAGACCATGTTGCTAAGTAAATATGTTGCTTTTTATGTGGATTTGTGTTGCTTATTTAAGATAATATTTTGCTTATTTAAGTAGATAATGTTGCTAAGATGGGTGCAAATCTGTTGATTTAAATAGGTCATATGTCTTGTATATATGTATTTTTCTTATTTTTTTATGTCAATCGTGTTGCTTATTGATGGCAAATATGTTGCTTAGACATTGTATATTTGTTGCTTACAAATATTACGTAATTTTTGAGAATGAAAAGCCGATATATAAATTAAGGAATCATGTGCGAAACAACCAAATCAACCAAGTGATCCGGAATATCCCCGATCCTTGGTTCGGAACCAACTAAAGAAAAAAGAAAAACTAGCTAAGTGATGGGCGAGAATGTTGCCAGACCGTTTAACAAAACTAGAATTAACCATATCAAAATACGGAAAAATATGAATAACATCGGCAATAATATTTCCCAAATAGGTGAGATCTTCAGTGCGCTTCTGGAGTCGATTGACTAGATTAATGTTATCGGATTCAATTATCACATTCCTCAATCCCCAATCTTTAGCAAGAACCAGCCCCTCACGACAAGCAATCGCCTCCGCCACGGCTATGTCGTACTCGATTGGTATCATTTTGGACAATGTCGAGATAATCTGGCCTCGGTGATCCCGTATAGCAATGCCTATCCCAGTCCCTTCCCCATCTCGTATGGACGCGTCCGAATTAATCTTAACCGTGCTTTCCTCCGGGGGAATCCATTTTTGTGGGTATATCCTTGTCGTCGATGGTGTCCTCCCCATTACCCCAACCTGCGCATGTTCATGAAGGCGTGCGGTGGCCAGCTTGATGCACTGCTGGTGGGTTATGCTTTGCTTCTCGAAAATCAATTTATTTATGGCAGCCCATGCACTCCAAAGGATCATAGCAAATAAATCGTGTCCATCACTATCCCCCTGCTTCATAAATTGTGCCACCCAATCACCTAAGGTCCCTCGATGTTGTAAAGGAGGAAGATAGATGTGCAACGGAGACATTGCCCACATAAATTCCATCCATCCACAATCCCGAACTGCATGCTCGTTAGTTTCTTCCGCTAATCCACATCTAGCACATATCGCGTTAGTCCCGACCCCTCTTCTTCGTAACGCTCCTTTGGTTGGAAGGATACAAATGACGCACTTCCACAGAAATACTTTCACCTTATTGGGGATCTTCAAATACCACAACCATTTCCATAAACCCGCTTCATTTCCGGATGACGACGGGGAGTTCAAATTGTTGTCTTTCAAGGCCCGTATATTTTCCGTCCTCTGAATAATGCCATATCATTCTATCATCTTTACCGTGTGAACAGAGGGGAACTGAAAGAATAGCTTGGGCTTCTTTTGGAGAAAATAACTCACGCACGACTTGATACCCATGTCTTCAAAGAGATATCATTGTTTAAGTTAATAAGATCGCTCACTAGTGCAAACGCGTCGATTCTTAGGGGCCTAGACCAAGGATGAAACATAGGCAAGTCTGCTAACCATGGATCCCTCCAAATATCTACTCGAGAACCATCCCCGATGTTCACGGATACCACCGGATAATTTTTCTATTCTCTACAATGCTTCTCCATGTATAAGATGGATTATGGCCAATTGTAGCATCTAGAAAACACTATCTAGGGTAGTACCTTTGTTTAAGAACTTTGGATAGAAGGGAGCTCTCATTGGTTAATAACCTCCAACACTGCTTAGCCAACATTGCCTCATTAAAACACTGCAAGTCTCGGAACCCCAAACATCCCTCCTTCTTAGATTTACACATAAAACTCCACGCTTTCCAGTGAATGCGTCTTTCCTCTTTTCGTTGTCCCCACCAAAAGTTTCTAATCAAAGAATTTATTTGATTGCATGTATTGGCGGGAAAAGAGAAACAACTCATGAGGTAAGACGGAATTGCTTGCGCGGCCGATTGAATAAGCACCATTTTTCCAGCCGTAGACAAGTATCTCCCATTCCAATCTTTCAATTTCTTACGAATCATGTCCACCATCTTAGTGAAAATTTATTTTTTTGAACTCCCCACCACAGTCAGGATACCCAAGTAAATGGTGTGCTTATCCACTTGGGTGACCCCTAGCCGACGTGCAAGGTCATTCTGACAATCAATCCCCACCCCCTGCTAAAAAACTTCTGCTTTATCAAGGCTGATTCTTTGGCCCGAGGCCCTCTCGTAATCTTGGATAATTTGTCTCGTATGATCAATTTCTCTCTCATTTGCCCGTCCAAATATAATACCGTCGTCGGCGAAGAAAAAATGAGAGATTTCTGGGCCCCCTCGACTAACCTTTATTATGTGAAGTCTTCCACCATACTTAGTCCTGCGAATCAAAGAGGAAAAAGCCTATGCACAGAAAAGAAACAGGAAATGAGAAAGAGGGTACCCCTGTCGGAGTCCCCACGTAGGATTAAACACGGTGCCGGCTGACCATTTAAAATAATGAAAAAGGACACGGAATTGACACATTTCATGATAAGATTAACAAACTGGCTAGGCAAACCCATTTTAAGCATAACCCTTTGTAAAATATTTCATTCTACTCTATCGTATGTCTTGGACATGTCAAGTTTGAAAGCAAATGATCCTCGTTTTTTAGCTTGATTATGTTTCATAGAATGAAAAATTTCAAAAACAAGGAGGGCATTATCATTAATAAGGCGACCAGGGACGAAGGCTGATTGCGTATGGTGAATAAGGGAGGGGAGGACGAGTTTAAGCCTATTGGCAATTGTCTTGGCTATCAACTTAAACAAAACATTGCACAAGCTTATAGGCCTATAATCAGTGACAAGTTCAGGGTGTTTTTTATTTGGGATAAGAACAATAAAGGTATTATTAATAGAACGAGGGCTCGTGCCTCCATTGAGAATGGAAAGAACATAAGACACAATATCAGATTTTAACACGAACTAGAACCTTTGATAAAATAATGCAGGCATACCGTCTGGTCCGAGAGCCTTAGTAGGATGCATTTGTGCTAAAGTTGCCGTTAACTCCTCCTCCATGAACGGTCGAGAAAGGAGATCGCCCGCCGAGGCCGACACTTTGTTTTCATCGTATCAGTACTTTTTCCATTTCTAAATTCTCATCCATAAAACAAACAAACCGAAAATAATTATTGAAAACCCGCCAATATCATCAATTTCTTCTTTCCACACCCCATCTCGGAATCCCGAATTCATTCACCGTGTTTCTCACCTTATGGCCATTTGCTAACTTTTGAAAGAAGGTCGTGTTTTGATCCCCGCCCTAATATCTGATTAGCTCGTGAACGTTGGTGCCACATATTTTCTGTTTCACGTGAAGGTCCCGGAGTTCGGTCTCAAGTCTGTCTATTTGTCAAGTCTGTTGAGGAGCGGTCAAGTTGTGTCAATTTGAATGGCTTTTCGCAATCCTTAATATGTTTCCCAACATTCCCAAAATGGGATTTCTCCCATAATGATAATTGAATTCCACAATCATGTATTCTGGCCGAGATGGGTTTTAAATCGCAGCAGCAACCCCCTTATCCCAAGTTTTCTGAATTAACATTTATAATGTTGTGTGTAATTTCCCTAATTTCATGGGATATGACTGATTGGTTAGGACTAATATACCCCCTTTATCAATTTAATTAGGTGTTTTTATATATTTTAAGCATATTTATTATTAGTCATTGAAATTTGTTGATTTGTGGTCCAAATTTGGTCTTACGTACTCACCTAAGGTATTGGTCTCATATAACCATTCCCCTGTATGTGTATATGGGTGTGTGTATTGGAACATTTTAATTACAATGCAAAGAAATGTTTAAAAGATGCCATAATCTAATAACTAGATGTATAATTATAGTTAATTACTATTTATTAGCTATATCTTTTTGTTTATTACGTGTTGGTAATTGATGTCTCAACTTTTGTCTTTCCCAATTTTCAATAATCCCCAATAAACACGCACACACATATATAGATGTTAAACGAGCAAGCCCTGACAATTTCGGATCGATCTAGCGGGCCGTGTTAAATGGTGCTCGGGCACAAGGTATCAATATTAAATAGGCCAACAATATTAGAACATAACCGTAACTCTAGCAGGGTTTGGGCTAAACAGGACCATTTATCGGACTATAAGTAAAAAAATTAGAAGTTACATATTTAAATCTAAAAATTTAAACTCGAACATATATAACTTAAATTTAATATTTTAAGTTACAATATTCGTTAGAAAAAAGTCATGGATAGTTTATGATTACATTGCATTAACAAAATTATAAAATTTTAATATTTTTGTGATCCAAATTTAAAGAAAAAGTGTAATAATAAAAGCTAGCATTATGTACCCATATAAAATGAGAGAAATTAATATTTGTTTCTGAAATTACTCATATGGCTATAAGTCAAAATTTATAAAATATATATTTAAATATAAAATTTAAACTTGACATATATAATATTTTAAGTTAACAGTGGGTCGATTCTTTGGCCATTGTGGTGTGATAAAAATATTTTTTAACCATCTTTTGAAAGCACATATTTTTTAGTCACTTTTGGATGTAAAATTTCAAATGTGCTATTTTAACATTGTTTAACCCATTTCGTGTGAAACCCAGTATCATAACTCGAAGAGCAAACATGGCAAAGTGATTTGAAATCGGCGATGAGCGAAATGGACCATGCGACGATGATGACAATTGTTTCTACTTCTAACCAGGTTCGATTTGAACTCACATTTACTCTAATTTCATGTTTTTTGATGAATTAGTTAGTTCATAGTTATTTAGGTTAAGATTTGTTATTAGATTTGTAGAATTTATATGTTTTAGATAAATTAGGTATTGAATCGAAATGCTTGACCTGCTGATACGTATAAAATATACGTGATTTTAGGGGCTTATTTTGGTGCATATTTGATATATTTGCATGTATATGTAATGTGTTTTGGCTAGTTTCCTTTGTTGAGAATGATATTGCGGTTATGCAGGTATTTTTAGAAACGGAGCTAAATTGGATAAAAAGCAATAGCATATCCCAAAAGATATATCAAGAGCAAAGGACGAATGAATATGTGAAGGAAATAAGCATGGACGGTCGAACAACAAGGGATTTATTTGAAAACGCCCAAACGTGCTAACATGATTTTCAACACTAGCATGGTTTAGTATTTTGCCATAGCTTTCTCTACAAAATTGATATTGAGTGATTCAAGATGCTTTGGAAAGCCAAGATAAAGGGCTAGAACTTTCATGCATACCCCAGGAGCAAATTCACATGTTTGCATAGTACACGCCCGAGCGACTTGCTTTTCAGAGACAAAGTACACATTCTACCTGTGTAATAATACTCGATAGTGTATTCTATACTGCGGCCGATTTTGTTTCCTAATTTCATCGGGACTCTACCAGGGATCTTTCAAAGCATCTATAAAAGGAAGACCAAGCCCTAAAACTGGAGGAGGGAATTACACACAAAAATTTACACACTTCTAGGGCAAAATTATACTTCAACGAAGTACGACACAAGACCTTTTGCATCTAGGAAGGCGCAATAGTTCAAGACTTTGAAAAAAGATTCATCCTTTCAAGAAGAGTTCTATCATCTTAGTTTAGATCTTTTGTTTATATGTCAACTTATTTAATTTCAAGTTTGTCTATGAATTTGCTTTCAAATATGTTAGGCTAAACTTCTAGATCCTAATGCATGATCAAAACTGTGGATTTATGTTAATTCTAATCTGATTGTTTCTTCTTAATTGGTTTCTTGTGTTCTATTTATGAATTCATGCTCTTATTTCTTGTAGATTATCTGGTTAATAATTTTCATGTCTTATATGTTAATTCATAATTTGGGAGATAGGTTCTAACTTACAAAAAACGAATTCATAACATAAACGGGTATAGAGTCGGGAGACTTATAACTGTTTGTGGGGGTTTACTTCGATTCTAAGATCTTTTGGAGTTAATATTAATTGTTGAGTATGGATACTAGCTATTAGAGTGTTCTAGAAGCTTTTCAGTTTTTCTATTTTCTGTTAATTCTGTTTATATAATCTTTGTTAGGCGATTCTTGGTTGTTAATGATATCATCTCACTTGTATATATATACCTCAATTCACAACAATAAAATTGTCTAGTTTTCATTTCTCTCAACACAAATATGTGCAGCTCTCTCTTATCTAACATGGTATCAAGAGCCGGTGGTCATCTCCGGTAGTCAATTTTTTTTCCGACAGCTTTTCCGGCAGCTTTTCCTGCTTTTTCATGGATTCCTCTGGTTCAGTTACTCTTCCTACTTTTCATTCGATTCCTCTTCGTCTTACAAGAGAGAATTATCACTATTGGAGACTTCAAATCCTATCTACGGTTAAGGCACATGGATTTGAAGGTTTTTTATTTGGATCGGTGCAAATTCCTCCGAAATTGGTTGATGGTGAGGTTAATCCGGATTATATACTATGGATCCGTCGTGATCAATTACTTTTAATTTGGATAATTGCTTCTATCTCGAATCAATGATGGGATACATAACTCGTTGTACAACTTCGTCTGATCTATGGTCCGTATTGAGAGGCGCTTTTCGTTCGCAATCTAGAGCTCGTGTTCATCATTTGAAAGCTCACTTCATAGCTCGAAGAAAGGAGATCTTTCCATCTCTCGATTATATACTTCACATGCAAGGTATTACAGGATAATATTCAATTCGTTGGAGTTACTATCTCTCGATGATGATTTGATCTTACATATTCTCATTGGTCTTGGTATGGAGTACGAATCAATTGTTGTGAATTTAACTACTAGAGTCAAGAACTTACTCTTCAAGATGTTGATATGCATGCAAACACATGAGATGAGACTACAACAACAAAACTCTGTTGAATCTGTGCATCTTCATGCTTCTCTGCCGCACATTTAGCTTGATACTCGAGCCTCTAATGAGAATTTTGGAAACAGAGGTTCTATGTTTTGGAAATAGTGGTGGTTATGGTTCAGAGGTAGAGGTCATGGTAGATACCCCAGTAAATCGCCCCTCTTTGCCAAATTTGTGGCAAAAATAATCACATTGCCTCCAAGTGTTTTAAAAGATTTGATGTGAACTTTCTTGGTGTGGATTTATCATGCTCAAGCTCATTACATGTCTATTGTCGACATATGAAATCTCCTAGTGCTAACTTGGGTTTACCTACGTCCAATCATGCTTCATTTCAATCCACTCCTCAATATGCAAACTCTGCCTCATCAATCACTGAATGTGGATATCCTAATAATGAATCTGCTTGGTATATGGATAGTGGGGCCACTGCTCATGTTACTTCTGATCTGAAAAACCTCAGCCTCCAAAGTGCCTACACTGGGAATGATAAGCTCATCATAGGTAATGGTTCCAAACTTGGTATTTCTCACATTGGATCCTCTATACTTTCATTTCCTTCTTCTTCTAAACCTCTTCTTCTAAACAATATTTTGTGTGTGCCTGATATTACAAAACATTTGCTGTCCATTTCTCAATACCAAAGATAATCGAGTCGTTATTGAATTTCATCATGACTCTTGTTTTGTCAAGGACAAGCTGACTCACAGAATTCTGCTGAAAGGTTCACTCCAAGGGGGCCTCTATCAGCTTGATCTCAGTTCTCTTCATACTCAAAGATCTGCAAGTTTGCATACTTCTCCTGTAAACTTTTCTAATTCAGCAAATATTGCTATCTCTGATGTAAACCTTTGGCATAAACGCCTAGGTCATTGCTCATCTGTTGTACTGAATAATGTACTCAAACAAATAAATGTCTCTCATTCTTCTTCTCATTTGGATTTTTGTCATGCCTGCCAATTAGGAAAGCTTAAATCTGTGTCTTTTCCTCAAGTTAAATCAAAATCCACTGCACCTTTTCAACTAATTTATTCGGGTGTATGGGGTCCTCCATCCATTTCTAGTAATCGATACAAATACTATGTGCATTTTGTTGATGATTTTACAAATTACACTTGGATTTATCCTCTACAAACAAAAGGTGAAGCACTTGCAGCTCTAAAACACTTTAATTCTGTTGTTCAAACTCAGTTCAATTCTCATATTCATGCCTTTCAATGTGGTAGGGAGGAGAATTCGGACTATTGCCACATTTCTTTCCTCTTTAGGGGTTCAACTTAGACACCCTTGTCCATACACTCACCAACAAAATGGAAAACCGGAAAGAAAACATCAACATATTGTTAATGTTGGACTCTCTTTTCTAGCACACTCAAATCTTCCATATTGTTTTTGGTGGGATGCCTTTGTCTCTGCAGTCTTCACTATAAATAGACTCCCTACTCCTACTCTCAAAAATATTTCTCCATTTCAAAAGCTTTTTGGCACAATCCTTGACTATACTTTTCTTAAAAATTTTGGTTGTGCTTGCTATCCCTACCTCCGTCCTTATAATCAATCGAAACTTCAATTGAGTCTACCAAGTGTGTTTTCTTGGGCTATAGTCCAGCTCATAAGGGTTCTGGATGTCTTAGTCCTTCGGGAAGAATCTATGTTGCAAGGATTTGTCACCTTCAATGAATCAGAGTTTCCCTATCCTTCCTTTGGATCCACCTCTGCTCTCTCTTCAATTGTTTCCTCTCCACTTCAACTTCCTCTCTTACATCAGTTACCAGTATCTCCATATCCTACTTCAAACTCTACTTCTTCTCAGTCCTCTCAACATGTACCAGTCTCTTCTAACTCCCCATCACCTCAGCCAATTTTACCTGCCTCATCCACTTCCACATCATCCACTTCCTCTGCAGTTGATTCTACTGCATCTCCTTCTCCTCCTCATCCTCCTATTCCTCCTTCTACTTCCACATCTTTTCATCATATGCTCACTTGCTCTAAGCTTGGAGTTTTTAAACCAAAAGCTTACAATATGACAAATACCACTTGTGAACCAGAGTCTGTGTCTGCAGCTCTTTCAAACACTCAGTGGAAAGCAGCAATGGATGCTGAATTTTCAGCATTAATTAAGAATCACACCTGGGATCTTGTGTCTTTTCAGTCTCATATGAAATTTGTTGATCATAAGTGGGTATTTCAGGTCAAATACAATCCTGATGGTAGTGTAGATCGGTTCAAGGCTCGATTAGTTGCTAAGGGTTTTCAACAACTTTCTGGGATTGATTATTTTTATACGTTTAGTCCAGTGGTTAAACCTATAACTATCAGAATTGTATTCTCTCTGGCAGTTTCTAGAGGTTGGTCTATTCAACACATTGATGTTAATAATGCTTTCTTGTATGGGGATTTGAAGGAGGATGTTTACATGTCTCAGCCTACTGGTTATGTTGATAGTTCTAAGCCCAATCATGTTTGCAAGTGGTTAAAGCCATTTATGGGTTGAAGCAAGCTCCAAAATCATGGAATGATAAGCTTAAGTTTCATTTGTTATCCCTTGGTTTTCTTGTTTCTCAGTCTTATCCTTGCCTATTCTATCAGAGGATTAAATCTCATATTATTTTGGTGTTGGTTTATGTGGATGATATACTTGTTACAGGAGATGATTCTAAGTTGGTTGATCAGGTTATTAATGGTATTCAAACAGCCTTTTCTCTGAAAAATCTTGGCAAAGTTTCTTACTTCACGGGGATACGGGTTAATTACACGGCAATGGTATTTTGCTCAATCAGTCCAAATATATTCTTGATCTTTTAAAGAAAACTAATTTGGAAAATTGTAACTCCTGCACTACACCTCACTGCATCAACCAAAAGCTCTATCTTCAGGACAGTCCATTCATGGAAAATCCCACACTTTATCGCAGCACTGTGGGTACCTTGCAATATCTGACCCTGACCCGTCCAGATATTTCTTTCATTGTAAATAAGTTGAGTCAATTTCTCCATGCCCCAACATCATCTCATTGGGGTGCTTGCAAGCGTGTACTCAGATATCTCCGGGGTTCTACTACGCATGCCCCAACATCATCTTGAGAGTTTTGCCGTGCGGATTGGGCGATTCGATGGATGATCGTAGGTCCACTAGTGGTTCTTGTGTTTTTCTTGGACTAATCTAATTGCTTGGAGTTCCAAAAAGCAATCGTAGTTGCTCGTAAGCCGGCGGAGTATAGATCCTTGGCATCGATCACGCGGAATTAATTTGGATCAAGTCATTCTTTGTTGAACTTGGTCTTTCTTTGCCTTCCCGATCTGTGATCCGGGGTGTGACAACATTAGTGCCATCTCTTTGGCCTCGAACCCCTGTTTTCATGCGAGAACCAAACATATTGAAGTGGATGTCCACTTTATTAGAGAGAAGGTTGCTACTAAAGAAGTCGAAGTCGATTTTTGCCATCCAGAAGATCAAATCATTTGATGTACTAACTAAGCCTATGGTTGCAAAAAGACGGTTTCATACTCTATGTTCTAAACTTTCTTTGCGAGTCTCCCTAGTTCGGTTTGAGGGTGTGTATTAGAGTGTTCTAGAAGCTTTTATTTTTCTGTTTTCATTAATTCTGTTATAATCTTTAGGTTAGCGATTCTTGGTTGGTTTAATGATATCATCTCACTTGTATATATATACCTCAATTCACAGCAATAAAATTGTCTAGTTTTCATTTCTCTCAACACAAATATGTGCAGCTCTCTCTTATCTAACACTAGCAAAATTATTAATAAACGGTTTGTTTGCTTCAGGAGAAGGAATAAAACAACTTTAGGAATTGAACCCATAGATAGACAGAATCTGATTTTGATGAAACATTTATTGGAATTAACATTGATGAAGCATGTTGAGATTATGTTCCTAGGGTTGCTTTTCGTATTTGTTTAAGTTTTTGTGAAGTTGGGATTTATATATTCATGAGATATTTTACTTGATAATTTAGGATTAGTTTAGATGATAATTTTTTTTTATTTTTTTTATTGTTTTTCAATAAAATTGAAGTACGAGATTTAATATAATTTATGTGTTTCTCTGCTAGCTACACTGTACACTTGCAGTTTAGTGAAAAGATTTCAATAAAACTTTGCAAAATTGGTCATGTAACTATAGAGGCTAGCAATTTGGTCCTATAAAAATGTTATGTAGCAATTGTGTTCCCGTAAGATTTTGATTTTATACAATTCTGGTCCCACAAATTCTATTTGGTCTCAAATGAGTTTTAATATTTCATTTATTGTCAAAGTATCCAAAATACCAAAATACTATGACAATTAGAAAATGGTAATATTTGCCGATAGGGTAAAGTCATTAAGGAGCAAATGCAATCGCTAAATCCAAAATTACGGAGGACTAAAATTGCTAACCTATAAGTGTTCCAGTTTGAAATCGCAATTGAGCCAAATGTGACTAAAGTGGGGTTGAATTTGGGTGATATATATCTCATTATCCACAAAGTGAGACTAAAGGTTAAAAAGAAAGGTGTTACGAGAAGTTGCTATTTAACAAATAGTTTGGTTCGGTAAAAAGCTAAAAACATGGTGCGGAACTTTTACTAAGAATAGCAGATTGATTGCACCTCATAGATTATGTGATCCCAAGTTGAAAATTTAAGTGTTTATATGATGTTTCGCATAGATATGTACACAAAATCATCCGTATTCCACGAGTACTATAATGTTTGAAGTGGGCTTTTTGATGTCTTGCGGGATAAAAGTTCAATCTTTGTTTGTTTTAAGCTTAATTAGATAAGGCTATTACATCAAACTTATCAAGGGAGATGCATGTATGTACTTAAGGGTATTCCTTCTATTATTTGCTAATCTTTAAAAAGCGTTAGAAACCAACGTGGTGGACTTAGATAGGGATGTCAATAGAGTGGGTCTACCCGCCCGGACTCAGGACTGACCAGTTGAGATCTTGCAAGACTTAAACCCGCCCGACGCGCCTCACCTTACATCCAAACCCGTCCAAATCCATATTCATGTCTAGCATGTAAGACTATCATACCCACTAAAACCGTCAACTTCGCATATTTGGCCTAATATATCCGATTTTTATTCGTAATATCATTACAAAAATTAGGTCAAAATGTAATATTTATATAAGGGATAATTACAAAAGACCCCGAGATTTGGGCTAATTACGGAAAAACCCAAAGATATTTTAAAATTATAAAAAGTCCTCGGGTTTGATTATGCCTTAAGGGGTTAACTGTAATACTTTTAGAAATATGATGGGTGTTTTGAAATATTTGTTGGTTACGAAGAAAGAAAATGTAAGATGGAATCAAACCTCGAGGGGTTTTTTATAATTTTGAAACATATTTGGGTTTTTTTGTAATTAGCCTAAACCTCAGGGGTGTTTTTGTAATTATCCCTTTATATAATTTGGTAGATATTATATGAATTATGAAATATGTAATCCAAGAGCTCTAAAATAATAATAATAATCACAATACATATATATATATACTAATTATACCGAGCAGTCTAGGTCGGGTTGAACTGAACCCGTTAACCAATTTGGACCCATCTAGGACTACAAATTCATACCCGTTTCCCGCTCCAAACTCATTTTGTTAGGGAAAATTTGATTCGGATTCAGGTCTTACCTGAACACATTGCGATCCCTAGTGGTAGAGGTAAAAAAATATTGGGTTAATTACAAATATACCCTAATGGAGTTAAGGTTCAGTTTTATCTATATCTATCTATCTATCTATGTCTATATCTATATCTATATCTATATCTATATCTTTATCTATCTATCTATCTATCTATATCTATACTATCTTAAAAGTGTGAATGTTTCTTCAAACATTTGATTGGACAAAATATCCTTTTCACATATTAAAATTTTTGGGCAACTAAGTAATTTGATATTTAATTAGTTTCTATTTGTTGAATTATAAGACAAGTGACCTTTTAAATTCTACACTTTAAAAGTAATTATTCTTCCATCTATAACTCTTAGAATATTTTGAATTTTCAAATAATATCAATTTCATAGAAAACTAAATTTCGAGAGTTTTCTAACCATATGTCATAAGCATATATAAGGATTTCACATGAGAAAATTTTATCCTTATAAAGTTAAAAAATATGTAGAAATTAAGAATTTATGTTTTTTATAGTTTTGCTAATTATTTAATCTTTTTTGTTTATTTATTCTTCCGTCTATAACTCTTAAAATATTTTGAATTTTCAAATAATGTCAATTTCATATAAATCTAAATTAAAGAGCTTTCTAACCATATGTCATAAGTGTTGGAGGGTTATCTCAAGTTTAGATGAAAAAAGGGTTTTTTAGAAATTAATTGAAAGTTGGAAGAGGGACTATTTTTCTTTGTAGGATGAGGATGTTATTTATGCTAAGAAATGTAGGATAGTTTTTGGTGGAGAAATATTTGCTTGTAATGATTCTTCTCAAATTTGGCTTGTTACAAAATGATCAAGACACCCCTATTTATACTAGTACAACTTTCTAACCAATGGCTAGAATTTATTTGATCTAATGGCTATAATTCATTCACTAGAATCATCCTCCAAAATATCTACTTTCCTAGAACATTCTACAAACTTTCTTACAAATAATATCTTAGATATTTTTACAAGACTTTTCTAGATAACTTCTAGAACTTGGGCCATTTGGGCTTTGGCTCTTATTTTTCCTTTTATCTAAAACTATTCTTCCAAGTCCAATATAAGTTGGACTCAAATCAAGTTTAAAATCCAACACCCCCTTAAACTTAATTTGTCATTCCGAGAAAACTTCTAAGTCGTATGAAGTCTTCATGCTTGAGTGGTTTGGTGAAGATGTCCGCAATTTGATCTTGAGACTTCACATACTCCACTTGTACGTCCTTTCCCGATATGCATTCTCTTATGTAGTGGTAGCGAGTGTCAATGTGCTTGCTTCGATCATGAAACACCGGATTCTTTGCCAATGCCATAGTTGACACAAACACGAATCTTAGTTAGCTCTTCTTGTGTCATTCCCAATTCCTTCAACAAATTTCTCACCAAACCGCATGGCAAACACAAGATGTCGCAGACTACGTCGGCCTTCACCAAGTGGAGAGAGTGACTACGGCTTCTTTGACATCCAGTGAATGCGGTATCTCCCATGAAGAACACAAAGCCGTAGTACTTTTTCGATCATCTACATCTCCGGACCAATCGCTATCACTATAGCCAACAAGTTTACAATCATTATTTGTTGAATAAAATAAAGCGTAATTGATCGTACCTTTGAGATAGCGAAGAATCCTTTTAGCGACCTTCATGTGAGTAGTGGTTGGATTTTCCATGTAGCGACTTATTAGACCGATGGCATAGAGAATGCCTGGTCTTGTGCACGTCAAATACCGCAAACTTCCAACCAAACTCTTGTATAGAAAGTCGGGTCCACTTTTTCTTCTCCATCATACTTTGATAACTTGATTCCGCACTCCATTTGGTTTGTTAATCGGCTTGCGATTATCCATCTTGAACTTCTTGAGAATCTCCTTCCCGTAGCCTTCTTGCGAGATGAAAATCCCATCTTCTTGTGTTTAACTTCAACGCCGAGGTAATATGCCATAAGCTCGATATCGGTCATCTCAAATTCTGCAGTCATTGCTTTCTTGAACTCTTCAAACATGTCCGAATTATTTCTGTGAAGATCAAGTCATCGACATATAAACACACGATCAAAACATCATCTTTTCGACCTTAACATAAAGTGCATGTTCATGCGGGCACTTAGTGAACCCATTCTCTTGCAAGTATTTATCGATCCTCGCTATTCCAAGCCCGTGGTGCTTGCTTTAATCTGTATAAAGCCGTCTTCAACTTCAAGACTTTATCTTCTTCTTTCTTCACCACATAGCCCTTTGGGTACATTCAATGTAGACTTCCTCCTCGAGAACTCCATTTAAGAAAGCTAACTTTACGTCCATCTAGTGAATCTTCCATCTGTTTTTTTGCTAAAGAAATGATAAGCCTTATTGTTTCCAAGTGAGCGATCGAGCAAACACCTCTTCATAGTCGATTCACTCTTTGACTATAGCCTTTTGCGACTAGCCTTGCTTTATATCTTTCAATTTCTCATTTATCATTCTTATTTGCTTTGTACACCCACTTGACGCCGATAGCCTTATGTCCTTTTGGAAGTGAGGTCAGCTTCCACGTGTCGTTCTTCATTATTGTTTGTATCTCTTCATCCATAACATCTCTCCATCTTTTATTTTGGACTGCTTCTTCAAAAGTCACTGGTTCACAATATGCAAATAGACAGAATAAAGTGATATCATCTATCCTCTCGGTGTTCTCATAAAGATCTTCTAGACTCCTTGCACGTGTTATGCCTCTTTCATTTAGAAATAATGGTGGCGAGTCTCCTTCAGCTATTGATTGTGAAGTGGATGGAGTAGTTGGCTCTTGCTGAACTCTATGGTTGGCTCGGTCGGTCTCGACTCATTTTCTTCAAAATATGGAAAGAAATTGAAGTTGTTTTGGGAACCAAAATCCCAATTTGATTCTTCATCAAACTCTACATCACGACTTATCACAAGCTTCTTAGTAATTGGATTATATAACTTATAACCTTTAGAATTTGAGTCATACCCGATGAAGATGAATGCCTCACTTTTGTCATCAAGCTTACTTCTTCTCTCGTCAGGTACGTGTGGATATGCTTTGCTTCCAAATACTTTTAGATGAGAGATACCTGGTTTTCTTCCACTCCAAGCTTCTTGTGGTGTTTTTCCCCACACACTTATGGTTGGTGAATGATTTGACAGTACACCGCACACGCCACTTTCTTGACCTTTTAACTCCTTTGCGACCTTTTGCTTTTGAGCATGCACCTTGCCATTTCAAGAATTGTTCTATTTTTCTCTCGCCTACGCCATTTTGTGGGGATCTTGGGGTATCAAGGACGCGGATTCGTTTGCTTCGCAAAATTCTTGGAACTCCTTAGATGTGAATTCTCTCCACGATCCATCGCATTGCCTTGATTTTGCATCCACTTTAATTTTCCACCATAACTTTGAACTTTTGAATGCTTGAACACTTGATTTTGTTTCAAAAATATAACGGTGTCTTTCTAGAGAAATCATCAATAAAAGGAGGAAATAATTATTTTTACCGAGAGAGCTTGGCTTGGTTGGTCCACAAACATCGGTGTGTATGAGCTCCAGGGCTTCATGATCTCGAGCTTGATTCCTTTGGAAAACTCTTTTCAATTGTTTTCCCATTAGACATCCTTCGCATAGTTGATCGGGATGATTGATGGAAGGTAATCCTCTTACCATCTCTTTCTTTGATAGTAATTCTAATCCGCCAAAATTTAAGTGCCCAAATCATAGATGCCAAAGCCAAGAGTATATCTTTGTAGCAAGCTTTGAGACATTTTGCTACATCATTCGGATATTTAATAAGAACTTTCTATTTCTAGACATTGGCACTTTAGTGATTAAATTATTTCTATCATCTCTTATAGAAAGACTACGATCTTTCATGTGAATGTCATAGCCTTTCTCTAATAGTTGTCCCAAACTCAAGATATTACTTTTCATATTTGAACGTAATAGACATTAGAAATAAATTGATGACTTCCATTCTTTGGCGGATTAGAATTTTACCTTTTCCTTTGTGGGACTTTAGACTCATCTTCAAAAGAAACATTCCACTCACCGATTCATCAAGCTCCACAAACATGCTTCTTCTTTCACACATATGGTTGCTTGCACCGATGCAGGTACCAAGTGTTGTCTTATCTTCCATCACCACCTTTGTATGCTAGTAACAAATTGACATCTTCTTCGTTTTTATTTTCCACATAGTGGGCCTTTTTTTCAACCTTATTTTTGGGAGCTCTACACTTGGAAGCATAATGTCCAAATTTTTGACAATTATAACACTTAGTTTGTGATTTTTCGTACCTTGTTCTTGGATTGCTCCTCCCGCGCCCCTTTGGTTGGGTATTCTCTTCTATCTTCATTATTATTGAAACCTCCCGGCACGTCACGACCACGACCTCGTCCTTGGACATGACCTCTTCCATGTTGACCTCGTTCATTGCCCATGCTTTCTTCTTTATCCTTAACTTGCATTTTAAAAAAGTTGTTCTACAATATCTTGCTTTTATGTTTTTCTTCATATGCTTGTAATGACCCCAATAATTGATCAATAGTCATCTCCTCCAAATTTTTGTTTCGCGATTATTACTGCAATATGCTCAAATTTAGGACTTAAGAAGGGTATCTTTTCCATAATTCTCACATCACTTAACTTTTCACCATTTCTTTTCATTTGATTAGAAACCGCCAAAACTCTTGAAAAATAGTCGGAAATAGATTAGGACTCTTTCATATGTAAAGCTTCAAATTCACCTCTTAATGTTTTGAGACGTACCTTCTTTACTTGCTCGCTCCTTTTGTGAGATGTTTGAAGCTTCTCCCATGCATCTTGGCGGTGGTTACACTTGAGATATTTTGAAACCATCATCATCAAAGCTTGGTAGATGAGATAGAGAGCTTTCTTGTCTCTATTTCTTGAATCTTTTAAATTATCCTTTTGAGTTTGGGATAGTGTAGTCTCGTCTTGTGGCTCAACATATCCTTTTCTACACTACAAGAAATATGAGATAACATGACGAAAAATATCGTCATATAAACTTTATTTTTGTCACTAAATGTATTTGGTGACAAAAATTGAGCGTCATAAAGATCGTGTTTGTAGCCCCGTCATAAAAGGTATACATGGCGATTGTTGCAATTGTCACCACAAAATTAACCTTTGGTCACGCTAATAACCATTGTCACGATTTGCATCATTTATTGTGACGCTACTAAATCACATCATCATAAAGTTTTTGTCATCTATATTATTTCTTTGTCACAAAAAAGTATTTCTTCAATGAAAAAACATGTTTTGTCATCATAGCATTAAATTTTAGTGACGAAAATGATCGCATTGTCAAATTCATCAAATTCTAATGACGAATTTTGGTGTTGCGATTGTATATATAATTCGTCATGTATTACAAACTTGTCATAAAAGTGGTGATTTAACGTTACGAAATATTTGTGTGTCACTTAATGTGAATTTATAATGACAAAATAATATATCACCAATAATTACGATTCAACGACGAGATGCGTGTTGTCACCAAAAGTATATGTAACATGATGATTTTGTTCGTCATGGAAACAATGAAAAAAATATGACAAAACTTACCAGTGTCGCTAATTGTGCCGAAATAATGATGAAATCGTCCGTCATAAAAATAAATATGTGGTGACAAAATGTATCGTCACATAATAAATTTATACAGTGCCAAGTTTTAAAGATATTTGTGATGATACAAGTCATCATTATAGTGTATTTTTAATGACAAATTGTATCAAAGAATAGATTTTTTAGTGACTACTAAATTTATTGTAATAAATGAATGTTTTAGTTATGAAATAATTCATTGTTACCAATTAAACTTTCTTACATGACAACATAGTTGTCATGAAAATAAATATTATAGGCAATGTAATTAGCACATTTTTTATTTTTATTTTTGTACATATATAATGATTTAAATATTAATTTATAAAATATTCTATCAATACATTACTATTACTACAAAGTGCAAGTTTAAATGCGACTAAGCATGAAAAATTAAAACAAAAATAAAATTAATCGTGTTTGATTAAGTAGAATATGATTATTTATCAATATAAGAGAAATGATAGGATATCCATATTCCAAATGGACAATAAACTATTTGAACAATGTCCGAGAAAAAAACATTAAATATCCAAACCAAAAGAAAAGTACTTAGATTAATTATATCGGCTCGGATATTATTCCCACTCATGACCATGAATGCCATAAGCTTTTCAATACAAGCATCTTGCTGAGTGAGCTAGTCTTTCAATTCACCCACTTGTGACTTAAGCCTACTCACTTGTGATTCTGATTCTTGTAACTTCTCTTGTGTCTCTTGAAGTTTATTTCGCGATTGTATTAAAATACTTAAGTCATACGATGCGGTGCGTCTACTTGGAGGTTTTGGAGTCATAGCTTGAGGCCCTTTATATAACCGGATCCATGACCAAGCACCTCAAGAACTATTTAAGCTCGACACTCTTCTCAATTCCTTCCTCTAATTGGTCTCGCTTTGATATCATCAACTCTATTTGAATATTGGACATACGAATATACAATTAATATCATGACAAAGTTAATAAAATAATATAAAAATCTGAAGTGACACTTTTAATCAAATAAACCTTAAATTAAAAAGTTTGAGGCAAAAGTTCACCCTCATTATGAGAAGTTCTTTAAATAAACATTCTCGATATCTACTAATATGTACACCGATGTAATTCAAAAGGTAAGAACCACGATATCAATGTCAAGCTATGTATAACATTACATTGAAAAGATAATTTCTACAAGACTCTGTGGACATTTGAGCAATCCATTGAAATGATATGGTGTCCATATAAACCGACTAAAAATGCCAATTGTAATCCCCTTTCACGTAAAAACACTATAAATCTCAATACCTTCTTATGCCGGGAAGGAAAAGAAAAACGAGAAAAAGAAACTACAAAATCGATATTAAGATAAGGGATAACTACATAAAACCTTTGAGGTTCGGGCTAATTACAAAAAGACCCGGATATTTTTAGAAATTACAAAAATACCGCCGAGGTTTGATTTTATCTTACATTTTCACCTTCCTAAGCAAAAATATATTTTAAACCTCCCTGAAATTTACAAAAATATTACGGTTACACCTTAATTTAAGACATAATCAAACTTATGGTGTTTTTGTAATTCTAAAACATCTCTGGGTTTTTTGTAATTAGCCCAAATCTCGGGGTGTTTTTGTAATTATCCTTAAGATAAACTACGAGAAGGTTAATGTACATGAAAGGTTTTTACGGCTCACACTTGCAGCAAACACTATTGTTCGAGAACCCAGTCTCTCGGAAGACGGATACATATTTCCTTTATCCGAACTCATCTATATAGAATGTTTTTTTTTTCTTTCTTTTAAGAAGAAAAATCCGCTTCTAACTTGGAACATAAATGTTCAAAATCACCCGCAAACTTGTTTCTAAAAAAGATGCTTATACGATTACACAAAAGACATACAACAGGGTATCAATAACTTCATATTTTCACGGAAGACATACAACGGGGTGAGCTCTATCTCTGTTCTTATTAGTACCACACTAAAGGAAAACGAAATCAAGGACCACTCTATAAAAAACTATATTTTGGATGTATAAAAAAACTATACTTTGTCATCCAAAAACATGTTGATATGGACTACAACTACATAAAAACTCATGTTTTTGACCAATTCCACAGATTCGGGATTATAATAACACAATTCCCACCTAATTAACATTGTATTACATTTTGACGCTTTCTCACCTAGCCTACGAGCATAATTATTTATATTTATATTCATTTTGTGTCTTTTCCATTAGTCCTTAGCTTTTGTATTCATTCACGAGTCTTTTATCGATGTGGTAAATCATATCCACAATCAATAAAATGAGCCACCAAGCACAACAAAAACTTTCACATACATACAACATTAGTTACACGCTACAACACCATTATAAGAGTTGTAGATAGGACAATTGCATTTGTTACTTTGACCATGTAACAAGTGGCCACATCTTGGAAATCAAACAATATAGCAAGCAACAAAAAATTGAGAATGTAAATAGCGTGTACCTATGATTTCATTCTCTTGGTGTTGGATCTTGAATGTTCTCGGATGTGACTCGAACTTTTAGATTTTGACTAAGTGGAACTTTAGAATTTTTGTGGCATGTTGTCACCCTTATTAGTGTGATTTGTTGTAGTGGCTTCACCCTTTCGGAGGATTCATTTTGTATTTGATTCTTACCATTACCTCATTCGCGACCCACAGTTGTTCTATCAAAAAGTTGTCACAAATCTTCTACGAGGTGTCGAATTAGATGAAGTATCCTTGGTAGTATGATCTATGATACTTTGTTTAGACTTGTTGGGATTACTTTCGATTTCGGTTTGCGAGCTCCGAGCCATTTCTAGGAATCTACATGAAAACAAATAATCAAATTATTACCGAGCTCTTACAAAATGCTAATTGGAGAGAAAACATGTTGTCCCAAGAACAATCTTGATAAAACATTATTACAAAGTATTTTGATAACATCTAAATTTCAAAAATTAGATATGCATTTATATAATCAAGTGGCGGAATATATGAAGCGGCAAAATAGGAACAATCAAATTAGATATGCATTTATATATGCATTTCTATAATCAGTGCAGAATATATAAACATCCACATGGAATAATGAGAACCACACCCATCGGGTGGCCTAGAAACAGGAATCTCTAAGGAGGAAACCCATCATGTATAAACATTAGGAGAACATCTCATTAACTAAAGAGAGTAATTTAAAAGGTACACAAAATTCCTCATGTAATTGAGGTCGATAATTAACGCAAGGACTCGACTTTTCGATAGCAAAATAATAGCATCCATTTGTATATCAAGTTCTTAAAATTAAATTCCAAGCAAAGAAATTACATCCCACCATAAAAATAAGAAACTACAAAATATATCAAAAAATCCATAAACTCAATCTATACACAAACCAATAAACAACCACGAACTACATAGAACATCACATAACTCAAATCACATAAACCACTTCCTAAAGTGACATCCAAGAAGATGAATCATAAAATTGAAAAAATTAAAAGACCAAGCGTGACTTTTTAAAGATAATCGAAACTCTCCTCCGACAGGAGAACATCTCATTAACATAAATGAAAAAGCACAAATCTTGGTTCTCAAGTAGATGATATGGGTTGTTGCAAAGCACCACAAAAAAGCAAATCCAAGCTCTAACAACATCATCATCATAGCGTAAAGAGCATCAAAGCCAAGCATCCACCCTTTAAAAGCTCACGAATCAAACTAATCCATTGTAATTTCTCAATTACCAGAAATAGATGATTATGCCATACAAGCCAACCATTCTCTATTCAAAAAGGACATCTTAGAACCGAAACTCAATGAGCCCCTACTAGCGTCTTGCAAGGCAAACCACCCACGAACCAACACATCTCAAAAGGTATTAGCAGTTGAAATTCGGTCCACCCACCAACCAATATACGAAAATAGAATTTCATCTCTCATGCATACAGACATGTACAAATTCACATGTTTCATATTAATAAAAATCTATGTCTAAAGCAACACATAACACAACATTCTCAATCAAGAAGTTTATATATGTTACACTTAATCAAGTATCCATAATACGCCAAAAACCCAATATATTTTGATTTGGGTGAAGAAAGGAGACATTACCCGCATTTCACTAGTGATCTTAACACGCGAAAGGTGAAGGCACCGATATTTTTTATATTGTTAACCTAATCATCGATGTATACATCGTGAATAAAAAGGGAGAGATGGAGAGATTTATGATACTATAAGTCTTTTGTGTTCTCTACCTTAATTAGATAAGTATATACCTTAATTAGATTAACAAATCAGCGCCCAAAACGAAAAAAATATCCGCCAAATATTTTGTTCTGTCAAAGTTTTTTCTTACTTATTTGTTTATCAAATTATTTACTATTTATTAATGTTAACATCAAATAATACTTAATTATTTAAACGTCAAATAAAAATTTCTATGGGATTAACATTAACCATTATCTAAAACTAAATTTATATTTTTAATTCAAACCGTAATTAGAAAATCCAATAAAATAAATTTAGAAAAAAACCGTATTCTTCATAATTGAGCCCTCGATAATTTCACCATCAAGTCCAATATGAGCCCGCTTTTCTCCGGCATCGGTATTTCAAGGGCTGCAGACCATGAGGTTGCCAAGAGTGATCGAATTTGGGATATTTTTTAGGTTGCAATAAGCTTGCGGACGGTGGTGGTGGCGCGGAATCTTATGTGAGCGGGTCACATTGTGTGAGCGGGTGTGACGGGGATTTGGTCATTTTCGAGAATTTGGTTATCTAATTTGTTCAATTTGGTTTTCAAGAAATTGGACCATCTTCACTTTTGCTTAAAAATGTCGAAGGTTCTAGGTTTTGAATAGGCCAAAAGTTGAAGTGTTGAATGCCGAGGTTTTGAAAAAAGTTCCATAAGAAGAAATTTCATTCGGGATTAAGTAGTTTGATCTTCAGTGCGATCTTTGAGGAAAAACAATGCTCTATTACATAATGAGAGGAAGATGTTTATAAATTTTGCTTCTTCTTCCACTTTGCTCTCATAGTGTTGAATGCCGAGGTGTAAAGAGGTTTTTATTTTATTATTATTTTGAGTATGTGTTTTTGTGAATTGAGAGAAAGATGTTTATAAATATTGGTATAATGTATATAGTTTTGCAAAGCAAATTATTTAAGAAAAAAATTAAAATAATTTATTACTCTATAAATATTTATTCTAACATTATATGAAGCCCGATTTTTCCGAGCTTATAATTGATCCTTATTGTCATTTATACATTTGATCGACTATTTTACCTTTTCATTTTGATGGGTAATTATTAATAATATATACATTTTGTACTTTATTTCATTTTATTTAATTACTTGTGATCATGATCATCATTAATTTATTTTGCATTTATGATCACCTGGTTGATCATTATTACTATTTTTGTATTTATTAGTCTCCTTAGAATTTTAAGAGACTATTTATTTTGTGAGACGTTTACCTTATAGAATTAAGATTTTGATTTAGATTAAGTGATCATGAGACTTATAAGTGATCAAGGAAATCACTAATTATTTTGGTGATTGACATATTTCATCTATTATCATCAAATTGGGACCAAAAAATATATGGAATTACCATAATGCCTCATAGTGGACGACCAACATGGAAATTTTGGAGTAAAAATATCATCCAACTTTGTACACCTACACCTTATATTAGTCATCTTGTGTATAATTATACATGTAGACAAATTAAATTTGCACCAATCAAATGGTGACACATGTGAAATTTCATATTAAATATCAATTTTATAATTTCTATTTATATTTGTAATTTATTCAAATTTAATTCCTAATTTAAATAGTTAAATTATTGATATTTTTAATATATATTTATTGGCCAATTAAAGATTGCCAAATGTCAAATTCTTATAAATCAAGATTTATCTTGATTTATTATTATTCTCTTGATAATTATCACAATTTGTGATTAAAGAAATAATATTAAATATTAAAGGACCAATCAAGTTAGAGTTCTCTCCTGTGAGTTATCTAAGAACCCCTCTCCTACAACTATAAATAGGGGTCATTCTCAAGGAATTAATTCACAATTCAAGAGAAGAAATCCAAGCAAGAAGGCGGTGGAGGAAATTCTCTCAAGGCAAGGAGAATATATTCAAGGAGATCCACGGTGTTCAATGCGAAAGTCAAGGTGTTCATCGCGAGTCTATTCAAATACGGGCGTTGATTCGGGAATAAGCTTCCAAGCCCTCGAATTAACGTTATTGAAGTCGAACCATCTTGGAGGAAGATCAAAGACAAAAAAATTGTGTTACAAATTTTTGGCACGCCCTGGGACAATCTCTACCTCTCATCTCTTTTCCTCAATAAATCTTGAAGTATCGTGATGGCTACTCGCAAAACCACATCAACAAAAAGCAAGCTTCAAACTCTTGAGGTGACAAGTAAAAGTGTTGGTATCACTACAAAGTATGTCCAAGAAGTCGAGTACATCCTTCGAGAAGACGGTCTGTGCGAGAAGCCAAAGCAAAATCTAACTCATCTAGAAGATGATGGAGACTTAAGAGATGATGCTTCATCCCCGATCTCCCGCTTGACATCAAGTTGCTCAAACATAAGACCGCTATGATGACGAATGCTACATCACTTGAAGAACAAATCACAAGTTGTGAGGGCCAGGGATGGATGGACTCAATCATGTCAAAGAACAAGACTACTAAATTGCAAAGCTGGTGAAAAAATGATGGTGTTGATACAAGCCGTGCGACGGGCAAGCAAGTTGAAAACACATGAGGAGGTCGAGACATCCATGAAGCAACGACTAAAATGAAAAGAGAAGTCTCCAAAATGAGTTGCAGACGGGCCGATTCCGCCGACCAACTTAAGTGGAGTTCATTATGGGACTATTATGACAAGTTCGATGGAAGTTCCAAGTCATCTATGACTTATGCCAAGCCATATACGCAAAGGATTGACAACTTGAGATGCGTGGTTACCAACTCCGAAGTTCCAACACCACTCGAAGTGGCAATCCAAAACAAACATGTGGCTCACTTTGTCGAAACGCAATGATGTTGGGACTTATGGAGATCGCCTCGCCAGAAAGCAGTTTGTCCGATCCTTGAATGGCAACGATTCGATTGGTATATTGACTTGGAAGCAAACTCGATTAGTAGTTGGGAGCAATTAGAACAGAGTTTCTCAACCGATTTACAAAGACTCGGCGGACGGTTAGCATGATCGAGCTTACAAATACCGCTCGCTGGAAGGAAGAACTCCTGGCTTATTGACTACATCAACCGATGGAGGAATTTGAGCCTCAATTGTAAAGACGGTTGTCGAAGCTTCTACTTATCGAGATGTGCATCCAGGAATGCATCGGGTCTTGATACATCCTTGAGAATCCAACCGAAAAACATTTCAAGAGTTGGCTACTCGGCTCATGATATGGAATTAAGTATGGGCCGCAAGTGGAGTTGAAGGGCCACCCATCCAAGAGTCTCGAGATCCAAAGAGCGATATGAAGCCAAGAAAGGGGGCAAGCTTTTCTTCTAAAGCTCCAAACAAGGAATCAACGGGCGGTTAACACAACACCTATCAAGTTTAAAGCCAATACAAATGCAAAAACTAATGAAAAGAAAGACATTCCTCAAGAAAGAGAATGTAAAAGTTGACTTTGAGGGAGATGCAAGCTAAACAATATCCATTCCTTGACTCGACGATGTCCTGGGATATTTGACGACCGCTTCGGGCAAACCTCGTTCAATTGCCCTAAAATGAAGCGCCGACATGAAGTCGCTGATGACCAAGTACGCAAATACCATCGTTTGGTAGGCCATCCAATTCATGATTGCTTCGTTTTCAAGATAAAGTCATGCGCTTTAGCTCGCCAAGGAAAGATATCACTTGAGAAAGATACATAACTAGTAATGCTATTACCATCACATCTCTGATCCATGGATACGGGTAATGTTGCGATGCAACATGACGACGAGCAAGATGCCACCTAGTGAAACATGTTTACTTGAGAAGAAGTTGACAATATCACCGGATTGCGTCAACAATTTTTTCAATCGACAAGGACTTGTTGCTTGGTTCCAAACCCCATAACAGGCCATTGTTCGTGGACGCCATATCGCGAGCAAAAGGTGAATAGGATTTTGATTGATGGAGGCTCAATGATAAATATCTTATCACTGCGCGACATTGAAAGAGGTTAGAAATCCCCGGCTGGATGAACTCGAATTAGTCGCTTGATGATCCGAGGCTTGACGGGGCAAAAGGGCTCTCGGCATCATAAGATTGAAATTGT
This sequence comes from Rehmannia glutinosa, assembly GCA_016081115.2. Lineage (NCBI taxonomy): Eukaryota > Viridiplantae > Streptophyta > Magnoliopsida > Lamiales > Orobanchaceae > Rehmannia > Rehmannia glutinosa. Next base: position 24,475,146 of record CM071924.1, read on the forward strand.
TGATGGCTTAAATGGCCTCAACCGCGACAAGTCTGTTTCATGTCATAGGCATATAAGGCTTCTTACAATATCTTCTGGGACGCCCCGGCTGCATGAAAATGGGGTGGTTCCTTCTACTTGGCATCAATGCTTCAAGTATTGTAGGTAGGGTTGTAAAGAAAGCTTGGAGATAAACTCTTTTCAAAGGAGAGTCACATTTTTGCCGTCTGAATCTTGCTAAGACATTAAACGTATGATAAAGAAAATCCATCTAAGCCCGACAATGATGACGGTTAAAGAGGGCAAAATCGAGATACTTTTTGCAAGCCGCCAATGAGAATGGACCTTTGGAAGGGATTGGTATTGCCTTTAACAAAACTCGATGATAAGAAACCATCTTGCAGAACCACTTTAAAGTTTGTCAGCCCGGTGGGGACTCCAAAGCCCGAACACGGATAGGAGCTCCAAAATGCGAAATGTTTTGATCCAATTTATGATCTTGTCAAAATTTGGATATGATCCGCAAGAAAATTCTACCTTTGGGGAAGCTCTCTGAAATTTCACAGTCTGAAAAGATGTCGAAAGAAATGGACATGTGGCTAAAGAAAAATACTCGGATAGATGCTGGGGTTTGTGGCACCAGCTCCCATTCGTCGCCGTTAGAAGAGCGATGTCGATAGTGTTGCGAGGGAGAACTTTCATCGTAGGAGGATGCCTTTGTGAAAATGGAAAAGAAGGTCAGGCCGAATATCGGTCTTCGATGAGCTTCGGACCCATTCAAAAATTGAAACAAGAACCATCCATCGAAAATTGGGCGTCTCGTCATCAAAATATTGGAAAGATCTGAACATCACGGGTGTAGGATCTTGTTCCATCTCGTATGAAGCGACAAACTACTTTGCGTGGTGTGGAGAGGTTGTTTGAAAGCTAAATTTCAAAGTTTGTTTGTTCCACGTGACCTCGAGATGATGAAGATGATAGAGAAAGTGTGGCATCAACATATCATGTCACAAGCGAAGAATGGGAAGAAGAAGATGTCGAAGATGTCTTCGGTTTCGAGAAGAGATCAGCCAGTCGGCGAGCTTAAAGAAATTAATTTGGTGATAAGTGATAATCATGACGATCTACATCGGTGCATTATTAACCGTGATGAAGAAAAATCGTATATTGGCGCAGAGTATAAAGATGTGTGTTCGCTTGGTCTACAAAGAGATGCACAGATTAGACCCAAAATAGCGTTGCATCACTTGTCAGTTAGAAAGGAACTTCGTCGATTAAGTGGCTCAGCAGCGATTTCGGCACGACTTGGTTCCGTTGATTGGTGAAGTAAACAAGCTCGTGGCCGCAGGGTTTATTCGCGAAGTCAAGTACCACATGGATCTCGAGCATTGTCCACTGTAAGGAAGATGAATGATCAAATCCCGAACTGTGTTGACTTTAGAGATTTAAATGAGGCGTGTCAAAAGAAGCGATTTTCCACTGCCGTAGGCGAACTCATGATTGATGCCACTACGGGCCCGAAGCATTATCTTTCATGGATGGATCGTGCGGATATAATCAAATACGTATGGCTCCAGAAGGATGAAGAGTTGACGACATTTCGTGCCAAGGTATATATTATACAAAGTAATGCCCGTTCGGTTTGAAGAATGTTGGAGCTACATATCAAAGAGCCATCGAGGGAAAATCTTCGATGATATGCTTCACAAAATATTGAGTGCTATGTCGATGATGTGGTCATGAAGTCTAAGAAGCGAGAAAGATCACCTCCTTGATCTAAGAAAAATGTTTGAGCAGTTAGAGATATGACTTAAGATGAATCCATTTGAAGTGTGCATTCGGTGTTGATGCGGAAAGTTTCTTGGTTTGTAGTTCGTCATCGGTATTGAGATTGAGCAAGCAAAGATCGATGCGATAGCAGGATGCGAACCTCGTGATAGCGGCTGAAGTTTCTGCGAGAAATTGGCTTATCTTCCCGAAGGTTCATTTCAAATCTAGCCAGTCCCGATGCCAGCCATTCAGTCGTCTTATGAAGAAAGGCGTTCCATTCGAATGAGCAATACGTAACCCA